>VZTE01003661.1:327864-379037 GCA_013397775.1 Eulacestoma nigropectus | reverse complement strand
TTTTTTTTTTTTTTTTTTGGAAGGGGAAAGAGGTTACATTTTTCTGTGTCAGAAATATGCCATGACACAAGAGAATCCATCAAATGACACTGCGTGTCAGGTCATGTCACAACATCATTAAAACATTATATCTTGTTGATGAGGCTCTTGCCATCAATTCAGAGAGTGACTGATTTGATCTGCAAAAAGTGGAAGTTTCTGTGCCCTGTTTGCAAGACAGCTGGCAGCTCTGCGAGAGGAAGCACTATTTCATATTCTATTTAGGGCATTAAGCCTTAATCCCATTAGAAGATTCATAGCATAGCCAGCCTCAGATAGAGAGATACTTCCATAGCTGGATGGATTTCTCCTACGACACCTGCACCACATGCTGCATGGAGCCATTTGGAAAAAAAACAAGCCTACGGTCTTCCCAGCTCCTCTCTGAGAGCTTATCTCTTCCTCTAATACAGTTTAGTGCCAGGTTTTATAGACTGCTCATGCTGTCGGGAATGTTTGCTGGTATTCTGTTAACTTGATGCTTGGCTGTTCCAACACTATTCATTTAGGGCAAGCATCTGGCATGTAGCAACAAGATGGCTGATAGAATAAAATTAGGCAAGTTTATATGATTAACCATAGCTGGGAGCCAGCATCGGTCTCAGTTTATAAGAGGTTGTAATATATCCCATAGGTTATTTATCAGCGAGAGCAAAGCTGCATTCACACCTTGGGAGAACCCAGGGAAACGCACCTTTGGGGGACGCTGGCACAGCTCCCTGAGGGGGTTCTGGCAGCCCTGAGGCTGGGAGGAGGCAAAAGCCACGATGCTGCAGAGCAGGGGATGGTGGTGGCACAGGCTGGCTCTCTCTAACCCCCTGCCTGAACCACACGGGAATTGGGAACCTGGTCACCAGAGTGGGACCTGTGTGAGCTCAGGAGACACACCCTCCATCCCCATCTCATACCTGAGTGCCAGGGCAGTGCCCCCCACTCCCCAGTTTGCTTAGCCCAGAGGGTGATAAACTCAGGGAACAGAAAGAAGCTGAGTTTAGATGAGATACCAGGAAGAAATTCCTCCCTGGGAGGGTGGTGAGGCCCTGGCACAGGGTGCCCAGAGAAGCTGTGGCTGCCCCTGGATCCCTGAAAGTGTCCAAGGCCAGGCTGGACGGGGCTTGGAGCACCCTGGGACAGTGGGAGGGGTCCCTGCCCACGGCAGGGGGGGCACTGGATGAGTTTTAAGGTTCCTTCCAACCCCAAACCATCCTGGGATTCTGTGCCTCCTCTGCCTTGGTTTGGTGTGACAGCAGGGGACAGCCCAAGCCCTGAACCTGAGCAGAGAGAAGCACTCCCAAAGCTGCAGCCCTGCTCTGGGGGGGCACAGTGTCTCACGCCCTCCTGGTACCTCCTGCCTGCACCAGTGGGCTCCTGCTCCTCCCCCTGGCTCTGTGGGGCCACCACAGGCCCTGGATTGGAGGCTCCCATGGATCCCGAGTTGGAGGCTGCTCTGGATCCCTCTGGCCAGATGAAGACCTGCCTTTGGTCCCAGTGGCTGAGCTGCTGGTAGCCCTGGTGCTGCCAGACAAACCAGCTGTGAGCGGGACAGGGTGCTGAGCTGTCCCCAGGATGCCCCGTCCATAGCACAGGAAAACTGTGCCCCAAAGTATCCTGCCCTAAATATGCCAGCACCGCTGGGAGGCAGAGCAATGTGTCCCGTCCTGGCTGATTTGCTGAGGAAGGTCAGTGTGACCATCACCCGCCAGTCAACCCCCCAGGTTTTGGGGAACAGTCCAGGCAGTGTGGGATCTGTGCTCTCTGCAGGCCTAGAGGTGTCTGTAACACAGGCACAGGGCAGAGAAATGGGTTTCCAAAAAATTAGAAATGAAGAAGGAAAGCAAATGCACAGTCTGAGCTGAACCCTGCAGTCCTGCCAAGCTCTGGCTGTTTAATTTCGCTTTTGTGCCATTGCATTGCTTACCACAGTTCGACAGAATTTGAAGGAAAAAGTCATCCTGAGCTGAGGAATGAAGCACTTGTGCTGCTGTTAAATTATAATTCCCATTTATTCCTTTCTTGCAGAAAGTTTTCTTTTTGAGGTATGGCCATTTGCAGAATTAAAAAAGAGGGTGGAAAAATCCCAGTGCCTGGTCGCAGCTCTGCACCTCCCCGGGTCTGTGTCGGTATCGTGCGTGTCAGGAAATGCAGCATCACCTGCCAGGCAATAGAGCCGTGATTGATAAGTGTGTAATAACCCTGACCCAGAAAACCACACCTGTAATCTTCCCCCGACGAGCTCTGCCTGCAGCAGTCCCATCTGAGTGTTTAAATGCCTCGCTGGTCAATTGACCCAGCTGAGATGAGATGGTGTTGCCGAGGTTGCTGGGGAGGTCTGGGTCAGAGCAGCCCCGTGGCTCTGCTCCGCCGGTGGTGGCCGGTCACCCGCGGCTCTCTGGGGTCTCCACCCACAGGTCACATCTCCACAATGTGCTCCACTCTCCATCACATCCTCTCCCTTTCCCCATCTCCCCAGGAAGCCCCTGTTCCCAGGCACAGGCCCCAACCCTGCAGCCAGAGGGTTTAGGGCTGGGAACCAGGAAACAAGGATTTTCCAAGTGACATCAAACACTGGCCAAGAATTTTTAAATAAACCCCGAGATCAGCTCTTTTCTCATTTATTACAGAGGAACCAGCCGTGTGCCAAGCCCTGTGCTGGGCTCTGTCTGTCTGTCTGCCTCCCTGGCTCCCCCAGCCCTCTGACTCGGTTATCTATTTACCTATCTATTTACATGTATTTCTTTTCCCAGTGAATTATGTCAGGGAGGCAGTAAAGTGTTATGTATTTGCAAGCCCCATAATCTTTAAAAGCACAGTGATGCATGCTCCAGATGAGAAAAGAGCCTCCATCCAGTATGTTAATAGATAGCATTAGGGCAATAATGAAAAGCACTTGAGACAAGTAAGCCCCTATCAAAAGCTGAGTAATAGAGATGCACAGAATGAATCACAATGCACCTCCTCTGCAAAAGATATTAAGACGTCTGCTTTAGTGCAGGGTCTATTCACTCCAACAGCTGCTTCATTTCTCTGATTAAAATGGGAGTGGGGAGAGCTTTCCCAGCCATTTCCCCTTTCTGTGCAGTACCCCGCACACAGGCAGACACCCCCGCCGTGCCCACAGCAGGGCCGTGCCGGTGGCTGCACCCCGGGCGCGCAGAGGGCAGGACGCGCACGCCAGGACACGAGGACACGAGCGACGCGGGCCCATTGTCACTCGCACGGTGACACAGACATATGGGGACTGCAGCAGCTGCGTGTGCAGCGGCTCCCAGGCACCGCCGGGCACCTTGAGGCTTCCCGCTGCACATGGAAACGGCCCCACACACCGCACCGGCCCTGGAGGCACATGCCATGCAGGGTGCCCGCACAGGGGCACGCACGCCCCTGCACGCCTCGGATTCTGGCTCCCACCCCCACCACGGGTCCTGTACTCCCACCCCCACCCCTCCGAGGTTGTCCGGAGCCACCGTGGGGATCTGGGCCGTAGAGACTCTCTCCCCCACCAGTGACAGCCATGCCCTGATGTGTAGCGAGGAGGGGAAGCCAGACAGGCTGAGGGGGTGCAGGAGGAGATAAGGGTCAGGCATCTGGGATGCAGGACGGCCTTACTGGGAGACCAGACAGCAGCCATGGTTGGGGGTGTTGGAGGTGTTGGTGCTACAGGAGGGGATGGCAGAGCCCCGGTGGCACCATGCTGGAGGTACTGAACGCACAGAGGAGGGAAATGCCCTGCTGCAATGCCTGCGAGGGCTCCCCAGTGTCCTGGAATAGACCCATGGCTGTGTTACCCACCAGCAAGTGTTTGATGCTGCTGCTAAAGCTTGAGACACCACCTAGGAGCATCACCCAAGACACCAGCCAAGTGCCAGGCTCTGCTCTGGGGTCACCAGTGGGAAGGGAACAAACCCACACCAATGGGATGGTGAGGTGCTGGTGCAGTTTGCAACCACCCTGGCAGTGCCAGCCCAGCCTTTGCCATGAGTCCTGCAGGCTCCAGGGCAGGAGCATGGACAGGCAGGACCGAGGTCTGAGCCAGGGCCCTGTCTTTTGCTGTGCCAGACAGGGCTGTGGCCATGCTGAGGGGCTGTGGGCACACCCAAATGAGCTGTGTGCTCCTCCACACCCATGGCTTAGAAGCTGGGGGGCTGCAAGCTGGTGATGCTGAGGGTCCTCCTGGGATACCTCTCACCCACAAGGCCTGTCCCCATCTCACTGCTTCCCCAGGGCACAGCACAACATGGAGCCTCTCCAGATGCACGTTACTAACTACAGCAACCCTGCTTAGACCCTGGTCCAGGCTGGAGCAAGAGCAGGAGATGAGACAAATACCAGGAACAGGCAGCCTGATAGCAGCTGACAGCCATAACCAGCTGGGATAGTCCACCTGTGGCCAGCTTAGTCTCTTTTCTGTTTACCCAAGACACACTCAAGGGTCAATCATTCTGCCTTGCCCCCTGTGGGCTGTTACACCTTCCCCACTTGCACCTGGAGAGGGCTGGTGTTTCAGGAGCTGAGGAGCAAAGCCTGGTTCATCCCAGCAACTCCCCATCCCTGGCACTGTGGATGCATCGCTGGCCCGAGCTCTGCTGGCCCTCTCCCTCCCCCTGCTCACCCACATTTCTTCCTCAGGTTTTGGAAGCAGCAGCCAGGAAGGGCAGATGGGCACCGGTGATGACAAAAGTGCCTCTGGCTGCAGCAGAGAAGAGGCCCAGGGAGTGAAAACCCCCCTGGCAAGGGGGAGAGGGCTGGGGAGCAGCAGAGGACTGAGAGAGAACGGTGCCACATCGAGGTCTTGCACCCAGCAGCCACTGTTCTTCTGCTGCCCCCAGTGCCCGAGCAGCCGCTGCTGGGCTCCCACAAGACTTGTGCAACAAGCAGGGGAGAGGAAGCCACTGAGGAGAGCTGCCCTGAGGACAAACCCCAGAGCAATGCCACAGCCAAGTGAGAAATAGAAGAAGCACAGCTGTGTGTTGGCACAGGGCAAAGCAAAAGCTGGACAAGCAAAAGCAAAGCAAAAGCTGGGGACAGGCACAGCCCAGGCTCAGCCCAGCACTGCCACATTCCCAGGGCAGTGGTGGAGTCACCATCCCTGGAAGTGTTCAGAAAACAAGTGGAGGTAGCACTGTGGTATGGTCCAATGGGCACAGGGGGATTTGGGCAAAGGTTGGAATTGATGATCTTCTGGAGGTCTTTCCCAGCCTTAATGATCCTGTGGCTCTGGTTCTGTCTCCACACTGGCTCTGCCTGCCTGCTCTGGGCCAGGGGAGCAGGCAGGGCAGGCAGGAACCCACACTGGGCTGGCCATCAGCTGCATGGCACAGGCAGCACGGGGGCACCCAGCTCTGGGAGGCTCCACAGGCAGCAGCAGAGCCGGGCTGATCCCAGTGTGGGGATGGGGGGGAGGGAGGTGGGGAGAGGGGAAGGGCTCAAGCTGACCCCTCTGTGAGGCACAGCCGGAGCAGGACAGCAGGGTTCTCCTCCTTGCCTTGCCAGGGGGGTTTCAGGTGGCACGACAAAGGGTTTTCCCCATTTGCCAGCTTTTGTGATGCCCAGGACAAGCATTTCTTTGTGGTGACACAGAAGCACAAAGACCTTCCCCAGGGAGGCACCTGGGCAGGTGGATGGTGAGTGCAGGCCAGACTGCCCCAGACACCTCGTGAACCACAAAACTGGTGCTACAAAGCAGCATCCTGGGGACACCCCTGGGGCCCAGGGCCGAGCTCTACAGGGGGATGCTCCAGGAGCAGTTTCCCTGCTCAGTTCAGTTTTGCAAGTTGAAGGGCCCCCACAGGAGCATAATTTCGGGTGCACGCCTATAATAACTTTGAGTGCAAGCCTACCAAAGCTCTTGATTAAGAGGTCAAGTTTAAAGCTGAGGGCCTTGCCAGGGGAAAAGTACCTGTGTCCTGGGGAGGGACACCAACATGACAAGAATGGACATCTCCAATTCCAGGTGCCACCCCCTGTGCCAAAGCCAAGCTTGTGGCGCTCACTTGTCCCCGTGGTCCCTGCTGAGCCATCGTCTTTGTGCCATGGTCTCAGGCTACGTCGTGGTTCTCCAGAGCTTCTCAGCCTCTCTCCATGCTGCTCCCCAGCCTCACTCTCTGGGTGTTCCAGGCCATTTCCCATCATCCTGGGCTTGGTCTACCTGTGGGTCCTGGGGACAGGCTGCACTGGGGGAAATGAAATGCAGCCTGTGAGCAGCCAAGGGCTGAAGGGACGGAGAAGGGAGAAGCCCTGAGCGGATGAGGAAAACCAGGGGGAGGAAGCAGCTAATGTGGTGTTCACAAAGCTCCTGAAGATGGCTCAGGTTCAACCACACATCTGTGGGGTCTGGTCGTGCACTGTCCCCCCGAGGAGCTGAGCAGCTGCGATGGCAGTGCTTCCCCAGGCCCCAGGGAGCCCCGTGCTGCAGCTGGTCCATGAGCTCCCAGTATCAGCCATGACCAAGCTGGACACGAGGCACATAAATCCTGGGGAGATGGGCGAAGATCTGGCAGGTCATCAGAGGGCTGCAGCTGGAGAGCCACACGCGAGCAGTTTGACAGCAGTTATCCGATGTGTGCAGGGCACCAAGGCTCCCCGCGGCCGCCTCTCACATGTGTGTGCCACCGGCAACGAGCGCTGACACTGCCAGGCCCCTCGGCGGTCTCGGGAGCCACCACCAGCACAAAACCCCAGACACGCCGGGGAGGAGGCTGCCATCGCCACTGGCACCTCCGAGCTCGTTGCCAGATGCCCAGGAAAAGGCAGCGAGGCCTCAGCAGGGAGCTTCAGCCCCGCGTCTGCTGCTGCCTGCCAAAATTAACATCACTGACAAAAGGCATGATCCTGAAATTGCACCACCAAACAGATGGATTGCTGGAGTATGGGAGGCCTCATAATGGAAAAGATGAGTAATTCAAGGAGAGAGCGTAGTGCCAGCGATCCAAGTGCTTGGCTGCTGCAGCAGGCTGGGAACCTGGAGTGCTGCCTGTCGCAGGGCTGGATTCCTCCGGCTCTCCAGCAAAACCTGCCGGGACGGTGCTCGCGGGTTCCTGCCGGCCACCGGCACTGGGGACACGGCGTGGGGCACGGTGCCACGGCCGACAGTGCTGGCCCGTGCTGGAGGGGTGGCTCTGGTGCTGGGGACACACCGTGCCACAGCAGCCCTGCCCACGCTGCCCCAAGGGGAGCTGCGGCACTGGCGTGGGCTTTGAGACAACCCTGGAGCTGCTGTGCTGCAAGGATGGCTCCAGAAGCCTGGCCATTCCCGCTGCAGAAAGCCAGGAGTATGCAGAATATCCAGGCGGCTTCTTCCAGCAGAGGAAAAGGGGGAAATAGGAGTGCCTTTACAGCTCCACTTGAAACACGGTAATGAAATAGGTCCCAAAAAGGCTGTCTGAGCCCCCGGTTCTCAGCAAAACCCTCACCCTGAGCCCTGTGAGGGCTGGCTCATTCCTTCCCTATGAAGTGACTCACAGGAGGATCCGAGAAAGTCTGACTTTCTTCTGGCACTGAAGAGCAAGATGGATGAGAAAAGGGACACACTCCCTCCTCTAACTACTGCTGCCCTTGCTGTCCAGGAGCGTCCCTGTGCAGCCTGTGGGGTTGTGCCAGGGGCTGGGATCCATCGCCCGGTGCTCACGGATCACAGAGACCCTGCCAACACAGCTACTGCTTCTACAGTCAGGGCAGAAAAACAGGCACAGCCCCTCTAAAACAGCCAGGACCTCACCTCGCTGCCACCTCACAGCTCTCCCTGCCCTGTCATTAGACCTGGAATTATTAATTACTCTTTTTCTGTTTTAAGTACAAATGTACTGAAATCATCCACTTGTCAGTGCCATGACTGTGGTGATGCAAATGTGACATAGCAGGCTTGTACTGGGCACTGAAATTTAAATTAATGGGAAAAAATGAGCTTGCTGGGGTTTTGGCAGAAGATCTGGGCTGTTCATGTTCCCCAGTGCCCTGAGGCCGTGCTGGGTCCCAGAGGGACACCAGGACCAGGGCACAGCACTGCACCTCCAGCGTGGCTGGACTTGGAGTCACCCTGCAGCAAACGCTGCTGGGCCCGTCCTGCTCAGCTCCCTGCAAGTCCCATCTGACACACTGGGGGAGAGTTTAGGCAGTTCAACATTTCAGCTTCTGGAAAAAAAAGGCAGGAAAAGGAGGGAGGGAGGCATAAATCAGCCACAGCCTAAGGCCCCTTATCTCGGAATGACGCCCTGCAGTCCGTGAGGGCTGATACATCCACGGGCACGGATCCTGCTGCAGGAGCACTAGGATTAGATGGCCTTTGCTGTGCCCCACTGCTCCTGCTCCTCTCCAGACCCCAGCCATGGGGCCGTGGGGTGGCACCGGGGTCCAGGCAGAGCAGAGCTCCGGGCTGGCTGCCCCAGGGTGCAGGTCCTGCCCGCTGCATCCTACCGTGGGTCGGCAGGTGCTGAGTTACAGAGGCACAGCCACGCGTGGGGCAGCAGACAGCAGCTGTGGGGGGCGGCTGAGCAGGGCAATGTGGGTGCCGCAGCCCCCACCCATCAGCCAGAGCATCCCGGGGCCGAGGCGGTGCTGGGTGCTGCAAAAAGCAGCGTGGTTGGCATCAGCCCGGCTGGCTGCGTGTGCATCCAGTGCCTTTTCATGGGTAATGCGTCATTTAATGTGACTTATTCACCGCAAGGGCTTGTGTTGGTTTCTCTGTCTGTGGGGCTGAAAGGGGACTGGGCTTTGCTTGGGTCCTGCCTCCCTGGGCAGGGCAGGGGGACAGCAGCACCTTTGGGGTCCCCTAAACCCCCCACAGAAGCAGGAGATGAGGAGCCCCGTGAATAGGAACAGCGTGGATGAGAGAGCAGAGGGTGTGAGCACGTGTGGTTCCCCAGCTCTGGTGCAGAGGAGGAGAGGGCACGGGGCGTGGGGAGGGCACACGGAAAGGACTCAGGGACATCGCTCCTGGCACCCCAGCATGACACTGTGTGCTTCCCAGGGACTGCAAGGGGACAGGGACTAACAGTGGCCTCCCACCCACCCCTGCTAGGGAAAGGTAAGTGCGTGTGAGTACCAGAGAGCAAAACCAAGCCCTATATGTTTAAACTGGCAAGTTCTGTGTTTGTCATCGAGCTGTAAAATGATACCCGAACAGATGAGGACAGGAACTTCTTGGAAGGCTCAAGCACAGACAGCAGGAGTGGGGGAATAGCATTTTGCTTTATTTCTTTACATGCAATCCAAGGTTTTTATTTTTTTTTTTCTTGCAGTGTTATATTTTTCTATCCAAAAATGGTTATGAGTCTGCCAGCTCTCAGAGGCAGCACTGAGGGCTTGTCTGACACACCGGGGCCGAGGGCTCTGGCTGGGACACAGCAAAAGGCACAATAAAGCCTGGCCTGGAGGGTTAACGAAAAAGCAGAACACGATGGGAGCACGGTGAGTGTGTGTGCCGTGTGTGCAGCAGTGGCAGAGCTCACATCCCACGCGGACCCCGGCACCGGCCCTTTCCGGCTGGAGTGCCACACGGACGTGCAGGGGACATTAGAGCCATGCAGATGATGCTGAGCTGCAGGCTGGGTTTGTGCTGCGTTGTAGGAGAACATGTGCTTAAAGCAGCAGCTCCTGTTTGTCACCAGGATATAGTACCTGTTCCAGTGGGTGGATAATTTCAGGTGAATGAGAAAACGCTGCTTTTCTTTGGGTTCAAGCCATGTGCTGGGTGAGATGACGCTCACAGCGGTGACTTCTCTCGGGTGCTGCGTGGTAGGGACACAGCCACTTCCCTTGGCACGTGTTCCCCGGGTTATTTATCACACAGAGGTGGTACCTCGTTTGTCTGGATGCAGATCCTGGGAGGTTACGGGGCGGGAGGCGGGGTGTGCACAAAGCAAATGCCGAGTTTCTCTCTGCGGTGCTGTCAGGAGACAGAGCACGGAGTGACAGCATGCACGTGAGCTACTGATGATTGTAAGGATGCTCTCTTTTAGCTTAAATTAGGGGAAAATCCTGAGCAAAATCCTTACCAGAGCCAGAAAGGTTTATCCTCCAGTCATTCTCTGAGATGCCAGCCAGCCTCTGAGCTGCATCTCAGCTCTCAGTTTGTCTTGAGGCATCACAAATGTCTGAATAACAACTGGGCTGTCCCCAGGGGAGTGTCAGAGAGATCGACCTGGGCTGTGGACACTGACCCAACGTGGTCCCTCACGCTTTTCTTCATCCCTGCCAAACAGGCAGCCCTTAGAGAAGGGTGGGTGGGCTCAGACAGGGCAGGGACCACTTTCACTGCCCAGGGCATCAGCAAGGGTCTGCCGTGCTGCGGGGGTCCTTCACCCAGCACTGGCTGGGGGTGCCAGCCTGAAGGCAGCTGAGCTCTGACCCTCTGTGAGACGCTGCCCTGGTGCTTTATGGCCACCACCGTGCCCCAGTGCAGCACAGATTGTTCCAGGGGAGTCACAGCCTGCCCAGCTCGATGGCCGCCATCAAGGAAGGCCAGCACATGTTTCTCACCCCTGAGAGCTCTCCTGAGGCTGCACCTCAATTCTTGTGATGTTTGGGAGGGAAGGGGCTGGGAAACCTGAGCTCCTGGAGTCAGGAGGGCTGCAAGAGCACCTGGACTGAAAGAAAACACCAGTACCCGTGGAACAGCAGTGCTCCAAGAGGAGCCCAGGCTGCGGCTCCCATGCTCATCCAGAGTCTTCCTTCACAGACTGAGATCTGAGCATCCACAAACACAGTCACAAAGTGAGGCCATGAGGGAAGCTCAGTGCACCCAGGGCTCCCAGCACTGTCACAGGGGTGACACTGGGGGGACATCATGGGGACCATGAGGAGTTCATGGTCAGCTGGTGTGTTACAGATTGGTGGGGACCTGAGATGGGCGATTTCTGGAGGCTTTGAGGATCACAGGGTGGGATGCTGTCACTGCAGGGCCACACCAGCTCTTCGGACACCGCTGTGACAGCACAGACACGTTGGTCCCACCGGCTGTCCCAGCTCTCACAGGTGGTGTCTCAGGAGGGACAAGCTGGTCTCTGTGCTCCAGGACCAGCCTGGGGCTGTGGGAAAAGCCCTCGTCCCCCACCCTGCAGGTCTGTCTGCAAAGCCACGTGTCGGTCCAGGTAAGAGGGCCAACAGTCAAGGTGGCTTCCAGGTTGCTGGGGCCCTTCGTGCTGCTCAAAGGCACGCTGGGAATGAGGGGATGGGCGCAGCAACCCTCCGTCCCACTCTGTCTGCACCGTCCCCACCCGCCCTGCGCAGCCCAGGGTGGTGCCCAGGGGCCGGGAGAAGTGGAGCACCAGAAGTAGGGCAGTGTGCTGGCCGTGGGGCAGGGACAGCCAGGGGCTGGGTGCTCAAAAACCCTGACATGGCTGGGCTTGAATCCAGGGCACGGTGTCCTGCCCTCACCCTGCTCAGCCCAAGGCAGACAGGGATCAACAGGGCAGGAGCTCTCGGGTGTCCTGGTCATCGTCAGGTCCAGAGGGACTGTTCCAGCCCCAGGGTTTGAAAAGCCTCTAGGGAACTGAACAGGAACAATTAAAAATGTGTCATTGGGAGCCACAGAACACCACAAACTGCTGGGCAGGGTCACAAAAACCCAGTTCAGCGACCCCGTGGCGTTGCACCCCGCTGCCCAGTGCAGCCGGATCACTGGTGGTGACAGGGGTCCCACGTGGGTGTCTGTGCATGTGTGCCCCCTCTCGCCTGTCAAGGTGAGGGACATGTAAGGGTATCCCTGTGCTTCAGCACGGAGCTCTGCGGGCTAACCGAAAACAGATGTATAAAAATAAACAGAAATACTAGAGATGTGATTACCAAGGAAACGCATTTACATACAGGAAAACGTCCAAAACGACCGTCATTTACTTCCTTTATTTATTTGCATTTATAGAAATGCTCCCACCCAAGGATCTGGGCTCAGTCCTGCCCAAATCGCAGGAAATGGAGCCTGCTGGACTCTCGCCCCATCACCCAACCCCCACCACCATCGTGCCCCTCCCACGAAGGAAAGCTGCCCCTCTCTGATGGAGCTCGGTGTGTGCCATGCTGGAAACTGCTTCCCTTCATCTCCCATCTCTGGGCACAGAGATTCCCCATTGGCTTTCCTGGGACCCCCCAGGGAAGGATTTTCTGGGCTCACCATGGGGCAGCTCCCCCTGCACCCAGCCCTGGGCAGCCAAAGAGGGAATCGGGAACTGAGAATTGAGGGGATGGCGCAAAGGGATGGTATTGGGGCAGGGATATGGGGGATTTCTTGGTCCAGTTGCCAACAGAGAACATGAAGGGGGGAGATACAGGCTGAGGCAAATCAAAAGGGAAGCATTTTAACTTGCAAGAAATGGAAATGAGAGGAGTGAATTTGGGTCATGCCAAAGCATTCGTTCTACAGGAAATGAAATATTTTACAAGCCTTTCCTTTTCTCCCTTTATTTTCCCTTTTTTTCTCTCTCTTTTGGGGGATTTACAACAACAACAAAAAAAGTTTTATTTATAAAATACACAAAGAAAATATGTGAGCTGTCCTTTTCCCCTGCAGCTGTACACAGCCTTCACACCCAGCTTCAGTCCAATCTAAACGGCACTGGGGGCTCATTTACCAGCCATCAGCAACAAAACAACCGCGCTCTTTGGCTGGGATTCTCTCAGATTATAATCCTGCCTCCAAACCTTTCCCAATATCCACAAGAGCCTGGGCACTGAGCAGTGACATGAGGGTCTGGCATTGGGACAAGACCCACTGTGGAGGTGAGCCAGCTCCCTCCCAGGGCCCAGACAGCCTGTGGAGATGCTGGGGTGCAGCAAGCCAGGCAGACCCCGAGGCTCCTCGTGTTCTGGGAGTGGCTGCAAAGGAGACTGGTTTGGAGAGAAGATTTTTGTTCGTGTGGGTTTGAGAGGGACTTAAAGCTCACCCAGCTCTCTGAGCCTGGAGGTGCTCCAGCCCTCAGGGCATTTTCGTGTGGGTGCAGGGACATGCACAATGCCATCAGCTCGGGAGCTGCCCCACTCTGAGGGTGGCAGGAGGGTGCAGCTGTGGCAGGACAAGGAGCCCGTGACCTGCAGAACATCCTCAGTCACCACAGGAGGAAGGGACACTGAAGCTCTGGGGCTGTGCTGCCGTTGCTTGGGGCAACATTTGGCACCGTGGATCTTTTGTTCCTGAGGAACTCCTGCTCCATCAGCTCTCCCATGGGAGTGTGGGGATCCCACAGGACTGAGGGATGGTGCTGCACTTCCCAGCAGGTGCAGGAGGCTGAGCCAGCAGCGCCCACTGTGTCCCCCACACCTCGGCAGAGAGCAGCTGCAGGGTGGATGACACAGTTTGCTGCTCTGGCGCTGCCTCTGCCGGGTAATTAGAGTTGACAGGGTGTGTGCAGAGTTACTGGGTAATTGCCCACACACCTAAGGTGTGGTAGAAGTCGGGAGGTGAACCAAAATCTTCCACCTGACCTACATGCAGAGCTGCTGCCCAGCAGCAGTGGGACAAGGAGGTGGAGAGGAGGAAGCAAATGATGAAACGCTTCTGCAGGCACAGCACAAACCTGGCCATCCCCAGGTGCCCTGGAGGAGGGGCTGAAGTAACCCCAAACCAGGCTGGGAGGGGAAGGCAAGGCATGGGGCCTGGTGAGAGCATCCCTGCCCAGCTGGGGCACGGGGGCTGGCACGGGGGCTGCTCCAGCCCTGCAACACTGTCCGGGGAGAGCTGGATTAGCAGGAGCCTCACGTGTAGGACACGGCAGGTAACGCTCTGCTGGCTGCCCGTGGTTGTGCCCACATGTTCAGCTGATCAGGTTAACTGGCTCATTTGCCTGGGAGCAGGGAGCCAAGCACTAATGGCTTTGGACATGCAGCCTGTGCAATGTTCTGCTCTCCAGCCCTTCAGGGGGCTGCCGCAGGTGCTGCTGAGCTGGCCCGGCTCAGGACAGAGGGGCTGGGGCACAGCTCCCAGGAAATGGGCCAGGAAATGTGCCAGCAAACACGCCAGGAAACGTGCCAGCTTCTGCAGCCATGGCCTCAACAGAGTGGTGCAGTCCCAGAGATGCAGCAGTCCCGGCCTTGTTACACAGCCCAAGGGAACAGGGGGGCTGCTGAGTCAGAGACCCACAGAATCGTGGCATCAGTAAGGTTGGAAAAAACCTCGAAGACCGTGTAGTTCAACTGTTCACCCAGCACCACCATATTCACCACTAACACACATCCCCAGGTGCCACATCCATACAGCTTTTGAATACTTCCAGGGATGATGATTCCATCACTTACTTGGGCAGCCTGTTCCAATACCTGACCACCCTTTCACTGAAGAAATTTTTCCTAATATCTAATCTAAACCTCCCCTGGTGCAACTTTAGGCCATTTCCTCTCATCCTTTCCAGTTCACAACCTTGGCAAGCAACCGGAGAACAGAGATGAGGGCCGGGATAGCCCTTTCCTTCCTCCCCTCGTGTCCTCAAGCTCACCTTCAATACCTACAGAAAGTCTGTGGGCTTCAGCAGAGCAGAGGAACCAGGAGGATGAAAGCAAAGCCCAAGTGACTGTCCCATCCTGACCTTGCACCTGCAGGTAACTCTCACCAGCCAAGCACCGCCAGTCCCCCAGCACTGAGCAGGCACTGGCCGCTTCCAGTCTTGTCAATCTCACAGTGCAGCAGGACTAAACATTCCTGGTGCCACCCAGCAGCCCCTGCCTGAGTCTCTCTCTCACCCACAGAAACGAGAGATCTCCTGCATCTAGGTCTGCCTTTCATCAATGCATCTCGCTCGTGTCCCACCTTTCCTCCCCTCCTGGCCTTGCCCTTTCCTGCCAGCTGTGCCTGGCTTGGGGCCTGTCCATGGTGGGGACCTGCAGCCCTTCCCTGCAGCCCTTCCCTCCCGCAGGGATGTGGCTCCAGGCAGCACTGGCCACGTGTCCGTACTCACCCTCGGAGCTGCCCCGGCCAGGCACCACCATTATCTGCTTTGCCTCGGCTCTCAGAGCCTGCGGGCCAACACCCACACCTTGGGTAGAGACCAATTCGTGTCCACCCCAGCCCATTTCACAGAACCCAAACCAGGTCACGGCCATTCAGGCTCAGGTTGTCATCAGCACCAAATTCTCTTCTCCAGCTCTTCAGCAAGACAAACTCTGAACTCACGTCCCCTCCCTCTGTCTGGTAGAACAATCTGACTGTGATCAAGAGTATCTGTAACACTTGTTCTCCCATCTATGCTCTGGAAGATAAGTTCTCCCATATCCACAGTTCCCAGGATTACTCATTCCTCCTGGATGAGGCCTTCTAATTCTTCCATTTAATTGCTCATGTTCCTGGCATCAGTACAGAAATACTTGAACTGTTTCTGCCTGGTCTTATCTGCGCTCTCAGCCGAGGAGGTGCCGTCCCCTCGCTGGCTGGAAGGGCTGCCTGACGTCGGTTTTTGGCAAGGTAGGAGCTCTCCCATTCCTCGCTGCTCTCTGCTCTTCCTTTCTTGGTCGCCCTGCTCCTGCTGACATGGTCGCCCTCCCGACGGGTGTGGATTCCAGGCAGGGTGCAACCAAGGCCAAGAAAGGAAACGCTCTGAGACAGCCCTGAGACCCATCCGCAGGGAACATCACTGCTTATCTGTCTTCCTCCTGATAACCTCCTTTAATATTATCCACTGCAGACTCGCCCTTCGCGAGTTCTTTATCCACTTTAATTCTGTGATCCCATCTTCTCTGGGTTAGCTAATAATTTCCCATGGGTGCTTTATCCAATAGTTGCTTAAATCCAGACAGACACAACGCCGTGCAGAAAACCCATGGATTGCTCAGTCCCTGACAAGCTGCCTTTGGAGAACCCATGCTGCATTTTATTTTTCCATACATTTCGCTGGCTTTATCTGTTGTCCAGTATAATACGAGCTCGAAAAACTTATGTATGATGCAGGCCAGACTATTTACCCTGCATTTATAGGGTGGTGGTGCAGTGCCTTGGACTGACTTCTTGCTCCAGTTCTGCTCCTTCACAAGAACTGCCTCCAACCTCATGGTTGTCCTACTTCTGTAAGTCCAGAGGAGGTCACTGCACTGATCCAGGGCTGGAGCCCCTCTGGAGCCGGGCTGGGAGAGCTGGGGGTGCTCACCTGGAGAGGAGAAGGCTCCAGGGAGAGCTCAGAGCCCCTTGCAGGGCCTGAAGGGGCTCCAGGAGAGCTGCAGAGGGACTGGGGACAAGGCACGGAGGGACAGGACACAGGGAATGGCTTCCCAGTGCCAGAGGGCAGGGCTGGCTGGGATATTGGGCAGGAATTGTTCCCTGGGAGGGTGAGGAGGGGCTGGGCTGGAATTCCCAGAGCAGCTGTGGCTGCCCCTGGATCCCTGGCAGTGCCCAAGGCCAGGCTGGACAGGGCTTGGAGCAGCCTGGGACAGTGGAAGGTGTCCCTGCCCGTGGCAGGGGGTGGAACAATAGGAGTTTTAAGGTCCCTTCAAACTAAAACCGTTCCAGCATTCTGTGATTCATGAACCAATTCTTCCAGGACTCTGAGGCAGAGGTGAGCTGGATCCTCACAATCTCAGTGCATTGAACTCTTGGAGCTTTCTGCTCACCCAGCCAGGGTCACTTTCATTTCCACACTGTCACTCCCCTGTTCCATAAAAGCCTCCTCACCAATGGCAGTACCAAGGGCTTGGGCAGTTCCCTCCATCCTCCCATATTCACCCCAGACTCCCTTTGTCATAGATCCACTTGCCAGTTGTGCCACCTTCAGCCCCAGAAGACTCATTTCCGAATTCCCAAGGGAAATCACACATTTAAGAACAACCCTCTGTGTACTAATCCTTTCCAGTGACTTCCTCATAAACTCAGATCATCTCCCCACCTCCACTGTGCTCACTCCTTGTCCTTCACCGAAAACAACCACAGAATTCCTCTGAAGGCTGCCCAAGTCTCTCTTCTCTCTGCTCATCTCCCCCACCCTGGCCTAGAAACACTTGGTGTGTGACAGCAGGAACCTGCCCAGCACTTGTCTCTGTCCCTCTTCGCCTGCTCTGTCCTCTCAGCCTGCTCTGCCTGTCCCCTTTCACCCCCACCCCTGGTTCCTGTTACCTCTCTCTTTCTTCCTTTAGGACCAGCTGTTATCTTGTCTTTTATGGCCGACCCTCTGTTTCTCCTCTCTGAGCTTTGGGACACCAAACCATGGTCTCTGCTCCATTTGCTGTCCTGCTACCTTCCTCCTCCTTTGCCCCTGGGTTTCTCTGGAGGTTTCTGAGGGTGTCAATCCTTGCTCACACCTTTTGACAGAGCAGTTCTTTGGTTTCTATGGTTCCTCCTTTCTCCTTTCCAATATTGTTCTAAATTTCCCATTTAACTCCACCACACTGTCCAGCTGTTTCTCTACTTTTGAATCTCTTCTTGTGCTCTCTGACACAGCCCCACTTCACCTGCAGCACCGGGAGGATGAGGTGGGGCAGCTCTGGGATCAGAATAAGGAATGCTTTCCAGCTTCTCTCAGCCTCATCTCTGTTTTTCCTTTTCTGTGTGGCTGCGAGTGAGAGGGGAATCAGCCCGTGTGACAACATGGCAAAGGCTGCACCACTCTGACCCTTTGCCATGAGCATCCCACTCACAAAAGAAAGGAACCACAGGACGTGTTCAGCCACACAACAGCTGGGATGCTGGAGAATGAGATATCTGTTCCATTAAAAAGCTCAGAGATAAAATCCTCCTCTAGCGGCATTGTTATTTCCAGGAACACCTTAAAGATGCTTTGATTTTCCTTTTCTGATGTCCTTGTTATACAACAGCAGCAAGAGCAGCTCTCCTCACAAGCACCATTAGCTACTTAACATGCCAGCCAGAAGGAATAAAACCTGGGTTTGTGGCTCTTCTTTGGGCCCAGTTCATTGAGCTATTCAGGGATACACCAAAATCCCAGTGACATCCCACCCCTGTAACCAAAAGGCTTTGGGGTGACCCAGCTGTGACCTTCTAGACCTGAAGAGGTCGATAAGAAAGATGGGAGGAGAGTTTTTGCAAGGGCATATAAGTGACAGGACAATGAGGAATGGCTTCCCACTGCCAGAGGGCAGGGTTAGGTGGGATATTGGGAAGGGACCGTTCCCTGTGAGAGTGGTGAGGCCCTGGCACAGGTTCCCAGAGAAGCTGTGGCTGCCCCTGGATCCCTGGAAGTGTCCAAGGCCAGGCTGGATGGGGCGTGGAGCAACCTGGGACAGTGGAAGGTGTCCCTGCCCATGGCAGGGGTGGCACTGGATGATCTTTAAGGTTCCTTCCAACCCAAACCTGACTGGGATTCTCCAATTCTATCTCCACAGAAGCCACCATCGTGACATGGTTTTGTCAGCCAGGACAATCACACTCACTTGTGGATTTCACCTGATTCCATTTGTCTCTGGAGCAAAACAGAACACGCGAAGCGCAGGCTCCAAGCCCATTACAGACAGGGTTCAGCAGAGCTGCCCTCCTGAGCCACCCAGTCACACAACAGAGTCATTTATTCTGGGGCGTAACCACAAGGAACCCCATCCACAAGCCAGATTCCATCAGATACAGGATTTGTTCACCTATAGGCAAAGGGATATCTCAAACTCAGGATCAGTTAGACCCAGACATCAGACCCAGAAAGTGCAGCACAAACCTTTCAGTGTCCCACAGTCGCTCATGTTGCCATTTTTCTGCCTCTTGCCTCCTGGCCCCTGGGCTGCTTCGTAAAGAAGTTCCACAGTGAAACCAGCCAAAGTTGAGAATTTCCAAGAAACATGAAAATAGCAGAATGCAAATTTTGTGGAGGCTTGAAATTTCAAGTGATTTACCGGTGTCAAACCCGTAAAATCAATTTGGCAGGTGTTCACTGGTTAAAATTAGTTTTAACTGAAAGCTGGAGGCATTATTGTGGGAGTCTTTGAGCATTGTTGTGGATGCACAAGGCACAGGCAGGACTGCACACGGCGCATGTGTCGTGGGGTGTAATCCTCCTGGAGCGCCTTGTAATGCTGTTTGTGCGGCTCGGGGAGCTCTGGGGGCTGAGGCCATGGGGCCGGCACCACAAACCAGCACTTGCAGAGGTTTTCTGGCGTTTCCTCTGGCCCTGGGGAGGTCAGTGTGTGGGAGTCAGAGGCAGGACCCATCCCAGTGCAGTGTTAGTGCCTTGAGTGGGCTCCCAGGATAAACCCAGCCAGAACAGCTGAATTCCAGGAACAGTGAGGGGAAGAGACACCTGATTAACTCATAAAACCATCGAATCACAGAATTCTTTAGGTTGGAAAGGACCTTTAAGTTCCTCATGTCCAACCACCCGAGCACCACCACTGTGTTCACCACTGAACCATGTCCCCAAGTGCCACATCCACACGTTCCAGGGATGGGGACTCCCTGCAAGTGTTCAAAAAACCTGCCAGGGGACTGTCCTGGCCAGCCTGGGCTAACGCTTTACAACCCTTTCCATGAAAAAAAATTTCCTAATATCCAATCTAAACTAAACCTCCCCTGGCGGGACCTGGGGACATTTCCTCTTGTCCTGTCTCATTTGTAGGAAGGCAGATGGGTTCTGCCCACCCCAGCTCTAGCAGCACTGGGAGTAGAGCTCATCCTGACCACTTCCTTGGCTTCTTTTCTGCTCTCCACAGGGAGTAGGGTCCTGTCTTCTTCTGTCTCATTAGTCTTTTTCCCAAGGAGCTGGAGAGATGCAGGGAGGGTTGAGGGCAGCTGCAGAGGAAGGTGGTTGTGTTCTGCAGTGGTGGAAGGGGCTGCACAGAGAAGGGGGTCAGTGAGTGCTGAGGGGAGACGAGTGCGGGCCTGGGGTGCACATCCCACAGCCCGGGTGTGAAAGAGAGGAACAGGGAGACTTCCTCCCTCATCCTGACTGTTCAAACCTCACCAGCAATGCCTGCCTCTGCAGTTGGTTCCCTCCCAGTACTCCAGAGCCCTCTCTCAGGCCCTCTTGGCCCTGGAATCCCCTCCCAGGATCTGCTTCTCTATTGCCACGACACAGGGCTGGCAGGATGTGGCCACAGGAACAAGGATCCTGCAAAATCAAGTGAGAGGGATGGACTGGCACAGCAATCCAGGGGAGCACGGTGTCCGTGATCAAACCCTCGAGAGCTGAGAGGGGCCAGGCTCCAGCTGCCTGCGTCGCCCTTTCCTCCAGAGGAGGTGCCAACTCGTGACAGTGCTGCTGTCCCCAGAGAGCTGCTGCACAGCTCTGCCTGCACATCCCCCTGTCTCTTGGAAAGCCACCACAGCCCAGTGACCCTCGTCTGACTGCACAGTCCTGCTGTGCCGCTGCCTGCTGAAGTCCACCCCAAGCAGGGACTCCCACATGACTCATCCTCCCAGGACTCTCCAGAGAAATCCAGCAGAACCCAGGGTACAGCCCTCAGAGCATTCCAGCCTCCCAGCCTGCCCCACCAGTGCCATGGTGGGATGCCAGGATGCCCCCGCACCCTGCTGCACTGCAGGACTCCGCTTGACCCCGCTGCCGTGTGGGACCCCAGTGCCCTGTGACCTGTGCAGGACCCTGCCATACACCACAGGCACCAGTGCCAGCAGTTCCTCTGCCATTCCCTCCTGTCTCCATCCCTCATGCCCAGCGGGCAGTCCTGGAGCTGACATCATCCCCAGAGTCAGGGATTTTAGGAGCTGATGCTGGCAGCCAGGGTGGTCTCCCCTCCGTCACAGTGCTGGGGTGTGGTGAGAGCCCCGGGGTTCAGAGGAACAGCCCTCAGAAAGCAAGTGTTGAGTCCTTCAGCACATTGTGGAAGCAAAACATTGTGAACTCCATTGTGCCCATCAAATCCTCCTGCTGTGTTCATGTCTGACCTCCTCCCTGCCCTCTCGGCTTGTGGCTGGAAAGAAAACCCTTCCCACCTCTTCTGCTGTTTCTGTGCAGCGGGGCTGGAGCCGTGGGACACCCTGGCAGTGGCTCTGTCCCCAGGATGGTCACCATGTCCCAGGTCAGCCAACACCTGGGACTCCTCTGGGGGGATTCCAGGGTCTTTCACTCGAGCAGACCACTCTGGAGCTCCTCTCTGGCCTGAGACATCACCCAGTTTCCCAGACAGGACCCATTCCCAAAAGCTTTCGGGGATCAGAAGCTGCTCCAAAACCCCAGTCCCAAGGGAGAGGGGTCTGTGGAGCAAGATGTCCCCAGGTCCAGGGCTCTGGGCTGGCTCTTCAACAAACGGCAGCAGGGCTGGACCAGCATCACTCCTGTCCTCGCTCCAGGGTCAGCAGTGAGTCCAGAGGGCAGGGCAGGGAGCACTTCATCTTCCCTTTGGAAATTAAACAAGAAGCAGAAAGGATTTGGTTTTCATTAATATTTTTCTTCAAAAGTTTTCTGGCTTCCCTTCCCCATCTTCTGCCAATATTTCTTCGAGGGGGCGGGCAGCGAGGAGCAGGGAACGTCTGGCAGCTTTTTGTTTTCAATTTGCACAAACCCATTCTGTGTGTGTGTTTTTTCTCTTTCTGGAAATTCTCTGCAGACAAGCACTTCCTGCAGAAATCATAATTTGCAAGGGAAAAATATCTAACAAACATGTTTTTTCCCTTTCGGTTTGCCCTGGGTCTGCAAAGCCCAGGGCTGGGCTTTGCGCTCCTGACCCTGTCAGGCACCAGCCTCCAGTAACACCCAGCACTGTGCTCCCACTCCAGCCCAGCCTGTCCCATTCCCTCTGCCAGCCCAGCACTGCATCTCCCTGGGCTGCCCCATCGCTCCTGTGGATTTGTCAAAGTCCTGGAAGGAAGCTCCGAGTGCTGGGGTGGACATGACTTTGGGGTTCGGCCAAGAGAGGGGTCCTGCTGGTTGAGCTCCACCAGCGTGTCCTGTCCTGGTGGGGCAGTGACATCCTGCCTTGGCAGAAGGCCACTCCAGATGCTTTACCAGCTGTTCACATCTGGTTTTCTCCCTGCTCTCGGAGCTTTGGAGGTCGGGTAGGCAGCGATGGCCACAGCTGGGCAGGGGCACCTGGGAGGAGAGGGGGCACCCGCAGCTCTCAGACCCTGTGTGGGCTTTGGCCTCTGCCCAGCTGGGCCCCCTCTGATCCCCGAGCACCACCAGTCACACACTGGCCCATCCTGACCTGGGCTTCCCTAGACAAAGTTCCCTGGTCCTGAAGTGTGGGCAGGCACGGGGGTAGCCAGGAGTGTGAGGTTAAATAATTCATTCCACATAAATCTTTCCTAGAAACAATTTTTTTCTTCCCAGGGAGACACATTACCACCTCACACACACAAACCTGACCAGGAATTATAAGAGTGCATTTCTGCCGCGGCGAATGGGGCAGGGAGAAGGGAGAGGAGGGAAGGAATAAAATATAGATTCTTGAACTCAGACCTGGGAAGCGGCAAAGCATCAATCTTGTTAAAGGACTAGTGTGGACTCTCCAGCCAGCCCACTTCATCCTGACTCCTGACAGGCCCCGATGATTTGTGCCTGCTCAGCAGAGGAGAAGTCCCATAACTCACCCACTGAGACGGCGTGGGATGGAAGCAGGAATGACTCACCACACCCCGCATCCTGCCGTGGCACCGGAGCTCCCTGCGTGCCCGCTGCCCCCGCAGGCTCTGGGACAGGCACAGGGTCCATCCCCACCCCGCACCCCAGGGTGACACAAAAGCCTTGGAGCATGGCAGGATTTGCTCAAAAATGTATGGGGCTTGTGGTGTTTTTTAGCCATTGCACAATGTGGATTGTAAGAGGGGGTGAAATTCCTGGATTGTCCCAGTTTACTGTGCTGCTTGCCTGGAAAACAGGCGCAGCAGCTGTCCCCTGTCTTGCCAGCCAGAAGCATTTGCTCTTTCCACCCAAGCCTCGCTGAAGCGGAGGAATCCTGCCACTGCTCCTGCCGGTGGCAGGTCGAGCCCGCAGGGCTCTGCGGAGATGTGCTGAGCATGGAGATCATCTCCGAGATGGACGGTACCTCTGCTCCGAGCTCTGCCCGCAGGCGCCGGAACTGAATGGTTGATTAGTGCAGAATCCCGAGCAAGGAGAGGAAATTCTCCCTGGAGTCCTGCCAGGCCAAGCCCGCATCCAAAAATACATCCTGCCGTCCTGCTCAGAGCCCAAAGGTTTTTGGAAGGGAGAGTGCAGCTGCTTCGCAGGCAAAAAATAACAGCAGCCCTGAGAACCCCCCGTCCTCATAAGCAGGGCTGGAGTCACTTTCAAATCACAGCACTTATTCCAGAAGAGAGATGGGGAGAAGAGAAAGAAAAAGACACACATGCACCACCACGGATCTGGCAGGCAAACACAGCTCCAGGGCTTCTGTTTGCCCATCACAGGAAGATTTACTAGGGGGAAAAAAATATAGGCTGATTAATTATGCAGCCGGTTTGGTCCATTATATCATAAAACCCAGCTGTGTAGGACAACCTTGGAGATGCTCCTCTCCAGCATTATCTCAGCCTGGAACCGGGCGCCTGGAGCCAGGAGAAGCTGTCTCGGCACTGAGCGCTCGCCGCCGCGCCGAGCGATAGCGTCTTCCCAAACCCACCTTTTCCACTGGAGATTAGGAGTGCAGTGAACTTTGATATGGTACCAGTGCTAATTTCAATCGGCAGGCCCCTCGCTGGTGTCACCGGAGGCCTTGGGTTCATTCAGAGAGCTGCGGCAGCACGAGGGGAGGAGGGAAAACAGCCAAAGACTCCCCTTGAATATTAATGAAGCATCAAAGCTTTTAGCTGCATGGCCGTGTCTGAGCGCGACTGCTCTCCAGGGCTCTGCTATGTTTGGCACAATAAAGCCTTGGTAATTATTTCCAATAACTAATTTAGATTATCATTAGCCCCACATTGGAGGCACAGAGAATGCTGCCCTTTCAAACACTTGAACCACTGAGCCTCAAAAATAAAACGTTCGCTCTCTGCAAAGAGATCTTTGCCAGCTCTAATAAATTAGAATATATTTGTGTGTGTTAGCGCCTGTGGTGGCTCTGGATAATGAGAGCAGGTTGTGTCTGGGAATGGAGGAGAAGGCGGCACCTCCCCTGCCCCCCGCCTCCTCCCGCTCTGCCAGCGCACATTCCTTCGGGCCCCAATTTGTCCCCATTATCCCCCTGGACCCCCCAACCCCAAATCACCCAGGCCCAGCAGCTGACCCTGTCACAGCCAGTAATAACCCATAAATCATTCCACACCTTCAAAGAAAATTTCTGCATGGTGTTAACAGGCTCCTGTGCCCCAGCCCTGGCTGCCAGCCCCGTGCCCAGCTGGGCTCTGCATGCCAGGGCAGATGCTCTGCCCCAACCCCGCTGCCTCTGCAGCCAAGGGGGCTCCAGCAGCTCTGCCCACACCTCTGCAGTGCCCAGGAAAAGCTCCCCAGCTCCTCAGCTGTCTGTGCTCTCATTGTGGCCAGCCCTGGGCACAGCCAGCAGGGTCCCAGCACTGTGACCCCAACACTGTGGGGCTCCTCCAGCCCGCACTGCCCGCACTGCCCGCTGCCACCCGCTGCACCGCCCTGGCGCAATCCCAGCCAGCAGCGATGTCCTGGGAGGAGGTGGGAATGTGGAACACACACAACCATCCAGCTGACCTCCAGCTGCTCCAAGACAAGGCAAAGCTCCCAGTGCCCACCCCGAGCCCAGAGCCTGCCCTGCACCCCTGCCTGCCTGTAACTCCTGGCTCTGCCACAGCAGGGGCCTGGGGACCTTGGGTGGATCACTCCAGCTTTCACAGCCTCTGTTTCATCAACCATGTCATCAGGCTAATGATAATTAATGCCTGCAAAGGGCTTTATGCTCTTCAGCTGGAAGGTGATAGTGAAGGGTAAATTATTGTTATTACCATAAACACAGGGTACCTGCCACTTACCAGGGTGGGACCTGCTTTCTGACTTGCCTCAGCTCTTCTTGGATGGGGACCAGGGTCAGGTGTGGGCTTCGCTTCCTCTGTCATTTCCAACTGAACCTGTGTTTGAGCCAGGCAGGACTAGAGTCTGAGAATTTTTCATGCAAAGTCTCAAAATAAGGGTTCCGTTTCTTCCATGGAACTTGCATGCTGAGCACTGCTGGGGTAGGATGGGAGAGGTTCCATCGCCATCTCCATGCCCTGATGGGCCGAGGCCAACTCTATGAAGTTCAACAGGTTGATGTGCCAGGTTCTGAACCTGGGTCCCAAAGCCCCAGGCAGCGCTCTGGACCGGGGGCAGAGTGGCTGGAAAGCTGCTCGGTGGGAAAAGACCTGAGGGTACTGGTTGGCAGTGGGTGAACATGAGCCCAGGTGTGCCCAGGTGGCCAAGAAGGCCAATGACACCTGGCCTGTACCAGCCACGGTGTGACAGCAGGACCAGGGCAGTGACTGTCCCCCTGTGCTGGGCACTTCTGGGGTACCTCCAATCCTGAGGTCAGTTTTGGGCCCCTCATGACAAGGACATTGAGGGGCTGGAGCATGTCCAGGGAAGGGAATGGAGCTGGGAAGGGGCTGGAGCCCCAGGAGCAGCTGAGGGAGCTGGGAAAGGGGCTCAGCCTGGAGAAAAGGAGGCTCAGGGGGGACCTTGTGGCTCTGCACAACTCCCTGACAGGAGGGGGCAGCCGGGGGGGGTCGGGCTCTGCTCCCAGGGAACAGGGACAGGAGGAGAGGGAACGGCCTCAGGCTGGGCCAGGGGAGGCTCAGGGTGGATACTGGGAAAATTTCGTCATTGAAAGGTTGGTCAGGCTGGGAACAGGCTGCCCATGGATGTGGTGGAATCACCTGGAAGTGTTCAAAAGCCATATGGATGTGGCACTTGGGGACATGGGTTAGTGGCGGCCTGGGCAGTGCTGGGGGAAATGTAGGACTCAAAGATCTTAGAGGTTTTTCCAACCCTAACAACTCTGTGATTCTGTGATTCTATTGCTGTTCCCCAGGGGGATGGTCACCTCCACTTACTGGCTGTGCCATCCACCCCTTTGGTGGTGAAACCAGCCGAGCTGCTCCCCTTCTCCAGTACGTGTGGATGTGCAGGGATGTGTGTGCACTGGGAACATGTGGGAGATGGGGAACTCGCTGTGCATTCCAGCAGGGATGCAGCGGGCAGCGTGTGCAGGCATCCCACACTGCTGCCCTGCAGCCACCATGACCCAGCACAGCCCCTGCCCCCAGAGCTGTGCCCCCCAGTGTGCCCAGTGCCCCTCGCAGCCAGACAGGGCAGCAGATGGTGATGGGATCTGAGCAAACCCTTGCATATCCCACAGTGCAATTCCACGTGTCCCAAACCTTCTGACCACGACTCATCCATGCCCTTCTCCATCGTGGCCATACATCCCAACACCCTTCCCATCACTCCCACACCACTTCTTCCCACTTTTTTATTAAACTTGTTTGTGGCTCAGATTTGGTTGGATGGTTGATTGACTTCATTGTTTGCTTTTTTAAGCTCCTATTCCCTATGGACGGTTTCAGTTTTCATTAAAAGTCTTTCATCAGAAGGAGCCAAAATTGTCAAAGGCTGTTCCTGGGTTTTGATTAAAAGCTGAAATCTGCAGTGAAATAAAAAAGGTATTTCCCTCCATCCTTTCCCATCCTTCCTCCCCATTTTTATTGAAATCTTCCATACAGAAAATTCCTTTGCTGATCGGAGGAGCTGCCTCACATGGGATGGAGCAAGGGCTCATTTACTCCGAGGCAGAGAGAGCAGGAGCATCACTGAGCCATGCTGAAGGCTCACAGCAGGTTCAGACCAGGGATGTGGTTCTTGCCTGGCTGTTGTGCCCAAGCTGGGATATCGGCATGTGGCATTAAAATCACGGCATCGTCCAAGACCTGCACTCTCCCCACCACTCACAGGTGCACCAGGAGCACTTCCCAGCGCCGGCTGCTCCAAGGGACGTCCATGCACCCTCCCACCAGGGTTCACACTTTGCCCATGCCATCTACATCGTTATCTATGAAGTGTAACCACCTCTTCTCCTTCCCTCTCCTGCCCCAGCTCCTCTCTCTCAATCCCAAAGTGGTTTCTCCCAGCCCATGTTTCTGTTTCTGGAGGAAATGGGCTATCTTTCCTATCTTTCCATATGTGCAGAATCGCAGCTCCTACCCCCTGGCTCGTCACTGCATATTAATGGAGAGGAGGCTGAGATTGAAACGTATCAAAATGCAAAAACTCAGCTTTGCTTTTCCATCCTCCAATGCCTTATTTTGCTTTTTGGGCCAAACATATTGTGCATTTTCTGTAACAATGAACTTATCACACTTATTACGATAAACTGAGAAGGCACTTCCCACAGTAGACAAAAATCCTGCAGATTGACTTCAACTCTCAAATATTTTTGGATACACGTACATTTTTCCATGGGTTTTCCAACAAGGGGAATATCCTGCCTGCAACCAGTCCTCGCGTGAGCACAGCTGATCTCCAGGTGATGGGATCTCCTGCTGCTCCTCTGTACACTGGGAGGGAGCAGCTGGTGCCGTGTCCTTGCTCCACAGACAGTGCCAGGGCATTACTTTCTCTGCCTCAGACTCATCTGGACATACTGGAAAATGTTTATTTTGCCACTCCAGAGTAAGTCCATCCCAACCCTATGAGCACTCAAGGCACAGAGACTTTTAGGATGTCCCACCCAACCTGTACTACCACCCACTGAACTGCAGTGCAGAAGTCATCCTCCTCTTGAGCACTGTCCCTCGGCTTCCTGTACAGCAGGAGGCAGGGAGAGCCTCTGGAAAATGAAGCCAGGCACGTATCCCTGTGGCTTTGCTCTCCTGCTGTGCAAGACAAGACAAGAAGTCCCGTTCACCCACTGCCCCACCACAGCTCAGCCACCACGGCAAAATCCTGAGCTAAGCAAACATCTGGCAACTACAGCTGGAGCATTTCCCTGTGCGACAATCCATGGGGACAGCAAACACTCCCCCTGTTTGACCTCCCCCCCTTACCTTTGCAGACACCTGGTTACACCTTTCTCCCGACACCAGAGATCCACCACCACCTGCATCCATCACATCCCCACCCAGCAGTGTCCAACCACCTGTCTCCAGGGGCCACGGACAGAAATAAACTTACAAACACACCAGACAGGGAATAAAATTGTTTTCCTCTTCACACAGATTGGCCAAACCTGGGAGGATGCTGCGTGGGGATAAATCCTGAGGATGCAGCAGCCCACTGCCAGCTGGCCAGCCTGTCCCTGGAAGCACATTTGGTGGCACAGGGAAATAACCACCATGTCAAACTCTCTGGAGTTAATTCCTGGGAAATGAGAGTGCTGTGCCACGATGAGCCCAGTGGCACAGAGCTCACCCCAAAAGTGGCCCTGCACAGCCCCTGGCCTCTACTGAGGGCAGGATCTGGGGGAATAGGAAGCTCCTCTGTGTTCTGGCACATCACCTCCATCCTTCACCTTCAGAAACGAAGCATGCAGAAAATGAGAGCAGAAATGCCTTCGCTGACAGGTTGGAATTAAGAGATTCCAGTTTTTTATAAACAGTCTTTGGATTTCCTGAAAGTTACGGCACCGGGCATCATTTGTATGCAGGATGTGTTGCGGCTCAAAGGTACCAGAACTAATGCTGTCCTGTTAATGAACTGAGTGAGTAATAGCCATGGGTATAGAAAGCTTATGTCTGAAACTAATCCTAGTTAATGAATCTATTGTTACAGGTATTAAATGGTGACAGGGGGTTTCATCCATCAGCCCTCCATTAATCACAGCGTCCCCGCCTATGCTTATTATTTAGAAGCCAGCAAAGGGATCTTAATGATATTAGTAATAGAGCGGTTGTGGTACGTGACCTGGGACAAGCCAGGGATTGGAGGTGATAAGTGTCTGATCGCATAAGGCATTTTAGAGGTGATCCAAGCAGCTTTGCTCCCCATGGCATGTTATCTTGTCTCTGCCAGCCTGCTCTGCTCAGCCAGGGCTTCTCGGAGAGCACCGAGCCGTGGTGGCCACGCCGGAGCCTCCCCTCGCCTGCTGCTGCCTGCAGGAGATCCCTCTGCACGGGGGGCTCCAGCAACCCCTCCCTGCGGACACCACCAGCTGCCCGAGTGCACAGGGCACAGCTCAGGGGCTGCCCGGGGGTGCTCTCATGGGCACGGGAGGAATCTGTCTGCACAAGTAGCCAGGTGCAAGCCCACATGCACGAGCACAAATATCCACCCACCCACGCAGCCTCAGAGCAAATGACTCAAAGGTTTCTCTGGAAAGACGTGAGGAGCATCTGATATTCTACGCTAATTCTCCATCTGGACGTTCTCAGCGTGTGCGTTGGGATGGGATTCGTCTCATCATGGTCCCCTAAAGTCAGAGATATTTCAGCCCAGTGGAGGGACACCACCATCCCCACGGCAAGGCAGGGTCTCTGAGAGAGCCAGGGCAGTGTCTAAGATAAAACAGGCCACTGGAACGTCAGGGATGCCTTTTGCTGTACACGAGGTTGGCTCCCACTGCATGCACCATGTTAGGGTGCTGATGGTGGGAATGAATCCCAGCTTGGCACAGCTTGGCTCTGAGCTGGAGGGGCTGCATTGTGTGAGGGATCTTAAGGTGGGCAAGGATGAGTAGGCTTGGAGGAGGTCTTACTCTGAGGGTTCAGTGGTTCTCTCCATTCTCCTCCTGAAGTCTGCTGTGCCCTGAAAATTCACCAGAGAGGCCCTGGGTGAGGGACATCGTGCCTCAATGCTCGCTGGCTCCCATGGCAGCAGCAGGGCCAGCAGCTCATCCTGGTGGAGTGGGCAGGGATGCTGTGTGAGTCAGGGGCTTCCCTCAGGATGTGAGTGCAAAATCCCAGACATAAAAGCCTACAGCATATGAACAACCCAGAGGTCTCTGCACAGCTTTCATGTTCAGCCCCCTCTGCAGTTCATGGTCTGCTGAGTTTCCAGCTGACAGAGCAAGCTCCTCAGCTGGTGCCACAACTGCAACAATCCTAGTGATCTGCTGGAGCTGATGGGAGCAGAGGGGTGTCCACCCACGCAGCCACGGTGCTGGAAGAGCAGTGGTCCCTGAGCTCAATGCCCAGGTATCCATTGCCCCCACGGAGCTCACAGCATGTGGGGAGCTTCTCCCACCAGGCCAAGGCTGTCAGGGACAAGATGTGCTGGTTTAATGACCACATGCAATTCAGAGTCACTGAGCCAAACACTTCTCTTCTAGTCTTGTTCTCCATAAAACACTTCCCTAGATAAGGGAGGCCAATGGCACCCGTCCTGTACCAGTCACGGTGGGAAGGGCTGGAGCCCCAGGAGCGGCTGAGGGAGCTGGGAAAGGGGCTCAGCCTGGAGAAAAGGAGGCTCAGGGGGGACCTTGTGGCTCTGCACAACTCCCTGACAGGAGGGGGCAGCCGGGGGGAGTTGGGCTCTGCTCCCAGGGCACAGGGACAGGAGGAGAGGGGACGGCCTCAGGCTGGGCCAGGAGTGGTTTAGGTTGAATATTGGGAAAATCCCTGTCCATGGCAGGGGACCCTGCTCTGGCAGCAGTTTTGGGAGCCCCACATTACACCCACCCTGTATGTCCTGCTCTGGGGGAAGAGCTGAGCTGTGATCAGTGCTGTGTCCACACAAGGACTGGGCACCCTCAGGGTGTCTCTCCTCACTGCTCATTCCATCCCATGGTGCTCTGGCACCAACAAGCTGGGCACGAGGCAGCTCTGGCGACCTGCAGGGTGGATCAGCCCTTTCCTATTCTCTGCAAGGACTCCAAGCTCTGCATTTCTGTGGAAAACCAAGACAGGTAATCTGCCACTTGGTTATATTTTTAGGTTAATAACAGATGTGTAAATATATATATGTCTCATCTTCACAGGTACTCAGAGCCAGGAGCTCACCACTTGCCAATGTTTAAAACAAGACCAGAGCTAACTTGATAAACTGACTGTAAATCCAGCTCTAACCTGACTCCCAGCTCCCAGGCGGAGGCTGGAGAGCTTCCCACACAGCTGACACCAAAATCTGCCCACAGGCAAGAGGGTGATACCTCCACCTGGGTGCTCGTCCCAAACCCTCCTGCCACAAGAACGATGTGTACTGGGGATTGTGTTTTCTTGCAGTGTCCTCACTTCCCTGCCTGCTCCAGAGGGAGAAGATGAATGATGGCTCCAACGGGTGCAGGCACCCAAAAACCAGGAGACTGCCCAGAAAGCTCTCTGTAAAAGGGTAAGGAGCCTCAGCGCCTTTGCCTTGTCAGTCTGTACGTTCTTCCCCATCAAAGAAGGAAACTGCTTTTATCCAGCAAGGGGAGCTGAGATCCTCCCATCACCTGCGTCCAAGAGCTGGGGTTTTCAACAAAATCCCCAGGGATGCAGGGTCTGGCGAGAAAGGCTAAGCCCTGGCCAGATCTGGCCAGCAAAAGCAGCAGAGCGTGGTGTGCCCATGCCACATGAGCCCTGGCACGGTGGGTACCTGGTCTCCAGTAGTGCCATGCTGCACCAGGACAGCAGCCAGCAGAGGAGGAAAAGGGGAGAGGAAAGATAATTATTAGTGATTGAAACTGATTGCATGAAAGAAGGACAGATGTTTCTTGTTGTGCTTGTGTGCCTGAGGCTACGGAGCCATGCAAGAGACCGGGGAAAACTCCTTCTCAGCCTGGGAATGCTGTGGCACTGAGCCGCATTCAAATGAGGGCTGAAATCCACACGTTTTCCCTCTGACTCTTTCAAATCCACCCAGGATCTGGTTAAATCGCCAATCTCCTCACTCCTCCCATGCAGGCAGGTGATGTCCATACAGGTCCCCTCTGGCCAAGGGCCACCAGATGCTGCAGAGACCCCCCCCAGCTTCTCTCCACACCCCAGTCATGCAGCCATCCCAGTAAGGCCCAGGCTCTGGGAGATGCTGGGACTGGAGAAGTGCAGCCAGGCCAGGCAAAGCAGGTGGGGAGCTGAAATTTTGAGCACAGCATCTATAAAAGGACAGGACTGAAGTCAGGGAAAGCTCCTGGTCACTCTGCTTCCAGAGCAAAACAGGCCTTTCTCTGAGAACAGGAGGCTTTACCCGTCACCATCCTCCCTTGCAGGACCTGGGATGGGGAATCCTGCTGATGTTTTCCTTGAGAAAGGATGGTCACCCATGGGGAGAGACAGCTGGTGTCCCCACCAGGCTGAGGAGAGGCTGTTAAGGGGACACAAAGCCCCTGTGGTGTGTTCTGTGGGCTGCAGTGCATGTTTAATGCTATAAAATATGCAAATAGAGGTTTGACTTAGCGATGTTACTGATGGTGGTGATGTGCTCCTGGCACCGGTTCAGCTGGCTCCAGTGCCAAGGCAGGATGGAGCCAGAGATGCATTTAGGGAACTGAGCAGGGGTCTTGTCCCACCATGGGAGGAATCAGCCCCCCACAGCATGGCCTGGCTCCCTTGGGATGGCCTGAGCACCTCCCTTGGCAGCCCTTGGAGGCACCATCCTGTTTGTGACCATGGGGTCCTAGGAGCCCCAGGCAGGGCTCCAGGCTCGGGGCTGGAAAGCTGCCTGGCAGGAACGGTTCTGGGAGTGCCGGTGCTGACAGTGGCTGAACATGAGCCCAGGTGTGCCCAGGTGGCCAAGAAGGCCAATGACACGTGGCCTGTACCAGCAATGACGTGGCAGCAGGACCAGGACAGTGACCATCCACCTGTGCTGGCACTCATGAGGCACCTCCAGTCCTGGGCTCAATTTTGGGCTCTGGAGGACAAGAAGGACATGGAGGGGCTGGAGCGTGTCCAGGGAAGGGAAAAAAGCTGGGAAGGGGCTGGAGCCCCAGGAGCGGCTGAGGGAGCTGGGAAAGGGGCTCAGCCTGGAGAAAAGGAGGCTCAGGGGGCACCTTGTGGCTCTGCACAACTCCCTGACAGGAGGGGGCAGCCGGGGGGGGGTCGGGCTCTGCTCCCAGGGAACAGGGACAGAAGGAGAGGGAACGGCCTCAAGTTCTACTGGGTGAGGATTAGATTAAATATTACAAAAAATTTCTTCACTGAAAGGGTGATCAAGCCGTGGCGCAGCTGCCCAGGGCAGTGGTGGAGTCACTGTCCCTGGAGGAATTTAAGAAGTGTAGATGTGGCAGCTGGGGACATGGGTTAATAATGGGACATGGCAGCACTGGACTGCAGCTGATCTCAATCTTAAAGGTCTCTCCCAACCTGAACGATTCTGTGGCTCTATCCAGACTCTGACCTGCACTGGTTTCAGTTGAAGGAACAGCTGGATCACCTCGGATATAGGGAGGCTCTAGGGAAGGTCCATGGGAGGCAGCAGGGCTCAGACCAGCGCGGGTCTCACTCCAGGAGGGATCCAAGGGAGATCCAAGGAGGCGATGGCGCAGCGGATGGGCGAAGGTGACGCTCAGCCTCGGAGGTGCCACCACCAGCGCCTGCCGCCGACTGAACCGGAGCACGGTCAGCCCCAGGCGGGGTCACGGCGGGGGATGGCTCCGGGTGCCCCGAGCACGAGCACGGGGAGCTCGCCATCCGCGCGGGGCACCGGCCCCGGATCCCCGTCCGCACTGCGGGCTGCCGGGTGCCCAGGGACGGCTCCCCCTGTGCTGGGCTGACCTCAGGGCCCCCCCGCCCCGTGCCGGACTGGCTGTAGGGCCGCTCGCCCTGTCCGGGATGGCTGCAGGGACACTCTCCTGTCGCGGCCCGGCCCCTGGGCGGGTCCCCCTGTCCCGGGCTGGCTGCGGGACCGGTCCCCCTGTCCCGGGCCGGCCGCAGGGACACGGCCCGTCCCGGTGCCGCTGTCCCGGTGCCGCTGTCCCGGTGCCCCTGTCCCGCTCCCCCTGTCCCGGTGCCCCCGGCCCGGCCCCTCCCGGGCAGCGCCGATCCGCGCGCGGCCACTGCCCTCTGGCGGGGACCGGCCGCCGGGACACGCGGTTGCCACGGAAACGGGACCTTCGCTCGTCACCGCCACCCGAGCCCCGCGGGGACAGCGAGGGGCTGCAGGGGCCCGGGGAGCACACTCGGGCCCTCATGGCACGGTGAAGGCGCGGGGCCCGGCGCGAGGCTGCTCCTGAGGCTGGGCGAGGGCACGGCTGCGCATCCCGCCGTGAACCCCCATTGCCATGGAGGCGCAGCATCAGAAACTGGCTTGGGTCGGAAGGAACCTTAAAGCTCATCCAGCTCCACCCCCTGCCATGGGCAGGGACACCTTCCACTATCCCAGGGTGCTCCAAGCCCCGTCCAACCTGGCCTTGGACACTTCCAGGGATCCAGGGGCAGCCACAGCTTCTCTGGGCACCTTGTGCCAGGGCCTCACCACCCTCACAGGGAAGAATTTCTTGTAATATCTCCTTGAACCCTGCCCTTTGGCAGTGGGAAGCCATTCCCCCTTGTCCTGGAACTCTCTTCCCGTGTAAAAAGTCATTCTCCCTCTTTTTTATAAACCACCTTTGAGTACTGGAAGGACTTAACCCCCCCAATGTACAGCAGGGGCCTTTTCCCACAGTCCCCAGTCCTGGGTGCCCCAATTCCTCTCCAGCCGCCCCTGCTCTGGCACTATGCAGAGAGATCACACTCTTGCCTCTCCAGTTTGGGGGAAAGGCCCCAATCTTCAGCACATCAGTCCCTCTTGGCTGTTCCTGCTCATTTTGGGAACACCCATGAATGTAACAGCCTCTGGATGGTCCTGGTGGCAACCACGGACCAGCCCCAGGATTTCCCCAGTTGCTACTACCCTGCATTGGCCACTGCCAAGGCAGTGCTGTGTTTTTCCCAGTGCCAAAATCACCTTCCTCCAGCAGGAAAGGGCACTGAGCTAAGCCTTGTTCTTCTCACAGTATAGACATTCCCTGGATATCCCATGTCATGCTCCCAGGCTGGGCTGGTGCTTCCATGCACCAGGGTACAAGCCAGTGACATCTCCATGCCCAGCCATAGCTGTCCCCTGCCCATGGAGCAGCTCCTCCAGCCTCACAGGGTCTCTCTCAGACCAGTGTGGTCTCACTTCAAAAGAAATAAAAGGGAGATTAAATGAGCCCCAGTCTCCTTTCCATCCCCTGGGAGCAGCCATGGTGGCTTGGGGGTCAGGACAGGCTGGAGCAGCTCTTGGCTGCTCGGGGCAGCTGAGGTCTCCTGGTACATGGAGGGATTGTAATAAAGCATCACTTGTGCTGGTGAGGGCCAAGCACAGCCCCCAGCACCCCTGGGCCTTGCTGCTGGCGTGGGGTCACTGCAGGGATCTGTGTGGGCAGCAGCAGGGGACACCAGCCAGGGCTGGGAGCTGCCCCAGGACATCCCCAGGAAACTGATCTCTCACAGGATTTGGGTGGCAGCTGGACCACAGCCCTACCACAGCTGCCAGGACAACCCATCACCCATGTCTGCACCGAGCTCCCGGCGTGCACAGCCCGGGGAGGTCCCAGTGTGGATGTCCTGTGTGCTGGCAGGACGGCCAAGCATTGCAGTCCACCAGACTCCTGTCTCCTGCCTCATGCCAGGCTTGGAGCCCTGCTCCAGGCAGCCGGTGGGATGGCTGGGCTGGTCCTGCCTGCACGACTTCGCTCCAGGACCACTCCAGGTCCTGCTCCGGTCTGGGATCACAGGTCCTGGCCAGGATATCTGCAGAGATGGGACCTGTGCAGAGGCTCGGCTCAGCCCAGCACATCTCCCCACAGCCTGACATCCTAAAAGCCCAAGCCGGGCTGTGTGTGCACTTGCTGCTTTTGCCATCCCTCTGAGCATTTCCTTCAAAGGCTAAAACCATTCACAGAGTGAGAGAACAGCTGAGTCTGAAAGGAACCTCTGGAGATGCTCTGCCCCACGCCCTGCTCACAACAGGAACCTCTGGAGATGCTCTGCCCCACGCCCTGCTCACAGCATCCGCGTGTTGTTGTGTCTGGCCGTGGTGTGCACGTGTGTCCGTGTGAGCCTCTCCCCCCCAAGAGCTCTGCCCAGGATTACACAGCAGAGCAGAGCAGGGCTGGGATCTGAAGGAGCTGCTTCTCCAGACATCAACGCTGCCTTTCAAAGCCCGTGAAAGGTGGCAGCTCCTGAGCAACCAAAACCCAGCTCGAGGAGACAAATGTCCTTCTACGCAGCCTCAGCCTTTTCCTGCCACACGTGTGATCTTCCCGCTCTCCTGGGCACCGGGGTTTGGAAGGCTGACATTGGACTGGGGCCTGCAGATACTTGGGAGGACCAGTGGNCCCTGCTCACAACAGGAACCTCTGGAGATGCTCTGCCCCACGCCCTGCTCACAACAGGAACCTCTGGAGATGCTCTGCCCCATGCCCTGCTCACAACAGGAACCTCTGGAGATGCTCTGCCCCACGCCCTGCTCACAGCATCCGCGTGTTGTTGTGTCTGGCCGTGGTGTGCACGTGTGTCCGTGTGAGCCTCTCCCCCCCAAGAGCTCTGCCCAGGATTACACAGCAGAGCAGAGCAGGGCTGGGATCTGAAGGAGCTGCTTCTCCAGACATCAACGCTGCCTTTCAAAGCCCGTGAAAGGTGGCAGCTCCTGAGCAACCAAAACCCAGCTCGAGGAGACAAATGTCCTTCTACGCAGCCTCAGCCTTTTCCTGCCACACGTGTGATCTTCCCGCTCTCCTGGGCACCGGGGTTTGGAAGGCTGACATTGGACTGGGGCCTGCAGATACTTGGGAGGACCAGTGGCCCTTGGGAAGTGGCCTGGCTTGGGTCCAGGGCTGCTGGAGACAAGAGCCCCACAGTCCCCACTGTGGGGAGAGCAACCAGTGCCAGCACTGGCCCCAAGAGCCTCGTGTGGGGATATGGGGAGCAAGAGAAGCAGCATCTCAGCCCCCCAGCCCTGTCCCAACACATCCACCACTGTCCTGGTCTTTCACAGGGACCAGCAGCTGGGAATGCCAGTTCCTCCTGCGCTTCGTGCCTGGGGCAGGACGGCTGGTCCTGTCCCTCTGATGGGGTTCAACCCCAGCCTGCAACGAAGCATCAACCCATGGGTTGAGATAAGAACAGGTTAATAATTGAAATGGAGTGAAATATTATAATAGTAATAATAATAATAGTAGCAATGAAAATGAAAAGGGACATAAGGAGGAGAGAGAGGAATAAAACCTGACAGAAACAAGTGATGGCCAATACAATTGCTCACCACCCACTGCCCAGCCTGTCCCCCAGATTCCAGTGACAGCCTCCAGGTGACTTTCCCCGGTTTCTATACTGGGCATGACAGGCTGTGGTGTGGAATATCCTCTGGCCGGTTTGGGCCAGCTCTCCTGGCCATCACTGGCAGAGCATGGGGTACTGAAAAGTCCTTGATTTAGAGGAAGCACTACTCAGCAACAGCTAAAACACCACTTCATCACCATCATTCTCATTCCAAAACCCAGCACTGTACCAGTTACTGGGAAGAAAATTAACTCTATCCCAGACAAAACCAGGACACCCTCTGCCGTGTCAGGCTGGCGCCAGAGCAGAGGAGGACCATCCCTTGGCAGGGAGCTGTGCAAGTCCCACGCCTGAGGCTCTGATGCAGCCACTAACCCAACCTCTGCTTTGCCAACCTGCACTGGCTGCACTGACCACGCTCCAGCAGACCCAGGGCGTGGGGCAACCTCCTTCTGCCGTTCCCCAGGCAGTGCCTGAGCACAGCTCTCCTGCCTGGACCCACAGCAGCCGAGGCCACGCTCACAGTGACTGCACGAGGCCGTGCATGACCCAGCCCCCAAAATGACAGTTACCCTGCAGTTCCTCCTACAACCTTGGCCAGCCTCCTCTGCAATTCCCCAGGACCCAAAATCACACCCTGGACCAAAGGGAAGTTCCTAACAATGGTTTAATCACAACCAAATCCTTTCTGCAGGAAGTTTGGGGTTTGGGAAATCGCTGCTCAGTTTTTGTCCTGGTGTCACTTGGTGTTCCCAACTCATCTCAAAAAGGCTCTTGTTCTTTCATCACTTCTCCCCTCACACTGGAGAATAATATTTTCACTCACACGCTGAAATTAGATCCCGATGTTTCTGCCAGCAAGGCTTTCAATAGCTCGCTTATGTTCCTGGATGGAATTGCCTGGCAGGCTGTGCTCAGGTCAAGGGGGTGTGTGGAAAAAGAACCGTGAATCTCCCCCAGCAGCCCCAGCCCTTGTTGGCTGTACCATCAGAGCCAGATGAAGGACGGGCAGAGGGTGAGCACAGGCAGGGATGACCCCTCAGCACAGCACAAAGGGGATCCTCCATGAGCCCTGCAGGAACCAGGATCCCTGCTCAGCACCGTGCAGTTCCCTAGCACATATCCATAATGCCTTTCCCAGCAATTCTCTGTGTGACCTGAGCTGCCTCCCAGCCAGGAGGGCTCTGACAGTGGATGAGGGGTGCCAGCAAGGGGGGACACTTGTGTCCCTGACAGCTGACACCCTGGTAGGTGCAGCAGCAGACCCCAAAGTGCTGCTGTGCCAGAGACAGGATTTAGTTTCAGGGTTCCTCGAGCTCACAGCTTTCCTGCTGCATGGCACCTGGCCAGGCAGCACCTGGAAGTCCTGATGGTTCCAGGTGCTGAGCACAGTCCCAGGTTGCCACAGCTTGGGCCAAGAGCCCCAGGGAGCAGGCCAGCCCAGGGATGCTGAGAGCCTGCCAAGCAGGCAGCACGGAGCAGGGGATCCCTGCCAGCCCAGTGGTCCGTCTGGCACGCTGTGGAGCGGGTTGGCAATCCCCACTCTGCAGCAACCTGTGTGGCAAGCTGCTGGGGACTCAGCGAGCCTGGAAGCCATGGGTGCCCATCTGCCAGCCTGGCAAGTGCCGGGCAGCGGAGGAGCCCCAGCCCCCAGCACCAGCAGGGTGGAGCTGGGAGGCAGGACAGAATCCTGCGGGCCACTGCCAGGAGTCTCAGCAAGCTTGGCAGGGGCTGGAGAGCCCCCACCACTCTTAGCCACTCTCATATTTCAGGAAATCAACGTAGGGAGGAACCTCCCTTGCCCATCAGTTCTCCGGGCTGGAATTCCAAAGTTTTCCTTGAAGCACCTCTCCAGCCAGGCCACCTCAGCTCTGCTGTGCAGCACCTCCTGAGGCTCTGGGAGCTGCTGCATTGCCCACACCTTCCCACACTCCCTGGGCACTGGTCACCCCTGCCCTGGCTGGCCCCAAGGCTCAAGGCCACCACTCCAATGCCCTGTCAGCATACCCTTGATGGGGACTCGGCATCTCCTGTGGGCTCTTACAGCTGCAGAGCTGAACTTTTTGAAGGCACAAGAAGTTTGTTCATAAACAATGCGGAAATAATATCTGTCTCCTCATATCCTCAGGAGTATCATGGTCAGTTTCCTTTGGTTTTTCCAAAACAACTCATCCTCTGGCACAGACAGCAGGCGGGGAGCTCAGCTGGGTGTTTCAGACAACTATGAACATCTACAAAAAAGGCTGTAAGTGGTCTCTGCATTAGACACAGCTGTGGCTTAAACTTCTGATGGCTCACAAATATTCAACGGGATGGTACCAGTTTCAGCCCAGGTCCTGCAGACCTTCCACACACGACTAACCTGAGGTTGTGGTGTGCTCCTTTGGGAGCAGAGGCTCTGGCAGGGTGCAGAGGTACCTCTGGGCAGTTCTTGCAGGTGAAGGTGGAGCCTGAACCAGCAGGTCTGGCACTGCTGGGGTCATCTCTGACCTCCCTGCCCAGCAGGTCACTTCCTCTCCTAGGTTCAAACCAGCACTGCTTCTGCTGCTCTCATTCAGAGGAGACTTTCAACATCACCACAGGAGGTTGGCAGGACTGGAGCTGGGAACTTCTGGCTCAAGCCCTCCCAGCTACCACAACTCAGCTGCCCCGGACAGTCCCTGCCCCCAGTTTGTTCACAAACCCACCCTTCAGTGAGCAGAGTCCCAGGGCACGAGGGAGACCTGTGTGCACTGAGGAGAGCTGGGTCCCGCTCCTCGGAGGGATGTCAGCCTTTCTCCAGCCTGTCCATCTGCTCCAGAGACGATGCTGCTTGGCCTGAACACCTCAGCAGCTCTGGGAGGTGAACCCTCCTCAGGCCTTGGAGCCAGGTTACCAGATTTAAGGTGCCCCAGAGCCACAGCAGGAAGGTCACACTGAGCAGTGAAGGACAACGCTGGCATGGTGCGTAATCATCCCTCTGCTTCCAACTGGGTCTTGAACCAACACACACTGTAAGCTATTTTTTTAGCTATTTTTTTTTATCAGCTCTTGGGAACTGTGTCTCTTTCCACCTCCAACAGCCTGAATCCCTGCCCATGCTTCTGATGGCTTCAGCTGCTGTAAAGATGCCTGTAATGAGGAGATGGAAGACCATCCGCTCCTCTCGCCTGAGCCACACTTCCCAACAGCAGTTGCTGATAATCTGTGCCACGATCAGCTGTGCCATCTGGAGATATTTCACCTTGTGAATGTGCTGTCAGGGGGACAGGACTGGGCAGCCAGAGCTCAGCTCCCCCCTCATGCCAAGCAGGAGTCACCTGGAGAAGGTCTGGCAGGATTTATGGCCTCTAAAAAGGGGCAGGAGCTGGATGTTTGCTGTTATTATGGGCTGTATTTCTCTCCCTCAGCAACTTGCAGCTTTTACCCCTTCCAGGTTGCTGCTGCCATCCCTTGCTGGAGCCTCATGAGGTGGGAAGAGCTGAGTTTGGGCTCACACGGTCTCATTCTTTCCACTCGGGGAGTGCACAGCACCATGGTGCTGCAGGCCCTACGGGGGACATGAGGGGACCAGGTGGGGCCACATGGCCGAAGCCACCTGGGGCACCTGTGTCCTCCTCTTCCTCCTGCTGCCAGCCTGCCCATCCCCTTGGAAGGCACACAGGACCACACTGGGGGCCAGGAGCTCAGGGCTGGGAAGAGCTGCAGCAGCACAACCCAGTCCTGGACCCCTTCTCTGACTTCCAGGTGAGGGGCTGTAATAAATGAACCACTCGTGTTAAAAGCAACACCATCCACCCCATGCCTGTGGGTATTGTAGGGCCAAAACAGTCAACTCAGTCATTCTTGAGTCAAAGAGTAGGAATTGAAGGCTTTGCCTCAGGAGTGTCTGTCTGTTCTGGATGTCCCCAACAGGCCTTTCTGCAATAAAAGGTTCATCAGGAAGAAAATGACAGGACCATGCAGAGCCTGGAGTGCATATGGAGAGCCTGGTTCAGTTGCTGCCTCAGTTTCCCCCTCTTGGGCACTAAAAATTGTCCAGCAGCAAAGATTCAAACAAACTATTTCCTAATAAGCATCTGTACCCCATCTCAGACCAAGTTCTCCAACCCATCTTCTTTTCCTTTTCCCTAATATGGCCAGGTCCAAGGCTCTTCAAGAATCAGCCTCAGCTTCACCCACCCTTCCAGGAACAGCCCAGATATTTTTCCAGGCTGTTGCACCTGGTGATGGGTGCAATCAAGGGTATTTTTTGAAGGAAGGAGAGGAGGTAGCTGGGAGCTGTTTGAGTCAGGAACCAGGTCCTCGGGATATAAAATATGCTGACGGCAGCACCTCACCTTCCCACTTCCAGAGCTTTGTGGTCCCCAGGGCCATGGAGAGCCTTGCTGGAAGCAGCAGCAGCACAAGGGGTCACCTCTTCAAGGATCGGGAAGGGAGTGCGGGCAACAAGGAGCTGAAGTGGCTAAAAAGAAGCTAAAGGAAAATGAAGGACATTTAAAGATGTTCAACCAGCACAGAAAAAGGTTCAAGTGCACCTTGAAGAATATAGAAAAATAGCAGATTTTTTCCTCAAGATTGAGAAGATTTGTGTTCTGAAACACTGCCCAAAGCACCAACCTCCCCTTCGAGTGAGGGACTCTGTGCAGAGAATTGCGCTGAGCCAGGGGAGCTTTGCCCAGCACAGGGCAGGTGTCACGACACAGGGCAGGCGTTTCAGTGTGTGGCTCTGCCCAGGCACACACCAGGTGAGGGCAGCTCCAGGTTTCAGAAGGACTTGAGGAATCCACAGCTGTGTCTCCACTGCCACGAGCTCACTGCAAACCCGGCTGGCTCCAAATACCACAGGGGAGCTGGAGCCACACGCTGAGAGGCTCCAGCAGTGATTCAGAGCAGCGAGGGATGAGGGACCCTTTCCATCACCTAACAAATGTGGCTGGACATGAAAGCAAAGGAACAGCCCCAGCCCAGTCAAGGTAGCAATAAAGCCAGAGTCTGCATTCCCCTGAGCATCACCTGCACCTCAGTCCTGCTTCCTCCAGGTGAAGCACCTGTGCCACCAGCTCCGCAGCACAGCCGGAACTTGGGCAGTGAGACCTTTAGAGTCAGAGGAGATATAAACATGCTGTGGATAAGTTTTAAACCTCCAAGTCGTGCTTGAGTCAGCTCTGGGCTGGGTTTTAGCCCACTGGCTAGGGTTGGTCCCAACTGGGTGTGAGAACATCCTCGGATGGATGAGCTAGAGGTGGGGATGCTGTGATGGTCACAAGAGCTTTGCTGCTTTTACCAGAGCTTAAAAATTGTCCTTCTCTCTGCTTGGGCTGGAAAAATGCTCCCACTCCCAACTGTCCTTCTCTGTCCAGGTCCAAGAAGCAAAGACCTCTCTGGTTTTGCAGAAGAAGCATCTCTTTGCTGCCCTGGGCACCCCGTGAGCCCAAGATGGAGCTACCTCAGCCTCTACTTTTTAAGCTGGCTCAGAGGAGCTGCGAAACATAAACCTTCCCCACTCCCAATGCAGCAGCATGGTTTCTGGTGCACCCCCGACTCCCTTGCAGCCCTTTCAGCACTCACAGCCTGCTTTTCACAGCTTCTCCTACTTACTCCATTCTTCAGGACTAGGAGGAGAGTTCTGGCCTTTGAAGATCGTTTTAGCTGAAGGGAAAACAGCACTTCATTTTAAAATCCTGATATCATTAATTCCATCAGTTTCAAAAAATAAGTTTTTTCCTACCCTATGTTTGAATTTTTGTTTCCCTTTTCTCTTCTAAGTGTTTTCTCCCCCTTTTGCCACTCTGTGCCTTGCTACCAAAACACTGTACCCTGGAAAAGATGAAAGCAAGACCCCAAAACTGCCTTTTCTTCATGCCAATTTTGTCAAACTGGAAATATAAAAGATAAGCTTCTCCAGGCTTTTTTCCCCCTCATTTAACTGAAGGCACTGTGGCAGGGGAACATCCCTCTGAGCAGCTGTGCTTCCAGGCTGCTCAGCATGTCTCCTACCTGTGGAAGCAGATGGAGGTCCACGGCACCTGTGAGGCTTTCATCTCCTATCAGTTGTTCTCTCTCTTTTTCATGAGCATCATGTGTTTATTCCCTCTTTCAGACTCACAAGTCCCTCTGGGGTTGCCCCATGTTTTGCCTTACATTGGCTCTTCCATTTTTCCCACATCCCATCCATATCCTGACTGAGCTTACACATCAGCAGATCGTTCTGTCTAGGGTTTTTTCTATGGGCTTGTTGCTAGTCCCTTTCTAAAATTCCCCCAAGTTTTCAGCTCCACACTGCTCACAGTGTTTCTCTTCCCGTGCTTAAGCTGCCACAGCTGCTCCCAGACACAGTCTCTTGGAAAGTGTCTGGTCTCTGAGCCCCTCCTGGAGCTCATTCTGCCCTTCCCACAAAGACACATCACTGTCCTGGATTATCAGTGGGAAATCACTGCTGGACACACTCCACGATGCCATGAGTAGCCAAAAGCTCAGCTCAGCACTATTTTACCCCTAAAATAAGAGCTGCTCCCTAAGGAGGAGACAGAGCTCTCAAAAAAAGAGCAATTTTTTGATTTTCAGACGCTGCGTGAACACTACTCCAGTGTCTTCTCCACCACAAGATTCAGGTCAAAAAGGGACCTGCCCTTCCCTGACCTGCTGAGAACCACGGGAGGTTTTGCTTCCTTCACATCAGGAGCACCCCTCACCTCCTGCTCACCTGGCTTATTTCCCTAATTTTTGGAAAGCAGGAGCAGGAACTCAAGGCACTGGCAGTGCCCATTCTCCTGCCTCCCATAGGCCACCACAGGCTCCGAGGCCCCATGTTCAGCATCCTGCAGATCTCGTGTCTCTGGCACAGTTGCTGACACTGTAATGAACACTAAAACTAATAGCAGGTATTTGTGAGCCATGTTTTGTTCTCTGCAAAATGTTAATAGAGAAAAATCTGCAGCACCATGCCAGGAAATCTTTTTATATCTTATTTCCAGACTAGTCTAATATCAATTTATATCTGCAATTCAATTAATGCTCTGGGAGAGGCAAATTAGCATCCCCGGGTCCCCCCTGTCTCAGCAAAGCAAGTTCCCATGGAGAGAGAAAGTCTGGCATGGCCTCTGTCAGGAGCTCAGAGTGGATCAGTGCAAGACCCCAAACACACAGAGATCTCTTAAATAACCAGGGGGTAGCTTCAGACATGCCCCGAAACACCTTTTGTTTCATAAAACAGCACTTAACCCCTCCTGAAACTGGTAGTGGGGTTCATGACACTTCACCTGTAAATCTGCCTGCTATTAAGTTCATCGTGTTTGAACTCTATAGATTTTAAACTATGAGTCAGATCAGATGATGTCACTCAGATGCTGTGCCTGCATCCACTGGATTTTATGCTCACAGAAGCAGCAGGATGCTGCAGTTTTAATTTAAGCGGAAAAAGGGAGCTGGTCTTAAAAGATAATCAGGGCTCGTTCCGAGCCTTCTGAGGACACTGCCTCAAGTTGTGCTAGGGGAGGTTTAAATTGCATTATAGGAAAAAGAGTGAAAGGTGGTTAGGCATTAGAACAAGCTGCCCAGGGCACTGGTGGACTTACCATTCCTGAAAGTGTTCAAAAAACATGTGGATGTGGCACCTGGGGACATGTTTTAGCAGTGGCCCTGGCAGTGCCACAGGCCAAAGTGGAGGGGATAGGAAAACCACACTTCCCTTCAGAATTCCTGCACAGCACAACCCACTGCAGGCAGGGTGGGATCCTCTGCTCCGTGGTTCGGGCAGAGGCAAAGCCTTGGAAATTAAAAAATCTCCTCATGCAAGTCTCCTCAGCATGCTGGCAGCATCCTGAGGAGAGTGAAGACGTTACATAGGAAAAGTACTTTTGAAAGCAAACAGCTCCATTTCCATACTGAAGAGCCCGATCTCCGAGTTCATGTCCTGAAATAGCCCCGGAGCCATTTCCCAGCAGGATTGCACAGGAACCTCCCCCTTTCTCCAACACAGTCTCTGTGTTCTTATCTGTATTGATGGGCAATAAATAACCCAGTGACACATCTGCAGGAAAACACAGTATGCCCTGGAAAATGCTCCAAGCCCAGGAGCTGCCCATGGCCCCCGGTGCCCACACATGTGGGAGCCGTGTCCTGCAGAGCCCGGCCACCCGTTAATAATCCTAATGAACAACTCACAAATTAATTCACCAAAATGATTTTCCAACTGGCTTCGAGCACGCAGTCAAGGCTCTGCTGGAAGTGTTGATGAGGAAAAGGCAAACGCGAGGTAGGAATGGTTGCCGGCTGTTGATCCAGGGAGTGGACAAGTTGGATGGGAGCATCCCTGTGACACTATGGAGGTGCTGCTGGAGCAAGGATCCTGCAGTGGAATTTGAGCACTTTCCTGCAGAGGAGCATTGGAATTCAAGCCCTTCCAGCCCCACAGGAATGACCAAGGGCTGGTCCTGCTTTCCCACCATCACTAGGTATAGGATTTACCCCCCACAGAGCAAAGGAAAATGGCTGAGGTCTCTTGACCTGGGAGAGGCTCATCATATGCAAACGGGAAATAATTCTATTTTATTTGGAAGACGTGAATGGGCTGTGTGGCTATTTCTGCAAAAAGCCCACAGAAGGACTGCAAAAATTAAAGCCAAAAGTAACTGTTAGAGACCACTTACTGCAACTTTTATGTGTTACAAGTCTCACTGAAACGCTCTCTGCTGAGCCCAAAGACTGGAGTGAAGCTGAATATTTCCATCTTGTAAAACTCAGCTGCCAGAAGAAAGGGACCAGCAGGGCCACTGGAACGGGTGAGATCCACCATGATTCCCCCCAGAAGAACATGGTAAACCACATGCTTCAAGTGAGATGGAAACCCCTCAGGTCTCTGTCAGCCTGAGGAGCAGGCTCCTCCCAGGGTTCATGCTCCATTAAAAGACATAATAGACAATTCAGGGCCAGTGGAGACTCTCTGTCATAGATGAAAGCATGGTCCACCATACTCTACCCCCAGGTGGGACAGACCTGCAATAATTTGGAGAAAGGAAAGCCCAGAAAGACAGGACAAATGTTTCTGCAGGTACAAAGAGAAGCTCGGTATGTGCTATTTAAATGCAATCCCTGCTTTGAGGCAGGAACTCCTCTCTTCAGCCAGGATCAGTGTGAAGGGGTAGAGCCCCAGCGTGAGATGCTCAGCTTCCCTGGCCCCCGTCAGGCCACCCCTGGCATGGACATCTCTCCCCTCTCTGCATCACCCCCATTTTCATTTCCAGCCCCTCCATCTCCTCGCATCTTCCAGCTGCTTCCACACAAGCGGGGCACACGCCATGGCAAAGATCCTTCAGCTTCCTGTGCCAAGCACAAAGAGGTCCTTGACCTCAAGTCAAGGAGGTTTTCTAGCCCCCAGAAGACTCTTGTAGCTTTTCTTCCAGCCCTCTTTGTGCTTCTACAGGCCCTGTCAGAAGCTGACAGCAGAGCTGCCGTGTTGTTCCTGGAATAGCTTTTCCAATGCCGTGTGAAGGATCTAGGTCACTCCTGACTCCTTGCTATTCCCCTTTTTATAAACCCAGTGTCAGGCAGATACACAGAATGACTCTGAAGCTGCCTTGAATGATGCTTTGTGAGACGGAGTCTCTCATCCTGGCGTATGCATTTGCCAGGCTCTCCGGGGTGGATTGGTGGATGGCTTTTCAAATACAGCGGCTGGACTGGGGCTGTTTAACAGTCCTGAGGGTTTGGCAGCTGTAACCTGCCCTGCTCGGGATTTTTGTCACCTGCAAACTTTACTGTAGATTTTATGATTGTCACCATCTTTACCAAAATTACTTCACAGCTCTGTCCTTGTAATTTCCAGTCCCAGTAGGAGCAGCACCTCTCCTTCATCTCAGCGCGTTGGCATTGGTCAGAGGCTCTGTCACAAAGCCAGGCACAGCTGGCATTTAACATGCCCAGTTTACAGCATTAATGATTTCCTTGCTCGTGCTGGTTCCTCAGGGATTTGTATCCAGCCTCCCCAGTCCACAGTGCTGCCAAGGTGCTACTTAGAACTGCTCGGACATGGCCTGGAGCAGCATGGATGTTTTCACCAGCCCCAATCTCTCACAGCAAAGCTCACAAGTCTGTCCAGCCAGAGCTACTTTCTGTACCAAAAGCCATTAATTGTGCCAGTGTGTAGCTGCAGGAGCTCAATTGTCCCTCCTACCATCTGATCTGGGTTCGTGGCTTCCTTTCTCAAACCATCATGACAATTGTGTAAATCCCCAGTCCCTTGGGATTTTCCAAGTTTTCAAGGCTTGCTAAAACTCACGGTTCTCAACTCAAACAGCTTCCCAGCTGACGCCTTTGTGTATCCCGGGTTTAGATTTTCCAGAGTGTCAACCTGAAAATATTGGATGTCATTGGGCTTGCACCCTCCTTAGTGCAGCATGACAGATTTTCCAAGGAAAACCAGCTGAACTGGAGCAGTATTTCATAGAATCACAGAACCACAGATTGGTTTGGGTTAGAGGAGACCTTAAACACCATCTCATTCCACCCCCTGCCATGGGCAGGGACACCTTCCACTATCCCAGGTTGCTCCGAGCCCCGTCCAACCTGGCCTGGGGCACTTCCAGGGATCCAGGGGCAGCCACAGCTTCTCTGGGCACCCTGTGCCAGGGCCTCCCCACCCTCCCAGGGAACAATTCCTTCCTAATATCCCATTTATCCCTGCCCTCTGGGAGTGGGAAGCCATTCCCTGTGTCCTGTCACAAAGAAAATCTTCCCAGTAAGACACATACAACCTTCAGTCACACTTTCAGTGGGCTCTACAGTCTGGTTTGTTGATTATGTATTCTTTCAATTAGCTAAAATAATTAATACTATTTTGCATTCTAAAGGGATATTCTGTTCTGAAGGGACCAGAAAGGTGCCACGTTTGCTGGAGGGTGAGCCCAGCCAGCAGCCAATGAAGGAGCTGTGAGCTATTGGCTGTATTTTTTAGGGAGCAAAATTTAGTCAGAAAAATTGAATGGAGATGGTGGAGACTTCCTGGTGAAACTTTTTTTCAAGTACTCAGAATGGTCACATCATTGTAAGGAGAGCAATAGCTGCTATCCATCCTATTTCACCAGAAAAGGAGGGGGAAAAATAGTAAATTGATAATCCCAAATTGATATGTATATGTCAAAGAGCAGTAAGGGCAAACAAATAGCAAGACATATAAATAATAACAGTTTATATTGATCAGTGGGTCCAAGATGACCCTGAATCTGAGCAATGCCAGAAATTCAATGGGAGGTTTGAGAAAAGATGACTCAAATTGAATCAATACCTTGAGCTATTTCCTCTGTCCAATAGTTTATTGTGATTCTGAAAAATCTCTTGCTTGAAATTTTTTACGGTAATTCTAGAAGCTGAGCAGGTGCTGTGTTGGGGAAAATGGCAAAAAGGAAAGAAGGGAGAAAGCTCAAAGAGGAGGACTGAACATGGGAACTTCTTGATTAAATTAAATTAAATTAAATTAAATACCTCAAACAGTTGGTTTCAAAGTTTGGGTGGGAGCGGAAAGGTCAAAAACTGATGAAAATTTTCTCCCAGCTCAGACCCGCTGGGTGTCAGGGGACAAGACTTAGAGATGTGATTTACACTCTCCCACATGCCTTGGGAAGGTTCCCTCCCTTCTCTTGGCACGAACAAGGCACGGACACCGGACACTGAGCAGTGAGTGTCCAGCTCTCCCATATCCCCGCTGCTCCATCCCCTCTGCCCCCACCCCTTCCCTGCACCCCAGTGCTGCTGGCTGGGAGCCCACCAGCAGCCACCGCGCTAATGACCCATCACAGCAGCTTGTCATGTCCCAGGGAACGGCGTCTCTTTCTGATATGTGGATCAAAGAGGACTCTGGAGCTGTGAATCCCTACGGGAGGATGAGAGGTCGGCTCAGATTAAGACGTGCAGTAATTTGTGAAGGGTACAAACAGAAGAAATGAGCTATTAGGGGAAGGATTCGTGGCTGGCAGGATCAAAGAGCACCAGTAGGAAATGTTTAGAAGGCGCTGGGAACAAAGGGAATTCAAACCCATATGAGTCTATTAATAGACACAGGAAATTTATTAACAGCAGCAACAAATCAAGTGTTCAATAACTTCCTAAATTCTGCTTTTGCAGAGAAACCAGATCTTTTTTCATAAAGCTGATGAAGGACTTGCAAGACTGTTATTAGCCAAGAAATTTAAACAACATATCTCAAAATAAACTGATATTTTACACCTCCACCTGGATAACCCAAACACAATCATCCTTAAAGTGTTGACAGAGGTGTATAGCAGGCTTTGGAAATACCAGACAACTGGTGAGTTAGGACTGAGCTATTGTGACAGCGTGAAATCAGATAATTATGGGTTGTATATTGATATTAAATAATAATTAGATAATAATTTCATATTAGAATAACAGAAGGATTATAAATATGCACCCAAGCTTGGTGAGGTGCTAAGCAGCAAAGGTGGGGTGGGATCAAGAAAGCAGCAACTCTGGGAAGAAGTTCAGGGTAAGAAAAGCAGACCTTAACTACAAGAAGTGACTCCATAACAGAGCGGATTTAGCTTAAATTTGGGTGCATACACTGACAGGAATGAGAGTATATTTAACCAGGACAGAGGGTACAAGCCCTGGGCATGGCACAGTGACACCCTGGCATTTTGGACCCAGGATTGGGATCCACCTGGGATGTAGAAAAGAGAAATAGTTGCAAAGAGCCATGAGAAACAGGAAAAACAGACGTGTTATGATGAGAAAATGTGTTCTTTTGCCTCACAAGGATATTGTGGGCTCACAGGGGTTTGCAGCGGGCAGCCTTTGTCACTGTGCAATTGGACAGGGAAAGGCAGAGCTGCCTGTAAATGTCTGGCACATGAGGCCAGGAGATTTCCCACTACCAAAAGAGCATTCTGGTATTCACAAAGGTGATTTTCCAGACCATGAAGTCTTCAGAACAAAAATGCACTCTTTGGGGCAGACAGACCCTGGTAAATTCAACAGCTGGTCTCAATATGAGATTGCTTTGGGAAAGGAAAATTATGGCAGGCCCTGCAAAGTGATCTGCTGATTGTTGGGGCTTTAATCTCTGTAAATAACCTTTTCCTCTGCCTTTTAGAGGCATGGGGAGGAACTTCCCACCTCCCCTCCCCAAGAAAGATGTCAGGTCAAAGAACATATTTATGAGAGAAGCAGGAATACTGGGTGCACATGTTCCTTTAGATCTTCCTCCTCTACATCCATCCCTGCGCCCTCTTATTCACCTTTTTATTAAGTATCAGATTCAGTATAAAAAGGTCATGGACCAGGGGACATTAGGCTTTTTCTTTCAAGCAGAAAATGCTCTGTATTGTCATCCATGCCAGACTGAGGATCAATTTGTAGCAGAAAACAAAGTTCATTAATGGGAACACTGCAAATAGTGGGAACCGGCCTAGGAGGACATTTGGTGCTGGATTGCGGCGAGGCACTAATGAGGGAGGAAGAGGGAGGGGAGAAGGGAAGACAGCAGGAGGTTTTCTTCCCAGTCACATTTCCTTATATCCCACTCCACCCTCTCCTCCTGCAGGTCCTGCTCCAGCGTGTCCAATGCCCCATCAGGCTACGGGTGCCCCTCTGAGGGGGTTCCCTCCCAGCCGTTCGTCTCCGGGAGCCGGCCCAAACCAGGCTGCAAATGTGCTGAGCTTTTCTGGCAACACTTCAGAATAAATGGCAAACCATTTCTGCAGCTCGTTTCCATTGTAGTATTAATCAAACTGAATTCCTGTGGTGCTCATATGGATGTCATATGTAAATCCCGCTGAACTTGGCTGCTGCTCATTCCAAATTAAAGCCAATGGAGAAATTTCGCTCCTGTCTCCATCTTGCATCTCTGAGCTCTTGTGCATTTATTCCATTCATGAAATCCTGACTACTGTGGACACGAGGGAATACCAGAGTTGATGACACCCATGAGAAGCGCTGGTAATACTTGTGAATTTATAGAGAAGGTGCTCAGGTGCAAGGTTGAAGCAAACATACTTCCATGTCCTACCTCAACCAAGTACTCCACATCTTAAAACAGAAGCCTTCACCAGCAGTTCAATCTGTCCATCCCTCAGTGTGAGTATTTCAGAACAAGAGGTTTTCTAGGCCAGTGCTGGCCCTTAGAAGTGGCCAGTGCCACCATTCAGAAGAAGACACAAGAAACCTCCAAACAGCAGCTCTGGAACAGTTTCAAAGAGTTTTCTCTCCCACTATTAGAAATTCCACCCTGTTTGATGAAGTGTACGTC
>VZTE01003661.1:298574-324309 GCA_013397775.1 Eulacestoma nigropectus | reverse complement strand
CTCGCAGCCCGGCCCGGATCTCATCCCTCCTGTCAGCGCGGCCCGGCCGCCGCCTCAGCGCGGTGCCCGGGCCGGGGGCGGCTGTCACCGCCCGCACCTGCTGGTGCCCGTCCGGGACCGGCCCTCCCGGCGGCGGGGCAGCGCCCCGGGGGCTCCCTGGCCCCGCGGCTCCCCGGCCGGGCTGTGCCTCCCGGGGAAGCCTCTTCCAGGGCTTTGTTGTTCTGCCGGGTGTCCCCTGGCAGGGCCTCGGGCAGCCGCGGTACCGCCTCGCCCCGAGGCCTCGGAGCGGTTCTTGGGCCGGCCAGAGCCGCCCCCCTCCCCGGCGCCGTTCGGTATCAGCCGGACGCTCCTGGCAGGAAAGGGGAAGCGGGGCCGAGCTGCCGGAGGTTTGCAGGAGTTGGCCCCCGGCTGCGGGCTGTGCCCGGGGAGGTTTGTGCCCTTTCTCCCCCACGAGCCCTTTGGGGCTCGGTGACACCCTCCTGTCACCCCAGTGCGTGGAGCCGGTCCCCGGTGCTGCGAGCAGGACCCCCGCGAGATCCTGCTGCTGGAGGTGTCAGGGGTGACCTCGGGGACCAGCCGGAGAAATCCCATAACCACCATGCCGGGGGAAAAGCTGCGCCTCCTTCGCAGCCGCCCCGAGTCGAGTGCTGGGATAGAGCTGGGAGTGAGAGAAGATTTGAGCGTTTCGTGCACAGTGAGGTGTTTAAAAATAACCCCGGTGACGGCTGGCTCCTGCCGCGCAGGTTTAATCTGCAAGCTCTTTGAAGCTCCCGTGTAAAACTGTGGCAGCACTTTGGAGTCTGGATGACTGAAGGTAGCGCTGGCAAATCCGAACAGGCGGTCTGAGTTTGGGATGCGCTGAGCAGCTTGGCTCCCTTGGGCGTCGGATGGTTTAGGTTCAGCAGCTGAACATGAAACTAATTATTTCCATGGGGAAAGTCGGGATGTGGAGACCCAGCTCTGGGGTCTCCGGCTTTGATTTTTTGGCTGAGTTTCTGTTTACTGTTGTTGTTTATAGTAAACAGTGTGCACTGAGTGGCTGGGAACAGCCATGTGGTCGCTGCAGTTCGCAGCCAGTAATATTGGGGGAAAATGTTCTCCCACCTCGGTTCAATGCCTGAGCGACGGCTGCGGCGGGCTGGGCCTCCTCCTCTCGCCTTCCTCTCCTCTTACTCTCAGCTTCTGCTGGCCAGACTGTGCTGTCCATCTGTGTTTGCTGGGAATATTTGCAGTATGGAATGGTGGTTTCATTCCTTGTGCTTCGTCTCAGGCACCGGCGTGTGGCTTGGTGTTAATATGGGGAACAAAACTTGGCTCATGGGGGGCTCAGCTTGGGACAAGCTGCCGTGGGATACTGCCCTGCATGTGCTGGTGGGTAGTTCAGGATCTGCCCAGTAGATGGTATGAAAATGCAGATGGAAATCAGGGAGTCCCTTGCAATGGGCACGAGGGAAATGCAGATATTTCTAAGCTATTTAAAGTATTTATTTAATTAAAAGTTTGAGTGTCTTTTATTTGAGAGAGATATGCTGAGCCTTGGTCCTCCTGGTTTGGTTATTTACATCTTAGCAAGTGACAATTTTGAATCTTGATAATCCGCTTTTCTTGAGGCACTTCTGTGGACACCTGATGAATTTTGCAGGACAATATGGTGTCTTTAAGTGAAAGATGCTGTTAGGGTATTAAATTATGGTCTTATTCATCGAGTAGCTGTGCTTCAGTCTAGACGTGAGTGCTCTGGGATCCGTGTCCCAGCCCTATGTCTAATTTAAAGGAATCTCTGAAACTTTGTTTCATAGCCTCACACATTGAGGACCTCCAGAGATGTTGTCCTTGTATCCCAGCGCTGGGTAAGGTCAGGTAGACTTCTAAACCCTTCCTGAGTAATAGTTCTTTTAAGGCTCTTCCTGCTGGCAATTCCACATCCTGTGTAGCTGATGTATGCCAGCACTTAGGCCTCCTCATCATTAGAGAGACTTTTCAGGGTGTTTAATCTAAATCTTTGTCTTGCACTTTAAACCTGTTCTTTTTCTGATCTCCAGAGCACATGGAGAACACCCTACTCCCCACATCACTCCACTTCCTACATGTCTGCAGCTCACTTTGAAGCATTTGAAGACTTTTTTTCCTGTCCCAGAGCTGACCAAGATCAGTTTCTCTGTTCTTCTCACGTGGGCATGTCAGCCTAGCTGACCTCTGCCTCTCACTTGGGTTCTGCTTTCGTTCATGCTTCACCTAAAGCGCCGTGGTCAGTCAGGGTAGGACTGTGTTAGTGGGGCTTCTGCAGAGCAGTTGTAATAAGTGGGCCCAGATGACCCCATTTTGAGTATGTCTCAGTGCTGTTATGTGACAAGGAATGCAGATCCCATGTTTGCGTATTTGTGCTTTTAACTGTGTGTTTGTGACAGAGGGCTTGGCATGCTCGGTGAGCTCCTGTTTGCAAATCTGGAGTAGTGTACTAGCAACGTGAGCTGGGCTAAGTTAAACCTTGGCATGTTTGGGGCTCATGTTTGAGCTGTATTGTTTGCATCTAGCACGCTATCTTTTCTCCTTTTCTTTTCCTTGCCTGCAACTGAAACTCAGTTTTTGCAATGAGACAAACAGATTTTGAGTCGTTTATGCATCTATTTAAGTTTGAAAAGTTTCCTAACAAGGAAGTGTCCCTGATAAGTGGAAGACATTGTATTGAGGACAGAGCAGCAACTCTGGCTGCCAGTTTCTCTTGTGAGGTGGTTAATCTCCTGCATATGTGTAATTCAGAGACATGCCAAGGTAAAAATCATCTCCACAACTGAACTCTCAATGTAGCAGAACTGTAGCTCTGACCCCTCCTTCACCCCAGCACTACGCCCTGGTGTAGCACCTGCACTCCAAGCTGGGACATGAATGTTTCATCCCACTTTATTTGCAGGATAACAGAGCCTAATCCTAAAGGAAATGCTTTTTCTGGGTTTAATACAGTTGTAAAGAACTCCCTTCTTAACTAGCTTAAACATCTACCAGTGGAAGCTCTTATAAAACATTTGCACAATGTTTAAGCTGATAGTGCAAATCTGAGAGCAGCAGGAAGCACAAGAAAACTTCCCTGTGTATCACTAGGTCTCACTGGGCTTGGAGTGAACAAATCCAGTGACCTGGACTAGTGGTATTAGAATGGTATCTGCTGGGGGCACCTGAGCACTGGAGATCAGCACCTCCTCCTCTTCGCGAGGTTGTGCTCTGTCCTGGGTGGCAATCTCCCTTAGCAGAACATTTCAGAGTTCTGGTTTCAATTGTGAGCAGAAGGAGAGATCAGTACAGGGACATCACTGCAGCCTGGTTGGTGCTGAAAACAGTTAATTCCCAGAGATCTCTATCTTCATTCAATTCCCTTAAAAAACCAGAGTAATATTTAGCTCTTTTACCAAGGTTTCTGACACACACCACCTCTAGCAGATTTAGACACTGTGATACACTGTTTGCAGTCTGCAGGGTTCACTCAGGCACCTACCAAATGTTTCTGCCTCTTTAGCAGGGATTTAAGCAGAGTTTGTGTCTGTGCCTCTGCTCTTACTGGGCTGAGTCTCACACTTTTATGCAGACTCATCCTGAACAAAAAATCAAGAATTTGGCTGAGAACTGAAGGAAAAGATGAACGTCCGTTTTGCTGCCTCTGCTGTTTGCGTGGCAGCCTCGTCCAACAGGCCAGATGGACGAGTATGTCTGAGCTGTTGTAGAGGAGTCTAAAGCACTTGGCTTCCTGAGAGCTGACTTGATCAGAGGAGGGAAGTCACCCCTGCAGCTCCGCTGTCTGGTTGATAACAGGTCACTGGGGATAAGGAAACAGAGCAGAGTCGATGTGGCCATTGCCAACACAAGGGAGCTGACATGGGAGTTCAGGGCAGGACTGTTTTTTCCCTGGGACCAGCTTTTGCTTCTGCCCCTCTCCATTTCTTGCTCAGAAGTTTTTCTGTTTATGTTATAAATTGAATGGTGTTATCACCAGTCAGAAACTAAACTCCTGCTGGAGGTGCCTCCTCTCAGCCGATGTGCTCGGAGTTACCCAGCTCCAATTAGCTTGCACGTTTTCCAGATTGCCACAGTGGGAACAGTCCAGAAACCTATCCCTGGCTTGGGTTTGTTTTCAGCAACGGAAACTGTAGGAGTAGATGCCAGTGGAAATTTGTGACGCTCAGTCTTTGCCCATTGAGTTTCATGCAATTCCTCCCCTCTCCCGGCCCTTCCAGGTTTCACTGGACACTGGGCCGGGTCCTTTCTCCTGAGTATTGTGGCAAGGGAACAAGTTTGGTTCGCCCATTGCTGGAGTGACATCTGCTGCGGTTTGCTTGGGGATGGGGGGAAGTAGGTGCACCCTTCTCATTCCCCGGGGTGCTGCTGATGTTTGACTCCAGGAAAAGGTCCTGCCAGGAAAAATGAGATTTGTGCCTGGGGGGAGCTGGAGGATGCTTATGATGTTCGAGTTCAGTGTTGGCAGAGGCTGCACAGGGTGAAGCCCAGCTGTGCTCCGCCGAATGAGCCACGGTCCCATTGGCTGCCGCTTGCAGTCACCTCCCTGTTTCCCGCCTGGACAAGGCAGTGCTGGAACATCTGCCATCAGCGCCTGACCGGCTTTCATCCACTCTGCCCTCCCCTGTGCCACTGCTGCACCGTATCCCTGCTCCTGGGCCTCCCTCCCTTCCCGTTTGGAGCAGCCCCTGCCTCCTCCCCCGACGCTGAGCCCTCAGCAGTGGGATGCGCGTCCAGCTGTGTCTGCAGTGAGCGAGAGGGCAGCCTGTGCTCCCTGTTCCCCCTCGCTCCCTCCTGGCTGTGGGAGCCTCGCTGGGCCGCTGCCAGGGCCTGCCTGCCCTCCCCCTGTCCCCGCAGCTGCGGGGAGGCCAGGCCAGGCCAGGGGGCCGAGCTGGGCCGCACACACTGTGGGGGACACAGACGAGCGGCACTTCGGGGCAGGAACCCGGGCTTAGCTCTGGCTCCCGGCGGCACAAAAGGTCCCCACAGTGCGGTTAAATGTCCCTGAAACTGGCCGGTCTGCAGAGCTGATGGCTCAGGGTGAGGGTGGCTACCTGAGCTCCGGCTGAACTCACTGGGGGGCTTCTGCAGCATTTTGGGCATTTCCCCCCAGTGCTCTCTCCCTGTGGTCGCTGCCGCAGGGCCCCTCTCTCCCCACGTTTGCCTTTCCTGCCCAGCTGGCACACATAAGGTAGGAGAAATTTCTGCTCTATACTCGTTAGTTAAGTGAAGGCATAGTGAGCAGGCAGAAGAGCTGATGGAGTCTGATGTGGACCAAGGAGGAAGTTGTACCAATTCCACTTTCTAAAAATAAGTCAAGTGACTGTTCCCGCAGCCCAGAGACTGCTGCTCTCTGTATGCTGACTGTGGTTGCTTTTTTTTTTTTTTGTCTTGTTACAGCAAATCTTAGATGCTGCAGTCCATTAAAATTGTGCAGTGGCTGTGTGATAAGAGAGGTGCCTATGGAGAAAGTCTTGTGGTTTCGGTGTTTCTAGAAGTGACCTTGAAGGATCACCTATACATAATGTTTCCTAGCGGTTTCTCTAAGGTGTTCTAAGATTTCCAGTGATGGGGATTCTGACTTGCTTCAGCAATCCACTCTAGTGCCTGACTATTCTGAGATTAAGGAGCTTTGATTGATTTCAAGCTGGTATTGCTGTACTTTAACCCCATCATTTTGACATTTCACCTTCTCTTCTGGCAAGCTACCAAAGAGAAGAAAAATTCTGTAAATGTAAAAGTAATCATTTAGGATTCAATCTTCGGTTCTGTCTTTCCCTTCTGGGCTCAGAGAGCATCTGCTGGCTCTTGGGCAGTGCTGTGGATTTAATGACACGTGTGGCAGCTGGGCAGCCCCAGTACCACCTCCCCCTGTTGTTTTGGCCATGACTAACAGTTCTTGATCAGTTCTGATGTCACTGAAAATAGGGTGCTTGAGGTGGCGTGGGTTTTATTAAAATTGTGTATCATGAATTCCCGAGTTTTCCCGAGTCTTATACTTCTGTAGCAAAATATAGGTCTTGAACATATAAAGAAGCTTTGGTTAATGATACATTTTATACAAAGCAACAAGATTACATTAAAAGCTACATTATTTCAGAACATGTTTTGTTGCCCAGAGATGCTGTGGCTGCCGCTGGATCCCTGGAAGTGTCCAAGGCCAGGTTGGACAGGGCTTGGAGCAACCTGAGATAGTGGGAGGTGTCCCTGCCCATGGCAGGGGGTGGAATGAGATGAGCTTTAAGGTCCATCCCAACCCAGGCCATTCAATGATTCTGTGTGTGCATACACCAACTCTCCAGACCTGTGAGGTTGGTGAGAAGTATCTGGCAGGTGCCCAACTCCCTGTTTTTTGCTGGTAGCAGGTCAGTGTGAGGCAGAGCTGACCCAGGAGCCATGGAGCTGTATGATGTTGCCTTTGGGCTGAGCAGCGCTGATTGCAGTTGTATGATTTCAGCTCAGAGTTTCTCTGCCTGCCTTCAAAAAGACCAGGGAGACATTCTCATCATCAGCTGGTGTCCTAAGTTATTAGTGACACTCTTCTAGAAAGTAACTCTTGAGGTAGTACAGCATCATTGAAAAATGTTTTCAGGTGTGGTCTCCATTACATTATCAGTTGCAAGTGGAGTACTGTAACCTGCTGATGTGGTGAAGGGCCATCAGCCACCGAGTGTTGTGATTGTTGTCAGTTTACATCCGTGTCAGGAGTGGTTCCTAGCTCAGTAACAGTGTATAATACGGGGTTCCCATGTAGTTCCCTGGGTGATAGAAGTTTAGATCTTTCAGATTTTGGTGCTAGCAGTATTTCTGTCCTTGTGTGCAGATTACTCAGTAAAATGTCAATTTTTTTCTGTAGCTGAATACCTGCTGTACCTCTTGTTATGTACAGTTGACATTATCTAGAGGATATTGGCCACTAATGGGCAGCAGGTATCAGTTCTAGCCAGCAAGGCCACCTCCTTGCTGGTCACCTGGAGCCCTTAACTCTTAGCACAAGTGGAGTAAACCATGGCAGCTGGCCGACCTCCTGGCTTGTCACATGGCTCCAGAGGTGAAGTCCATGTTGTCATTTCCACAGCCCCAGACTGGAGGGTTTTGGGTGGCTGTACAATGCCGCATGTCCCCCAGCATGGCAGGCAGTAGCAGCTCACTTGATGGCGAATTGCAGTGCCTGGAGAGGGCAGGAGGAACTTGTTTCCCTTGGGCATTATCCAAGCCCTGCACTGTAGGTCTGGGCAGTCTCACTGTTGTTCCAGCATTAGGGTGGGGCTGAGGGATGGCTTTTGAATCTTGGCTCCTTTTCCATCACTGTGAGCTTTCGTCTCGTCTTGTACACTGCTGGCAGAGTCTCCAGCTCTGTGTGTGTGTGTGTGTGTGTGTGTGTGTGTGTGTGGTAGTATCTGTTCAGCGTTATCTTGTGCCTGACCAGAGGACTTGGTGTGTTCTGGGGCTGCTCAGTTATTTCATATTGTTGTCAGCTGGAAAATCTGTAAATGCCCTGTGATATTTTATGGCTTTATAAGCTGTACAAAATGTCCAGCAGGTACTTGAATGTCGAGCAGATACAGTCTGTAAGAGTGCCTTGTTTTCATTAGCTCCTTGGCAGACACTGAACATACTTGCAGAGCTGCAGGATGGACTTTCGGTTGCTTGTGGTCATGGTTTGGTTTTTTTTTATTGGCATCTACCGTGTGTTGTACAGAAAACAGTGGAGGGCCTCACAGTATATTTTTTAGTTGTCCAAACTCTTGGCCCTTCAGGAATGTAAAGCAGCCTAACAGCTTTTTCTTTATTTAATTAACAGCAATCTGTTCAGGGTTTCCTGCAGGAACTGGCTAGTGATTTTTCCTCTCTGGGAGTAATTCTCCTGTGCTAATATTTCTGTCCACGTCTAGATTGTTCTTTCTTTTGGTATTAAAATTGAGTGTAATTTTGATGGACATGTTAAAATTTTTCTGCATCCAGACTTTGTACCCAGTAGAGGATATTTCTCCCGTTTGAGTAGATACATGGTTTTGAATCCTGGGATTTTGGCTTCTTAAGTCACAGACGAGACTGGAGTTATATACAGGATAAAAATAGAAAGCAGTAATTAATACCCATCCTCGGTGAGCCTGGCTCTTCTGGCTTCTCTTGACATGTTGCACTGTAGCAATTTCCTTTCTTTTTCCTAAGAAATAGATGAATTAATATCTCTCTACATGAGTGAGAAAATAAAACAAAGATGCTTGTTTCCTGCCTTGGCAGACCATTCCCTTGGGGTACGGTGAGTTTGTGGGAGCTCTTCTCTTGGGCAGCCCTTTGACTTGATTGGGCTGGAGCAGGCCAGGCACCAGGAGGAATGGCACAGCCTCTCCCTTCACTCTCCCAGACATCCCTCTTTCCTTCTGTCAGGGCTGGATTATATCTGTCTCAGTGCTCCAAGCAGCAGAGACCGACTCCTCTTCCGCTCTAACGGGTGAATCCAGGTTTTGTGGCTCTGCTCCATACCCTGAGGGTTTGGAGATTTTATCTTTCTCATTTCTTTAGCAGATGGGGCAGATCAGTAGGAACTATTTCTCATCTGTCCTTTGTTTGCACAAGAAGAATCAGCTGCTGGAAGCGTTGGAGGGGAGTCTGGCTGTGCTTCGTGGCAGGGAGACCCTGAGTTTTGTCAGTCTAAGGGTAGATTTTTATTTCCATATATATCTATATACACACATTAAAGGGATCGTTTTACCTTGCCTTCTCTGAGAGAGCAGGTTCAGGAGGGCAGAGAGAGTTGTATTTGGAAGGTTTGGGAGGGTTGGCTGTATGGATGTTGAGTCGGGGACAGGGATTTGTATATGGATCTATGAAGGATTCAGCATTGAGTGTGACTGGAGTCATGCCCACCCCTTGTCAGTAGGGACATGTCTGTGTTGGTGTTGGACCCCAGGAAGGTAAGAAATACTTAACTCCATGGAAGGTCATTCCTTTGTGCTGGATGAGGAAAGAGAGCGCTTTAGGCACTCCAGTAACATGCTCAGCGATTGCTTTGATGCCGTGTGAGGCTTGAGGGTGAGTTTTCATCCAGTGTATTTTCCCAAGGGATATTGCTAAGCGTTCCATTTGTTAGGATTGGTTATAGAAGGAAAGTAGAAGAAAAATGCAGTTGTAGATGTATGTAACCATCATCATCCCCCACGTCTCAGTATTTAGCTCATTAGAGAGTGGTGATTTTGTCCCTCACCTTTTCTTCAGGGCTAGTTTGTTCTCCTCTGTTCCCTGAGCTCTCATCTCCCTCCCTGCCATTTCAGTGGAAACCCTAGCCCATGTGTCTCTCCCTGGGGATCACCCTCCTCCTTTGTGAGATACAGGGTACTTTAAGGGATTGGGTCATCTCCTTCCCCTCTCTTTCCAAGGTTTTCCTCATTTACATTTCTGTTGTGTCCCCTAATTACCATCCCTTTGTTTTTTTTATTCCTCCTCAAGCTGCCTTTCCCTGTTTATGGTCTCCTGAGGATGTTCTGCTGAAACTTTATCAAACTTACATTACTAGAAATAGTTAATGCAAAATTTTCTTTGAGGAATTCTCACATCCTGCTTGCAGCACCACTGCACAGTCTGTCGTGAGATTTCCAGTAGAGACACAACTGGAAGTCAGTCCTTTCCTTCTGGATTGCCTCCTGTTTCCCTTTGCATAGAGACATAGGAATACATTGTCCTCCCATATCTTTCATCCCATAAAGAGTTTAGTTTTTAATAGAGTCCAGTAGAGAATTAAGTATAAGATTTATTAAACATTTTATATATACATATATCTACTGGGTGTCAACCAGAGACCCATGAAGAGTTTACACACTGGAGCCCATTCTGGGGCCGCATACATCACACGTGTAACTGCTGTCTGGGAAAGCAGCCATGGCTGACTGTGCAAGGGGGGCTGTACTAGCCTGTCTGGGGGTGATATGGAAACCATGCACTGGTTTTTAATGTACTCCTGTTTAAATTCTTATTTAAAGGCTTTGAAGCATCCTATTGTGTGCTTTTGTGAGGGGTGACTTTGTAACTGCCTTGGGCAGAATCCCATTTCAAGGTCTCCTGTAAGCCATCTGCTTTCAGTAACAGCTCTTAGCTTTGGTATGTGTCTCAGTACAGGCTGAAATAGCCACATTGCTGCAAAACTTTCTTTACTGCCTGCATCAGTTTGGGCTTCCCACTGTGCCTGCACAGGATGGGTGCACCCTTGGGGTACTCTGAATCGACCCTGTCCTCGGGGTGCATCCTCCAGCTTGTCCCCAGGCGAGGGGGGCCACGACCCAGCACAGGAGTGTGGGGTGCACCATGTCCTGCACCTGTCCATATTCTGGGATTGCTATGAAAGGAAACTTAGGTACCTGCAAAACTGGCCTGTGGCCTGGTTCCCAGTCAGGGTGTCAGGGTATGGTCAGAATATGCCGCGATCAGGCTACAGAGCCCCCCATGTGTGATAAATCTTCTCTACTTCCAAGTGTCCTCAGTGGACTGGGTACACTGCTGTGCCAGTCTACAACCCAGGCCATTCCTCTTCTAAAGTCAGGAGACTTTTAACTTTTCGCTGTGGAAGTCCTGCTGACACAAAATAGCTGTAACACAGATGGTTCAGTGTTAGAAACAGCAGCGTTAGGCGCACAGATTCAATTCCTTGCTTTGGCATGTTCTTCCCATATGGCACTGAAGTCCTTTTCTTTTTTATTTGTTACAGGCACCTTACCTGCCCAAAAAGCCAGTCTCTGTGTTGAGTTTTGTTACAGTGCATTTGGGAGAGCTCTGTGGAGGTACAGTGGTGGTACAAGTCAGAAATGTCTCTGCTTAACACCCAGAAACAGAGATCTGCAGCTTTTCCCGAAACACTCAGAACGCTTATGGAGAGCAATGGTGTTGGTGGCATCTTTCACATTGGGATGTGGGACACAGGCATTGCTCACCTTAAAGGCAGAACCTCAAAGTGACTTCAACACTAGGACCATCCATGAAGGGTTTGCTGAAATAATTCTGGAGCACAGTGAAGCTTCCTTAAGCCCAGCTGTTATCACAGGGGATTTGTATGATTAGCTAAATCTGCGCCATATCATCCTGCGTTCATGGTGGGCCACTCGCTGTCCCTGGCAATGGGAGGCAGCCCAGGCCTTGGCTCCAAGCCTTGAGCATGATACTGTCTGGGGAGGAGCAGCACAGGATCCTCCGCGTGCTGTGAATCCCTTCCTATGTCAAGGGGGTTAGAACAAGAGGATCTTTGAGGTCCCTTCTGACCCAAACCATTCCATGATTCCATGTTCCCCTGCACGAGAAGGCTTTAGGTTTTGCACTGTTATCTTTCTATTTGAGTGGGCAGGGGTTTCTAAGAAACTAATCAATACCAGTCTTAAAAGCAGCTGTGATTTTTCAATAGTGTGTGTGTGGACTTCTTAGAGCAGTCGAGCCCCATCTTTCCAAGGAGGATTTGCAGGGCTGCTCACCCCCCTCACTACAGAAATGGCAGCCATGGAGCTGTAACTCCCAGCTCATCAGTAAACATGTCTGTACTGAAAAAATTCATTCTATTAAGGGGCTTCCTTTAGCAGACTCAGCAGATTTAGCAGATTATCTTATTTGGCTTTTATTTTAAGCCCTTTCATCTCTCCTTTTCTCCCAGCCTGGGTATCCTGTTCCTGGAGTGTGCCAAATATGTTGTCTTTATTGCAGCCTCTTCAGTCTTCATGGAGAGCAAGATCTGCTCACAGTGATACATGTCAGGATGTTTTTGGTTTGATCCAAGGCCCATGCTGGTTTTGTTGGGTTGTTTTGGGGTTTTTTATTTGGATTGGGAAGGAAACCTTTACTGAAATCCTGCAGGGTTTTATTTAATTTCCTCCACAATCATGAGCAGTGGTAACTGTTGTAGCTTTGCTCACACTGGTGGTTCCTCCCACTGGTCCCTGGTTTTCATACTCACCCTGAGGGTGATCTCTTGAGCTTCACTCAGCAGTGTCTGATGGTCCAGCTGCCATTTCCTGGGAGGCTGACCTATCTCCTCTCCCCAACAACCTGAAGGTGTTCAAAAGGAAGTCATAAAGTTGATATTTTCATTGTAGGAACATGGTCTATCCAAGTTTTTCATGTGTTTTTGTCTTTTAAAATATATACTCCCATGAGACTTGGCTCAGGGGCTGAGAAAGTGTGTTACTTGTGATCACATCTTTGAGACACCTCAGTGTGTTAACACAAGAATGTGTTTGTGAGGAGCCTGTCATGAAGTCTGGATGTTATCAGTCCACTTCTTACATGGTAGAAAGATAAAATTAATTCCAGAGAATGAGAGATGTTGGAAATGACAGAAAATCCTTCTGGTAGAAAGAGGAGTAATGGTTTGCAGCTATCAGGTATTTCAGATCATACAAGGGGATCAGTACTGCAGATGGAAATACCAGCATTCATTGTACAGTGTTACTTAGAAATATTCCCTGGTATGAATGTAAGAACTCTCTAGACCTGATGAGAGGAGATGCTGCCAGAGGTGCTGTTTCTTCATCAGCCTTAGTTTGGAGCTGCCAAAAACGTGACTTTGCACAGACGGGGAGAAATAAAACTCCAGTCTTGCCCAGGAGGATGGTAACGGGGAGGTGGAAGGGAATAAAATCATTGGTTAAGATAAATTCTGACTCACCTTTTCAAACTTGGAAGCTGCTCACTCCCAAGATTTTCCTTCACTGACCCAAACCGCATGGTTTTGTTGGGTCAGTCTAGGACTCCTTGCCTGCATGTCTGGCTCTGAGAAAGCTGGTGCTCAGTCCTGGGAGCTGGTCTTTGGCTTCTGCCCCGGAAAGGGGTCAGTCAGCCAGCTCATCAGAGCATGCCTTGAGAGCAGGAACTGTGGTTTAGACCAGCAAAAGTTCTGGTGTCCACAGGTCAGGCAGAAATCTGAGGAGCCGAGTCCAGTGTGAAAACCAAAAGCAGTAAGAGGTGTCAGATCGTGTACTGACAGTCGTCTGATTTCTCAGGTAGGCTGAAAGTGCTTTTCTCTCTCCACCATAGAAATTTAAAATGGCAGAAAATATATTAAATGAGCAAGCAGGCTGAGTTTGGAAAAGGTTCTTCCCCTAGAGGGTGGTTGGGCACTGAACAGGCTTTCAGGGAATGGTCACAGTTCCAAGGCTGCCACAGCTCCAGGAACATTTGGAAAATGCTCTCAGGGACAGGGTGGGATTGTTGGGGTGTCTGCAGGGCCAGGAGCTGGTCTCAATGATCCTTATGGATCCCTCCCAACTCAGGATATTCTGTAATTCACATGATGTGCTCATCATGGTTTTCTGGTTGGGTTGAGATGCCACTGGATGCTCCTGTGTAACCCATGGTCACACAGGGGCTTCCAGAATGGAGCTGAAACATTCCAGCAGGGAGGCTGGAATGGCAGCACCGCCATCACCCATGACAGGCAGGAGCTTACAGTGCTGCCCTCACATTTCCTGAGGGAATCTGTAAGGGACAGCTCTTTACTGCTGGAAACATTAGTGTTTGATGGAAAGATGACTGTGAAGAAAACCTCAGCTGAAGCAGAGGTTAAATGGAAGAGATTTTTAGTGGCTGCAGTGGTCATGGTGCTCCAGAGCTGTGCTTTTGTGGGGAACAAATCAATGACTGCAGGCATTTTGCATCATGAGAAACTGTCAGGATTCTCTTGTGGCAGCCCCATGGGATTTCCAAGAAGTGTCATTCTCACAGTCCTCTGTCAATATGCAGAGTTTCCTTTTTTTTTCTCCCAATCCTAATCTGTGGAGTATGTATCCGACCTAATAAAACCATTTTTCAGCTTCACTGTTGGTGGTTTTCTTCCTCTCCTCTCTGAAAGCCTCTGGCCTGCTGGCAACAGCATTGTCCAGCAAGGTTTAAAGCTTGGCACGCTGTCAACAAACCTTCACGTTCCCTTTCAGTCAAACATGGTAGTGCTGAGATCCGACTTGGATTTCATCCCAAGGTTCACCATAATCATCCTTGTATAATAGGAAGTCCAAACAACCCCAGGAAATAATTCATATGTGACTGGTGCCCTGAGTGGAATAAAGAAGTGCCTAGAAGGGACATTAAGAGCCTCAGCTCTAACTCTTTTCATAATTATGCGCTCCGAAGGAGCAGAGGCTTTGGAGATAAAGGGATTAAATGCATCTCATGAGGTCTGGAAAGATGGGACAGCATCTTCCATCCACATTTTCTCATTTTTGTTTTACTGATATTGCAGTTGCCACATTTGGTGGAAGAATATTGCAGAGCAGGCTCCCCTCTAACCCTGCAGTTTCCTTCCAATCTGGCACAGGTAAATTGAATCCGTCTACCCTTAGGGATGAGCTTTTGGAAGAGCCTGTTGGCAAGAGTGGGGGGAGAACTTAATTAGATTAAGATGCATTTCCGCAGTGTTTGTGCTGCGGGCTGCGCGTTGCTGGAGAGAGCAGCACTTGGAGCTGGGGATGCCCTGGGATGCTCTTCCAGCTCTGGCTGCCTCTCTGCTGCCTGAGAAAAAGGAAAATGCATGAGAGGTGTGAATCACAGTGTAACCCAGCACAGGGCTCACCAGGATGTGAACAAACCGTGTCCCGAGCTGGTGTCCTGCCCCTGGCTGTGAGCCGGTGTCAGCAGCCTGGCAGGAGGGCAAGGGCTCGGCTTTTCCTTGCCACAGCACAGCAGCTGAGGCAGTGATGTGCTGGGCAGGGTTTGGCTGGGCACCCAGCCTTCATTCAGCTCTTGCTTGAGGCCTGAGTTCCGATGGCCCATGGGTCTCATACTTTGATACCCTTACAAATGCTGGTTTGCTTTTCAATGTCTTTGTAATTTTTAAGGTTACTTGTTTACCTCCCTTGATAACTTCCTCCATAAGGAAGTTGCACGTCTGTTAGTTTCCAATAAACATTTCCTTCTCCATGGTATATACTTGGCAGTTTTTTAGTTGTGTAGGTTTGCTCTGCTGCACTGGGAAGGGATAATTTGGAGTCCCCAGTTCTCTCTCTTCATGCTACTCATTATTTTATATGCCTCTCCTGTGGTCTCTCTCCTTTTCATTACTAATCAGGTCTAGTCTTTTCAATCCTCCTTTGTGTGATAGTTTCATTTTACAAAAGCTGAACTAGTTTCTATCAGCTCAGTTGATGTGATCTTACTCATATCAAAGGTGTTTAACAGCCGCAGTCCCGTGTACTCACTGCAAGCCGAACTTAAATTGTGTCAAGTTCTGTGCTGCTTTGCGAGTGCAAGTGGGAATGTTTGTTACAGCTGTCTTTAAATTTAAATTTGGATGTTTTAAATGAATTAAATATGAACATGAATAATGCAGCTGGTAACGTAGCCTTTCTGCAATTAAATGCAAACTTTTTCATTTTGTCTCTCTGCTTTCAGGTTTTGCTATGCCGCAGTGTTTGTACTGACTCTGCTGTCTTGTAGGAGTGATGGGGAACTAGAGCCCATGACAGTTCAGTGGAGCCCTTGGCACTTTTGATATCTCGGTGAGTGGAAATTGTTTGAAACTCTAGGAGAGGCACTTCATCTGCTACTAAAGGCAGCAAATCAGTTGGTCGTTTTACATTTTAAGGTAGCATCCTGTTGAAATGAATTTGCACATTGATCTGTCCTTTCAGGTTATAAATTCTGGAAACCCACACTCCGTAACGCTGTAGTTCATGCTTGGGAGATTGTCTTGATCTCCACAAGCAGGAGAAACACAGCTTTTGAAAACAAGGGGAGTTTTAACTCTGGCGTGCAGCTCCTTGCAAGTGTCAGGCTCTGGAGATGGAGTATTGCAGCGTGTGCTGGGCTGTGGAAATCTCAAAGGCTTTATTTGATGCAACAGTAAAATTGTGTCCTTCATGCCATGGATCAGCCAACAGGTCCTCATCAGCGGCATGTTTGTGTCTGAGGTGATTCTAGAAGATCTGTCTCTGTGGATAGCCCATTTTTCCCCCTTGGGTACCAGACTGTAGCTTCTGCTATTTATTACTTTCACATTTTTTCACTCTTTAGTCCCTGAATGGAGTAAAGGCCACGTCCATTGGTACTGCGGTGCTCCTGTCCTGCAGTGCCTGTGAGCTTGTCATGCCATTGACTTTCTTCTCTCTACACTGAAGTCTCCTCACTGAGACATTTCAGCCTTGTCAAAACCTATAGAGTGATTCCTCTTGCCATCCAATCTGTTGTCAGTGAGATAAGTTCCCTGGGTGTTTCAGGTTGGAAGGAGCTTTTGGAGGTTGTCTGGTCCAGTGCCGCATGCAGAGAGAGATGGGCTGACTTTGAAGTCAGACTCAGCTACAAGGTTAGATCAGGCTGGCAGAGGAGGGAGCTGGTGATGTTTGGAATATCTCCAAGGGTGGAGATTCTACAGCTCTTCTGGGCAACTGCAAATTACAGCCAGTGGAAATCATCAATTCCCAAGCCCTGTGTTAGTAAAGCCCAGGGGCAGCAGAGGGGCAGCTCCTATCTCTGCTCCCTGTGACCAGGGACAGGACCCAAGGGAATGGCTGGAGCTGTGTCAGGGGAGGGTCAGGCTGGAGATCAGGGAAAGGTTCTTCCCCCAGGGAATGGCCATGGCCCCAAGCCTGCCGGAGCTCCAGGAGCGTTTGGATAATGCTCTCAGGCACCCCCCATGGTGGGATTGTTGGAGTGTCTGTGAAGGGCCTGGAGTTGGATTTGGTGATCCTTGTGGGTCACTCCCAGTTGTGATTGTACCAGTTTCAGGAGGGCTGGGGTACACAGTGCCTGTCTCCATGGCTGAAGAAGGGCATCCCTGCATCCCAGGGCAGGAACTGCTCCTTGAGATGCAGTGAGGCTGGTGGCTCCCATCTGGCTGTGTAGGTCCAGCTGCCCCTGGGGCAGGCAGGCTGAAGCCGTGCATCATGGAGTTTGGCTCTGCCTCTTCTCTAGGCATTACATGACTCTCAGCACACTAATTATTTTGCCTTTTTTTTTTTCTTGAGTTATGATTTTGTGGGATTAACCCACATGTTGCTGTCCTGTGGTGTGAGATGTATGGGAGATCTGGGTGGTACAGATCTGTGGTGGAGGCTCGTGAAGGCTGGCAGGAGTCAGGCAGGGGCTGTTGCATTTGGACAGTTTCTTGGAAGCGTGTTTTGGAGTGCAGTGTCCTCGAGCTGGCACTCATGTGGCTCTCAGCAAGTGGGACTCCCCATGCAGCCTAAGTCTCCTCCTTTGGGGAAGAGTCACCATTTATTTATTTATTTATTTAAATAGGACATTTACAACATCTGTTTCTCTTCCATGACATGAGATCTTGCTGAGAGCCTGCTGCAGTGTTGGCTGAGGGATACCAGCAGTCAGCTCTGTGCTGTATCAGTATCACAGAATTACAGAATTGTTAAGGTTGGAAAAGACCTCCAAGATCATCAAGACCGAACACCATCATGTCCACCACACCAGAGCACCAGTGCCACATCCAACCATTTCTTCAATACACCGCCACCTCCCTGGGCAGCCCATTCCCATGCTTGACAACCCTTTCCCAGAAGAGATTCTTCCTGATGTCCAACCTGGACTTCCCCCGGCAATCTTGAGGCCATTTCCTCTTGAACTCTCCCCTGTTACCTCAAAGAAGAGACTGACCCCCACCTGTCTGCACCCTGCTGTCAGGGACTTGTAGAGGGTAAGAAGGTCCCCCTGAGCCTCATTAGGGTTATTCCCATTGTGGGGATGGAGGGTGCAGAAGTGCACCCTTGTCCTGGGCCACAACCTTCCACAAACCCTGTCTGAGCAGCTCAAACACTGTCACAGTTGTTTTTCTCCCAATACTTCTGCAAGGAAGCAGTCACACAACCCTGCCAGCAGGACTGAGGTGCTCAGGCTGAAGCAGCTTTTCAGAAGCCTTCAGAGGGGCACAGGAACTCCTGTGCCAAACATACAAGATTTATGTGTGGGACTTGAGAAAGTCCCACACACAGCAGAGGGGCAGAGCCAGAGATGGTGAATGCTTGTCAGGTGATCTATAAACACCTTTCAGCCTGGGTTTTTATGTCGAGGGGACTTTTCCTTCCAGGACTGCTAGACTTTAATAAAAATGACTGAAGGAAATTATGAAAAGAAGCTTTGAAAGTCGTAAATAACCTTTCACATGTAGGTTACCTTCTGCTGTTGAAAGGGAAACCAGCTTCACTCCTTTCGCGAGTGTGTGCAGACACACACACTATTTAGGAGAGAGGCAATAAGTGACTACTGTGCACCTTTTGATTTGGATTAAAAAAACAACGAGGAATTTCTTTTCCTTTAGTATTTAATATTCCTTCAGTATTTTTCTTCTCAGAGTATTGCTCAGTGTTGCATGTAAAAAGTCTGTAGTTTGCAGAGCTGTTATAGAAAATTAAACTCTATTTCTCTCACATTTAGAAAAAGCCTGGTTTTCAAAACCCCATCTTCTTGCCAAGTTGGATCTGTAAATAACCCTTTAAGCAGCGACTCAGCGCTGCATCCTGAGGCAGCGCTGCATCCTGAGGCAGCTTCCTCTTCCATCCTCCTCCTGACTGCCCCACTGTGAACAAAATGGAATTATATTGATACAATTAATCTTTCATTAGTTAGTAGAGTGTCAAAACATGCTATTCCTGGCTTTCCCAAGGGCTTGTTTGTGGCTCAGCCATTCATTTGGATGTTTTCTGGCAGGGCTTGGCAAGGCTTGGTGGGTGCAGCAGGCCCTGCCCTGTGAGAGTGGTTGTGCTGGAGCGCTGGGTCCCTGTACATGTCCAGCACACATCTCCCAAGAACTCTGATTTTTCAGGACTATTTCTTTATAACAAGAATGCAAATGCCTTTGCTTGTTGGGGACAGTCCAGCCAGTTTTCCTCCAACCAGGAAAAAAAAATGCAGCACAACTTGGACACTCATGGCAGTACTAACAGCTAAAGTATTTCCTGGGTCATTGTCCAATTTTTCATCCTTATTCCCCAGAACTGCTGCGAGCAATTTGAATTATAAGTGGCAAGCTGGGGATTGCTGTGCTGCTTTGCCAGAGTTAATGTTATGTTTCCATGTGTTTTCTTTCATAAATTCCAGCTCTGCCTCCCTTTGTTAGTGAGTGGGAGCAGCCCCTCCTTCCACACACATGCTGCTCCTGCTGCCATGAATTCGACGCTGTCCACAAATTGGAGAAAGTCTTGTAGTTTCAGGAAGTGAAATGAATTGTGTGTGTTCTGTGCAATCCCGGGTGACAGAGCGTGTGTTTCCCCCCACTGTGTGATGAGTTAATGGTGCAGATGACTGTGTGCTCCAGAATGGAGAATTTTCTCATCGTTATTTCTTTTGTCCTAGACATCTTCAGTTCTGTAAGAGCAACCCAGTCCCAGGATAAGGACAGCAGCAGGTGGTAGAATGCGGAAACCAGGCCCTCAGAAAGGTGAGCAGTGATGCCTGGCACAGCCAAGGGCCCTGCAGTGAGCTGGTGTGGCCTGCAGGGCTGAGTGCCTCAGGGGGCTGACAGTGGGGTGGGAGCTGAGGGGGTGTGGTTGGAAGCCCAAAACAGAGTTGTGTGTTTCTGCATCAGTGTGCAGACAGCAGTTCATCAATCCACCCCTGTGACGGGAAGAGGAGAGTCCCTTTTTGGGGCAGCTCATGGGGCGCAGTGCCAGCAGCGAGGGTGCCCTGCAGAACCCACGGCACCATCTGGCAGAGCTCCCAGCATGAGGCAAACTGGCTGTGCTGGCACAGGCCTCCCCCCTCTAATGAGGCGTGAAAGCAGAGACCAGCCTACCTTGTGGAGAGGAAATCTGTCAGGAGATTACCGCTGCCACCGAGTCTCTCGGCCCCTCATGCAGCACGTGCTTCCTGGGTCCTGCATCCCCGACAAAAAGGGAGAAGCCAAGCAGGCTGCCTGCAGTTGAGCTGCTCTGGCTTCTTGTGCTTAACGAAAATATTGATTTCCTTTAGTGCTGTGCCATGCATGTGCGTTGGAATGGAGTGATCTCATCACATGCGCTCCGGAGGAGGGGGGAAGGGAGAAGCGGGAGGATGGAGCATCCTCCGCAGCTCTTTGTTCACATCTGCTCCACACTCCCAAGGTTTATTGTAGGAGATTTCTATGCTCGATTTCTCTCCTCCCTTTATTTTTTTTAAATGTCTCTTTTGCTTCTGTCGTGGTTCATCTTACAGCAGCATTTTCCTCTTCCTAACACTGCTTGTCCTTTAATGAAGCGAAAATAAATGAAGGAAAGCAGGGAATGGGGAGACCCTGCTGCGAGGCAGCTGGAGGGCTTGGCAATAAAGGAGGCTGGTTGATTAGTCAGCAGCGTGGCCGAGGCCCGGGCTGGCTGGATTCAGCCTCACTCACAGCTTGTTCTCTGTGCTCCTGGAGCCTCCACCAGCCTGCCTCTGTGACCTGTGCTCAGAATGCCGTGCCATAGGTTGCAGAGGCAACACCTGCACCGTGCACATGTGGGTTTCTGTCCTACTTACCTGCTTTTTTAATAATGCATTGAACTTTCACTGTTTCTTTATTTGTCTGCAGAAATTCTTGTTTTCTCTCGCTCTCTGCTGCTTTTGTATCCTGCTTAATGAGGATTTTTGCATGTTAAAGGTTAAGAATAAAATGTACCTTCACCTGCAGAGTATGGTGAGAGGCTCCTTTGAGTGCATGGATGCTGTTAGAGCTGTCCTGCAGCACTGAGGGGAGCCTTACCCACCCAGGGGGCTCTTTTGCTTCTGGCTTAAATACCTCATGTCCTTTATTCTTGCTTTCTTAGGGAGATGGCACAATACTGCGCTTCATGGTAATGCATTTATTAGGAAGGGTGTCCTTCAATCCTTTTCATTCATTTATGTCTCTCCAAGGAGGCTCTTTGTCTGGTCTGTGTCTAGTGACGCTGTGGCCACACTCCATATGTCCCTCATGTTCATTTAAGGGATGCTGATCTGGCATCCCTCTGTTGGGCTGGAGGCTGTTGGAGGCAGGGTGGGCATCCCCCACTTCTTGCTCTATCGCTTTCCAGAGCAATAAAACCTACATGCCATCCTGTCCATTGTGCTGAAAAGAGCATGTCAGGAAGAGAAGATTGCAACAATAATTGTCCAAAAGCAATTCCAGACACGTTAAGACCCCCCCAGGCCACTTTAGAAGCAGCTCTTAGCCTGCCTCTTCAGCTACTTGTCAGGAGATTTCAAAACTCTTCCTTTCACAAGGAACTGCTTTTCATGGGGGCAAGGCACATTTTGTAGGGCACTACCAAGCTGTTGTGTACAGTAACTCTAAAAATGGTCAGTAAAATAAAGGACCTGGAGTGCAGCAGCACTCCCAGGGTGCCTAGCCTGGCAGCAGCAGGTGGAGGAGTTGGCTCAGGGTGAGCTCTGCCGTGGCACAGGGATCTTCCATCCCTTCTTTGGGCTGGAGGCTGCTGGAGGCAGGGATGAGCATTCCCCACTTCTTGCTCTGTCACTTTCCAGAGCTGTCTTGAGAACTCTAATTTTTTTTGAGCTCTGAGATCCAAAGCTGTCATGAGCAAAGACAGCTCAGGTGAGCCGCTCTGCAGAGCTGGTGCTGCTTTGCTGTGCTCTCTTCCAAGCTGCAAGGGACGCATGGAAACTTGGTGTTGTGCGTGGAGACAGCACTTGTGCAGATTTTCAGAGAAGTCCTCTCCCCATCACCAAAGGGTTGAGGCTGTTTGTGTGGAATAACCTGGAGCTGATATACAAGGAGCCATTCTGCACTGAAGATTCACATGAGCCATTTTTAGTGGCTGTTATGTTTGTTCCTCTCAAGCCCTTCTTCTCATAGCTAAAACGATGGAGCTCTAGCAGTTTGCTGTTCTTTGTTATTGCTTGTCACTGAAGGAGAACAGTGGCTGGTGGGAACTAAGCAGGGACTGAGGTGCAAATGTAGATACCTCCTGTCAGGTACCTGCATGAGCTGTGGAGAGGAAGGGAGCACACCCCAGAGATAGAGGCAAATCATCCCTGTTACTGGGGTCATGATAGGGAGGTCACTCCTCTCCTCTGAAGTGCCTGTAAAGCAGATAGTGTTGAAGGGTGCATTATCTTGCTCCTTTCCCTGACACAATTGCTCTGTTTCTTGTCTCAGCCATAGACTGGAAAGATGGTAAAAAGCACAAGTACAGCCGCCCGTCAGAGTCGCCCTCCCAGTACCAAGGTAAGAGAGCTCCCCTCTTCCTCCCTGCTTTTTTTCCCCTCTTCTCCCTTTTGTGATTTCCTAGGATTTTTTTTGACAAGTGCGTGGTGCAGCAGTGAGGATTGGCGATCACCTGCAAGAAACTCTGAGCAGCTCATCACTGCCCAAAGTTTGGGCACATCCTTGTAGAGTTTGGGCCTGGAGAAGAGAAAGGTCTGAGGAGACCTCAGAGCCCCTTCCAGTGCCTCAAGGGGCTCCAGGAGAGCTGAAGAGAGATTTTGGACAAGGGCCTGAAGTGACAGGACAAGGAAAATGGCATCACACTGTCAGAGGGCAGGGTTAGATGGGATATTGAGAAGAAGTTGTTCCCTGGGAGGGTGGGGAGGCCCTGGCACAGGGTGCCCAGAGAAGCTGTGGCTGCCCCTGGATCCCTGGAAGTGTCCAAGGCCAGGTTGGATGGGGCTTGGAGCAACCTGGGACAGTGGGAGGTGTCGCTGCCCGTGGCAGGGGGGGGAAAGGGATGGGCTTTAAGGTCCCTTCCAACCCAAACCATTCTGTGATTCTACACAGTGAGGGAGTGAAACTGCAGTGTCTTTCTGGCACAGAGCACTTTGTAATCTAGGCTGGAAGGATTTCTATTCAAAGCTGCCTTGGGACACCTCTGAGGAGAGCAGGACAGACCAGACAGCACCCTGGTGTTTCAGAGCTGTTAGTTTTGACTCACACATTCTCACATTTACTGAGCAGGACAGTGAGCAGTGGGGCTCATGTTACCGACTGTAGCTGTTACCGATGGAGCACATGCAGCTGGATTGATGGCTGAGCAAAGTGCCTGGAACTCGGAAGGGTGGGACAGGCGGGAGCTGTGCCATGCCCATGGGAGAGCTGACCCCTTGGGAGGCCATGCTCAGACACCAGGGACAGCCACTGTCACCTTGGATCTGGGAGCCCAGGCGATGCTCTGCTCATTTTCATACTGAGCTGGCTCAAACTGTGCTGCTTTCATGTGCTGCCTTGGTGCTCCTTAGCAGCCACACATATGGGCTGCAGACTTTAATGGGAAGCCTTGATCTGGGTAGGGCACGTTCTCCTTCACAGATGTGACCTGAAATGCACATGCATTGTTTCAGTTGGATTGATGACCCCTCGGGAGCCAAAATGCTAATGGAGCCCAAACCAGACTTCAGTTAAAGATATAAACAGAAACTCCATCTTCATTTAAATTCTGGGCAAAGGATCAATGTTAAATGCAACATGAAGAGAATCAAAACATGAGGGTGCAGAGCTGCACTGTTCACAACTACTGCAGTTTGACCCCTTGGGTGTGTGGAGTGTTTTGTTTGGAGTAAATATTTTTGAAGGTTAAGACATCAGAGCCCAAATCTGACTCTGCCTGGAAGTAATATCTGCCTTTGGCGTGAGCACATGACAAGCAGCTTTCCCAAGGCAAGCACAAGTGACAGACAGTCACCCCAGGGCATTTCCACAGCCAAGTCACAGGGAGTCACACGGGTTCCCAATCCTTGGCCTTTGTTTGGCTCACAGATGTAGTTGCAAAAACAGGGTGTTTCTCATTAAAGTGTCTTTCATTTCTTCCTGTGAAGAAGATCCAGTGTGCTGGAGAGAGCTGGGGAGGGACCTGGGACAAGGGCCTGAAGAGCCAGAGGCTTCACACTACCAGAGGGCAGGGTTAGATGGGATACTGGGAAGGAATTGTTCTCTGGGAGGGCGGTGAGGCCCTGGCACAGGGTACCCAGAGAAGCTGTGGCTGCTCCTGGGTCCCTGGAAGTGTCCAAGGCCAGGTTGGATGAGCTTGGAGCACCCTGGAACAGTGGAAGGTGTCCCTGCCCATGGCAGAGGTGGCACTGGATGAGCTTTAAGGGCCCTTCCAACCCAAACTATTTTATGGTATGGTTCTGGGTATGTTACCTGGACAGTCCTGTTACAGTCCTCTCCAATGGAGATCTTTCCAGTGGTGTCCTCTGCAAGGCAGGGGAAGGAACATGAAAGAGCAGGCGGAGACCAGGCTGATTTTATGGCTGATAGGACAGTTTGCATATTGTTCTGGAAACCAGCAGCAGTGGAGCAAGTATTGCTTTATGGGGCAAGAGAGGGTTTCATTCCCTACAGTCAGCTCTGGCCTTGGACACTCCTGCTCCATCACTGGTAAAAGGGACAGTTTAGGAGTGGCTGAAGTTTTTTCATGAAGCAAAGTGATTCACTGACAGATGGACAAAAGCCGTCAGTGTTTTTTGACCAGCAGTCAGGAAGCAGGGTTACCTGCCCAGGCCAGATCAGAAACAAGCATCTTGCACACTAAAATGTCCTGTTGGTCTAGGGTAAGGCATCCAATTTATTAATATGGATAAGAATATTGAGAGAATCTGAAATACAAGGCCATTGGTCAGTGCTAAGAAGAAAGGCAGGCAAGATATTCTCAGTTTTTCCCTCTGGCCTTACACCCTCCATGTCCAGTGCATGTAGAATGGCATGAGCAGCATCCAGCACTTTGCTGTCCTGGCTCTTTCTCAAGCACAGAGCTCAGGGCTTGTGCTCTGCTCCCCCATTAAAAAAGCCCCAATGCATCCTGCTTTTCTCTATTTCATTGGCAGCTATCGCTCTGTTGTAAAAAAACTTCCTCAACTTTTGTGTTGTGCCATTTTCTTCTGATTCTGTCTGCAGTTCTTAGGTTGAAGCTGATTACGTTTGGTAAAGTTTAAGTGTACTTTGAAATTCCTAGTTCAAAAATACTGAATCATGAGCTAGATGCTATTACTGAGTTAATTTAAACCCATTCCCTCTGTTCGGTGCTGGGTTTCCTCTCGTGCTAAGGGTGTGATGGCAGCTTTCAATTGCAGTCTGCCGTTTTTACCTTGGTTTGAGGCTAATCCTGAAAAAGTAGTGCAGGTTCTACCTGTGCTTGCCCTGCCATCTGTGTGTAAGGGGATGGCTGGTAGTGAACAGAGGGGGAGAGAGGGAAGGCTGAACACTGCTGTATCAGCTCTGTCTTTTCTTAGAAGTCTTTCTGCTGCTCCTGCTTTTCTTTGCAAAATAAATCACCAGAACCATTAGTCATAGGAATCAGAGAATCATAAAATATCCTGAGCTGAAAGGGACCCTCAAGGATCATCCAGTCCAGCCCCAGGCCCTGCCCAGACACCCCAACAACCCCACCCTGGGCATCCCTGGCAGCGTTGCCCAAACGCTCCTGGAGCTCTGGCAGCCTCGGGGCCGTGCCCATTCCCTGGGGAGCCTGGGCAGTGCCCAGCACCCTCTGGGGGAAGAACCTTTCCCTGATCTCCAGCCTGAGCCTGCCCTGGCCCAGCTTCATGCTGTTCCATCAGGTCCTAGAGAAGCTGCAGTTCTAGTGCTGTGTGTGTCTTCTTACAGTGGTTGAATCCTAGCAGGCTCTAGAATTAATCTCAAATAAGTTCCATGTCCAAACACTATTTTTAGAGGCCTGCAGCTGTCTCAGAAATTCCCTGCTCCTGCTGGGATTGTGCAGTGTGGATCTCGGCTGTGGGGTGAGCGGCTGCAGGGAGTACGGCGGCCTGGCTTGGTGTGGAGGAAGTGAAAAGTGGAAAGATTAAAACCATGACAACTTTTAATAGTGATGGATTGAAACCAGCTGAGGGAAGGGTTTTTTTTTTT
>VZTE01003661.1:253260-298561 GCA_013397775.1 Eulacestoma nigropectus | reverse complement strand
TTTTTTTTTTTTAAATAAAATCATCAAGCCCAGCTGATCCTGTTCAAGCTGCTGGCTCAGGGCCTGGGGCTGAGACTGCTCACCCGGTGCTGTCACCTGGGCATCCTCTGTGCTCCAGGGACAACAGCCTCTGAAGGGCACTCTGGTCTGAGATGAGCCCAGATCAGCAACCAGAGTTAAGGGGTGGGATGCATAAGGCATTTCCAGGCCACAAGTGCCTGGCTTTGCTTTGCCTGGGTGTTTACTCCACATTATTCATGCAGAGAGTTTCATTGACAGAACCAAGTATAAAATCGTATCTTCAATTAAAGCAAAAGAATTTTGGTTTTGTGAGAGCATCATTGCAGTAACTCACTGAATTTCTTCATTCACCCAGTGTGAGACTGTGGCTGAAAGGAAAATATGTGCCAGTGGATGGAGCTGAGTGCTCTGGGGCATGGAGAGTGCTGTCAGTCTGTAAACAGCAATATTCAGCCAGTGTGGCAATGAAACTGTATTTTTTCTGTTTATTTTCCCTATTTTTAACAGTGTAGTAGTCGTCTGCATGGAAGGTGGTGAGAAAGCAGCATTCCTTGTATTTATTTGAAGCTTGTAGATTATGAAGGCTCCTCTGTGCACGAGGCAGCACTGAAGCAATGTGTGCTGACCTTACAGCCTCAATTTTCAGAGGTGTGGTGTGTGCTGCAGTAGCTAAAATGGCTCTTAATGTAGCTTTTGTTTTGAAAATAGACTGATTAAGAACTTGCCATGACTCGGGGAAGCAGTGGCTGACTTTAATTGTGCTGCCACCAATGCTCTTGAAATGCCTTGAAAACAGTGGTCTCCCGGGAGCTGTTTGGATGAATACAAGCGAATGTCATGCTGGAAGGTTCCTCTCCCAGCTGCTCAGTTTAAATGGCAAAAGTCATGATTTGCTCGGATCACAGGAGCTTTTAATTCCTCATTAAATAACAGGTTTCCCTGGGTGGCATATTGCTTTTACCCTTCCTGCTGTATGTGAGGAAGGTGCAGGCAAGGATGAAATGCCCTTCCCCTGGCAGCAGCACTCAGTGGAAGGGGACTTGGTGTCGGGTGTGAGGTGTTGAGCTCAGTAAACCCCTGTTTGGAGGATCCCTGCTCTCGTCCTGCCCATCCTGTGGACTCCATGGCACTTCAGGAAGTTAATTGCTGACCTGTCCACTGACTGCTGGGGTTGGGCTGATCCCTGGCCCATGGGGTGGGCTGTGTGTGTGCTGGACCAGGGGGACCGTACAGTCACCACAAAGCAGGTTCCTGTTCTAAATCCATGATTTAGAATCATGGGATCACAGAATGGCTTGGATTGGCAATGACCTTAAAGAAAATCTTGTTCCAACCCCCGAGCTGGGCTGCTCGTAGCCCACGGTGACTGTTCGTAATCCCCAGACTGAGTGATGTGTTTAATGAATGGTTTTCAAGGGACACTTGTCTGGAAGACTCCACGGATTCCCATCTGTGCTGGGTGTTTCCCATTAACTTGTAGGTTGTTATCCTGACTCCTTGCAGCCCCTTCTCGGCAGCACGGAGGCAGGAGGATGCCGAAGGCAGCACTGTGCTTTGTTCTGCCTGTCAGTTGCAGTTGTAAATCTTCTGTGCTCACAAACATCAGAGGTTCTTGGTGAAAACATGTTGCCTGTGAGCACCTCCTCTGTGAGAAGTGCAGAACTGCTGGCTCAGGAGTCTGGCCAGTTCTTTTGCTGAGACTTTTGCTCATCCATTCCTATTTGAATCCTTTTGTTTTTACTTCTCAGGTCACTTCACCTGGGAGAAATACCTGAAAGAGACATGTGCCATCCCAGCTCCTGCCCATTGTTTCAAGCAGGTAAGAGGGTGAAAACAAGAAAGGTCAAGCGCTGGTTCCACTGGGGACCCTGGAGTTCTGTGCCTGGAATAGGCCCCTGGTTTGGCAAGGAAGATACTTAAGGATATTGGAGACTTAACAGAAATCCGAGTGCTGAAGCAAAGATTAAAAAGATGCATTTAGAGTAGCACAGAAGATTTTCCTCTCAGATACGCGTGTTGGGGACACGAGTATGCTGTTACTCTGCCAAGCACGGGCCCTTGGAGAAAGTGTCCCGAGTAGGCTGGGATCCAGCTTTTGGTGGATCCTGCTCAATAAGGAGATTTTCAGCAGAATTCACCCAATTGTTGTGACAGAATAGCAGCCCCTGGGCAGCAGGTATTGAGCCCAGAGGTGGTTGTGCCGAGTACAGGGGGTGCAGGAGTGAATCAGTGTGGGACACCTGGCTCCAGGCAGAGGGGAGCATGAATGTCTGTTGTGTGAGTCTGGGGTTGGCTGGGTGAGTCTTCCCAGGAGAGGTTTAATCCCCTGTACTGGGCACTGGTGGGGCTGCACCTCAAATGCTGGGATCAGTTTTGGGCCCCTCACAACAAGGGGGCTGGAGCGTGTCCAGGGGAGGGAATGGAGCTGGGAAGGGGCTGGAGCCCCAGGAGCGGCTGAGGGAGCTGGGAAAGGGGCTCAGCCTGGAGAAAAGGAGGCTCAGGGGGGACCTTGTGGCTCTGCACAACTCCCTGACAGGAGGGGGCAGCTGGGGGGGGTCAGGCTCTGCTCCCAGAGAACAGGGGGCAGGATAAGAGAAAACAGCTTCAACTTGTGCCAGGGAAGGGTCAGGTTCTAGATCAGGAAAATTTCTTCACTGAAAGGGTGCTCAGGCCTAGTGGAGTCCTCATCCCTGGAAGTGTTCAATAAATTGTAGATACAGTGCTTAGGGACATGGGTTAGTGGTGGGCTTGGCAGTGCTGTGGGAACAGCTGGAGTCAATGATCTTAGAGGTGTTTTCCAGCATTAATGATTCTGTGATTCCAAAATAACAGGCTTTAGCTGCCTAGATGATGCAGGATGGAAGGATGGGGGTCTGTTACTGTTGCTTGCTGAGCTCTCTGTGGTGCCTGTTCTGTGCTGTGCCTGGAGGGGCTGTCAGCCTGCAGTAGACTCCGTTTGGCTGCTCTTAGTGCTGAAGCTTTGTGCCTGAGCTGGTGCATGGACTGGCAATCCTGGCTCTGACTGGCCCCCTGTTCCACTCTTTGCAGTCCTACACTCCACCCGCAAACGAGTTCAAGATCAGTATGAAACTGGAGGCCCAGGACCCCCGGAACACCACGTCCACGTGCATCGCCACCGTGGTGGGGCTGACGGGCGCCCGCCTGCGCCTGCGCCTCGATGGCAGCGACAACAAGAACGACTTCTGGAGGCTGGTGGACTCTGCTGAGATCCAGCCCATTGGGAACTGTGAGAAGAATGGAGGGATGCTGCAGCCTCCACTGGGTGAGCTGGAGTTCAGCTGTCCAGCAAGGGTTGAATTGATGATGGGGAAAGCTTGGGGGTTTTTATAGATGTGTGCGTGGGACAGAGGCCCATGGCCTGCCCCTGCCTGCTCCAGGATATACACAAGGTATATAAACCACACCAGGTCTGTATTTCCACGTAGACACTGTGACACGGACAGGGAGGTCCTTTAGAGTGTAGATGAAAGAGGTCTCTGCACCAAGGTGAGCTGCTTGCCCTGGTTGTAGCTCAAGCTCAGGATTGTTGCCCAAAGAAGCTGTGGCTGCCCGATCTCTGGAAGTGTCCAAGGCCAGGTTGGACGAGGCTTGGAGTAAGCTGGGATAGTGGAAGATAGTCCCAGCCCATGGCAGAGGGGTGAAACCGGTTAATCTTTAAGGTCCCTTCCAACCCAACCTACCCTGTGATTCTAGGATTCAATACCAGCTTACCTGGACAGGAAACATAATGTCTGAAAAGGTTCACAGTGATTGAAGTCCTGTCTTACGTAAAGGGATACTTGCAATAATTCATACTTATTTATTTCATTTTGCTTGGCTACAACTTTATAAATAGCCTGGACAGTCTAACACTTCTTCTAGACTTGTCTTCAGTTAAACACACAACACTTTCCTTTTTCTTTGATGCTAGCCAAGTGACAAGCTGATTTGCTGATTCTTTCCTGATAATCAGCAAGATTAACCTCCTTTCGCATTCTGCTGCCCAATATTTTAGTGCCTTCATAAATCTATTAGCATATCCCCAAGTAATATTTTCAAGGCCAGGTTGGACAGGGCTTGGAGCAACCTGGGATAGTGGAAGGTGTCCCTGCCCATGGCAGGGGGTGGGATGAGATGAGCTTTAAGGTCCCTTTCAACCCAAACCATTCAGTGATTGTGCTGCCCATCTCTGCCAAAGCCCTGTCCCGGCTGCGGTGCCGGGCCCAGCCCGCGCGGGCCGTGGGTCCCTCCTGTGCCGTGCCCGGGTGTGGCCAGCAGAGGGCACGAAGCGCAGGTAAAGCAGCCCTGGCTGCGCCGGGAGACAGGGACGAGCTCAGGGACGGCTCCGGGAGTGCTGCTCCGTGTGCCCGGCCATGGTCTGTGTCGCCTACTTAACCTTGCGCCAGAGAAGAGGGCAGGGTTAGGTGAGATATTAGGAAAAATTCTTCCCTGTGAGGACGGTGAAGCCCTGGCACAGGGTGCCCAGAGAAGCTGTGGCTGCCCCTGGATCCCTGGCAGTGTCCAAGGCCAGGTTGGACGGGGCTTGGAGCACCCTGGGACAGTGGGAGGTGTCCCTGCCCATGGCAGGGGAGTGGAACTGGATGATTTTGCACCCAGCATAAAGACAGGTAAGGGAGCTAGTGCTGCAGTTGCCCTTCCTGCCTGCGGAGTGCAAGGGCTGAGAAACTCCAGCAAGGATTTTCTGCTTCCTGTAGTATTTTCCATGTGCACACATCTGCTGCTGCTCTTTCGTTACATAGATAATTCCAGTGACAGGACCCAGGGAACGGCCGGAGCTGGGCCAGGGCAGGCTCAGGCTGGAGATCAGGGAAAGGTTCTCCCCCCAGAGGGTGCTGGGCACTGCCCAGGCTCCCCAGGGAATGGGCACGGCCCCGAGGCTGCCAGAGCTCCAGGAGCGTTTGGGCAGCGCTGCCAGGGATGCCCAGGGTGGGATTGTTGGGGTGTCTGTGCAGGGCCTGGGGCTGGGCTGGATCATCCCTGTGGATCCCTTCAGCTCAGGATATTTTATGATTCACGTAAAATCTTTGCTTTGCCACTCTGGGCGCTGAGCTCTCCCACCCTCTGCGGTTGTGGCTACTTGGGTTGGTTTCCAGGCTGACCTGACAGAGTCCAGGGCTGGCAGTGTGACCTGTGCTGAGCATTGCAACCTTGGCAAAGTTTTGCCATGTTCTTGGTCCAGGTCCAGTGTCAGGATTACTTTCAAAACCCCACAAACACAGACCAAACACAGCTGAGCAGCAGAAATTGCCTGTGCAGGAAGATACACATTTAGCAAAGAAGATGTTCTGTGATCTCCAGAGCCTTCTGTTGGTGGTGTAGTCATAGACAGTGCCACATACTTCAGAGCATGTGAAATTGCTTTTTTTCTTCCCATAAGCCACCTCTTGTTATTTCTCCACTTTTTTCACAGCAGGTGTCAAGGCAAAACCCGATATCCTTCCCTATAATGGCTAAATCTGTTTCCCAGCCAAGTCACAGCCTCTGTTTCTTCAGATTAACTTGCCTGCAGCTCACACTAGAGGTGGAGGAGGCCACCCAGAAGCTATGATTCCCTGTTGAGGAAGAAATTCCGTAGCCTGAGTGTGTGCTTGCTGATTCATGTCTCCCCTCCAGGATCACTGGAGCTGCCAGCACTGACACTGCACAAAGTGCTCTGCCTGAATTGTCAATGGGCCAATGGGATTGTTATGATAAGTGACTATTGCAGTCAGACAGCTATTTCCAGATGTTTCTTTTCAATAACACAATGCTTTGCGTTCAGAATATCTGGAAAAAGTCCCACCTGGCTCCAGCATGGGAGGAGGGTGGTGTGGGATCACAATTGTGTGAGTTCCCATCCGAGCAGGCATGTGCTGCCAGATCCATTGATCCCCACAGATCCCCACAGTCTAAAAGTCTCCATCTCTGCTTCCCTCTCCTCAGGCTTCCGGCTGAATGCCTCCTCCTGGCCCATGTTCCTTCTGAAGACTCTGAATGGAGCAGAGATGGCTCCTGTCCGGATTTTTCACAAGGTATTTCACTGTTTGTGCAAATCCTTCTGGCAGTGGCCCCTTCGCTGCAGAGCACCAAGCTCAGAGCTGGTGTCTCATGAGAGATGTGCTGGTCCCAGAGGAGGTGACATTGCACAGCTCTGCCTCGGTGCTGCTCTAGGACAGACCCGTGTCCTCTCCAGCTGTGTTGTAGCAATGTCAAGATGCAGCCAGAGGTCTGTCAAGGAGGTGCCTTGGGTTTCAGTGCTCGAGCTTGAGGCAGGAGCTGGTTTTTCACTGGAGCTGCAGGTGCTGCTCAAAGTTTGGAATACAAGGTGGGAACATCAGCACTGCTCTGAAACGTCCCACTCCCTGGCTTTGGTCCAGCTGAGGGCAGAGCAGTGAGTAGTGGACTTGGCTGCCTCTTGATTAAAGGGCAGTGGCTGTGTAGCCCAGCCAGTGTGTGCACACCTATTGGGCTTCAAATCCAGCCCACTAGCTCCCTTCAGCTGCTCATGGAGGTGGGTTTGCTGGTGAGGGCACAGCCCTGGTGTGGGGAGGCAGTGGCATATCCCCTTTGAGCATGTATTCCACTTCTTCTTGTAGGAACCACCATCTCCTTCCCAAAACTTCTTCAAGACAGGTATGAAGCTGGAGGCAGTGGACAGGAAGAACCCTCACTTCATCTGCCCGGCCACCATTGGGGAGGTGAGAGGTTCTGAGGTCCTCATAACATTTGATGGCTGGAGAGGTGCCTTCGATTACTGGTGCCGATATGATTCCCGGGACATCTTTCCCGTAGGCTGGTGTTCGCTGACTGGAGATAATCTGCAGCCCCCTGGTACAAAAGGTAAGGCCACGTTGTTGCTTAGCTGTCTTTCTCCTCCACTCAGCTCTCAAAGAGCAGCAAAGCAGGCAGAGACTGGCAGCAAGGACATCTGGGTGCCCTGTCTGGTTTTTGTGCTGCTTCATGTGTGGTAAAGGTACAGGTGATCAGACCTATAGCACTGGAACAGCCTGGCACCAAGGTGCTGAGGAGCAGCTGTCCATAAAGATGGGGCAGGATGATGGCTCTGGGGAGGAATGGTGCTGTACAACATTGCTGAGGTCTGCTCCTCTCCAGGAATTTCCTTGAAGTTTTTCCTGTGCCTTTGAACCACATTTTCCTATGGAGTCTTTCTCAGGGAGACTGGAATAATGAGAGCTATGAATTTGCAGGACTGCGCCTCTTTGTACTTTGGACAGTTTTCTTGCTCTGCATTATGCTATGAACATGGACAAAGCAGGTGTAGAGCAGATGGTACCTGCCTTGTTCTCAGGACTGTGAATGTTGGGTGGGAGCAGTACTGAGGAACTTGCTGCCTTGCAAAGGCTTGAGCAATGGCTGGTCTGATTCTCAGACGTGTCTCAAGCTTTCTAACATCACAGTTGTGTTTGGGCCCAGGGGGGCTGTCATTGTCCCCAGGCACATCCCTCTGGCATTTGCTGGCTGGCAAACTCTGCACGTGCTTGTCAATGAAATGAGGGGCAGGAGAGCAACCTCTCCACCAGAGCTGAAGGATTGCTTAGGAAAGGCATTTCTCTGATGAGACTGTTCCTCTTAGAAATCCTGGGTCAGCTCATGCTGCCCTGTCAGGCTGGTGCTGCCCTATGTCCCTGACGTGGGCCAGGTCTGTGGGCCAGGTCTGTGCTTGGGGCTGCAGGGCTGGGGTCAGTGCATTGCCTGAGGTGATCTCACATGACCTGTGTACAAGCTGAGTTGTGAGCTCCCCTTGGGTGGAGATGATTCCTCTTTATCTTGGATTTCTACATTTTGCCTTGATGTTCCCAGCCCCTCCCTCTCTTCTTGCTGGTTGTTGTGTCCCACCTGCTGCCACCCTGCGGGCTCTGCAGAGCACTGGGGCCCTCTCAGCCAGTGCCTGACTCCTCCAGTGGTGCCCTGCAGTCAGGGGTTCTCACCAGGCGTCTCCAGGGTGCCTCTCAGGTACTGCACAAGTGGCTAAAGACAGGTTTGTGTTGGGTGGGAGTTTTCCTGGCAGTAACCTGGGGGTGGAAGGTTTCAGGAGCACAGTGGAAGCTGCCTTCTCAGGAGAAGTGAGAACCTCTGTCTGACCCGCGGCCCCAGCACAGGCAGCTCTGCTCCTCCCCAGCCTCCGCTTGCCAGGGGCTGAAGCTGTGAGTGAGCAAAGCCCAGTCAGTTATCCAGAAACAACACCCCATTGTGCCATCCTGGGAAACTTGTGTTTCCCCCCTGGCAGGTGGCAGTGACAGCTTCTCCCTTTCACATCAGCTCCATGTGCAGTGACTCTGCACTTCCTGCTCATGTACAAAAATAGTGACCCCCAAAAGTCACATCTCCCCACTCACAGGCAGAGGCAGCCCTCACTCTCAGGGCAGATTTCTGCTCTCTTTGTCCTTCATTTTCAACTCCTGGGACAAGAGTAGGGGTTGGCAGGGGTTGCATGAGCCATGCAAAAATGCCAGGGAGTTGAGATCAGCCTTGTCTTTGTGGTTTTACTTCTCCCTCTGTGACTGTCTGCTCCCTTTCCTGCCCAGGAATTTCTGACTTCTACTTCATGGGATTAAACCAAAAGAATGGAGTACTGGGAACTTTCTCTTTAATGAAATTCCTCCCATGTTTCCTCACTCCTCAGCCCTGCTGTGATGGAGAGTTGAGCATGGTCCTCCCAGACCTGAGTGCTGCTCTTGGCAGGGTTAGGGGATGCATCACCACAGAGGAATTGCTCTTTCCTTAAGCTCCAGTAAACCTTCTCCGTGTGCCAGCCTGGAGTCTGCAGGACCATGTGGTGGAGTTGGGCAGTTTCCTTTTCCTGGTGGGAATTCCTCTTAAAGAGCACTGGAGAGACATGCAGGGGGTCAGGTGCTGCTGTGGTAATACTGGTCTGTGCTCATATACTGGACTGACCGTGTGAGGTCCTTGTGGAAGTTGAGGAATCCTGTGAAGAGTTAACTCCATGGAGAATAACAACTTCCAGGGGCTGAGCAAAAAGAGGCCTCATAGAATGAGCTCATGTTCAAGGGAAGCAGAACTTCAAAGAGGGCAAGCATGTTTATTTAATGCTGGTAACTCCATTCAGCTCTAATCTGTCTCTGCTGCTGGCTGCCAGCGGAGGTGGAGGAGTGCAGGGCTTCTCCCAGGCACGGCCCTTCTCCATCTCCAAGGCCTCCCACTCCCAGCAGTGTTTGCTTAGCTGGAGTGGCTGGGCAGGGAGCTGGTGGAGCTGGGGCCCAGCCAGCCACTCCAGGGAGCTTTTGTTAGGGCACGTGTGTGTGTTAAAGAAGGAAAGGGAGGTCAAACAGCGCGGAGGAGCAGCCTGCACGCCTGCTTGGTAATTCCATTGCTGCCTGCTGGCTGTGCAGCAGCCTGCTGGGAGAGCTCAGTGGCCAGATGGCTGTGGGCTCCCAGGCGTCTCCTGGAGCTCCTGTCTGGATACAGCACACCTTGGAGCTGAGGGATCCAAACCAACACACCACGCAGGGGAAATGTAGCTCTGGGAGTGCCTATGCCCATGGTGGGTCCTGGTCCTCGCTCCACATCAGCCATGGGCTGGGGATGGATGTTGGCTCTGCTGGGCTACAGAGCAGGGTGGAATGTGGAAGAGTTCATCCTGTGCATCCTCAGCTTTTCCACCTCAGCCTGGCAGCCACTGGGGGAGGCAGGTCCCGATGGCTGTCCCAAAGGAGGGGGAGTTCCGTGCGTGTGCAGCAAACTTCCCTCAGCGTCCCACCCACACCAGTGGGGTGCTCCCAGGGTTGTCCATTGGCTAGGAATGTCTACTCCACTCCTCATACATGTACAGCATCTTATATATCTTTTCATGCCTCTTATACATGTGCTTTTTTACCCTTAAATACATATCCAGGCTTTTAGGAATATAAGGTGGAGTGAACTTCCTGTTCACCTGAGCTCTGGCTGGGAGTCTAGAGCTCTGCTCAGAGGGTATAGAGTCAGAAAACATCCTGAGCTGGAAGGGACCCACAAGGATTATCAAGTCCAACTCCTGGCCCGGCACAGCACAACCACAATCAAAGCTGAACAGCCTCTACTGTTCTTTCTCAAATGTTTTCTCCAGGTTGCTCACTGGATCATCTCTCGGAAGTCAGAACAATGGGTAGGCTAGGTCAGTGACAGCTGCTGCACTTCCCTTACTCAGGACTTCTGGGGTCACTTCAGAGTTTCAGAAACGAGGGGGTTTTAACTGTTCCTGAAAGAGCTGCTTGCATGATTGCTCTTACTGAGTCAGGCACTCATCCTAGAGAAGTACTGACTGAGAAATATTCATCTGTCACAGCACACAGACGTAAACCAGCTGAATTAAGGTTGCATGGGGCATCAAACCCAAACTTCCTGCAACTTTCTGTTGCATGGTGGGGTCAGTTTCAGAATGAGGGCAAAGCAGAGGAGAATGGTGTCTCCCTATCTCTAGATACTGCAGCACACAAAAGTGAGGCCAGAATACACTGTGTGCACATTGCTAACAACATGGATTTTTGTCAACAGAAGACCCTGAAGGTGTGTTGGGTGGGGAAGGAGTTACCCACACCTGCCAAGTGTGTGTGCTTTCCCACTGGAGTTAGATAGTGATCCAGCTGGCAGCACAGCAGGTACACTGCAGGAGGTGGCTGATGTTTCTTGAGCCAAGAACTTCAAGGTTTAGGTGTTGTGATGCACATAAAGAGTGCACGAGTCTGTGCACTGTAGCAGTGGTTGGTAGAAGTGTAATTTGGGAGGAAAGCAGAGATTGAAGGAGGAAAATGTGTGTGTCAGGTGTGGTGGGTTGTCCTGGGGGCAGCTGAGCCCCTCCAGCCACTAACTCCCACAGTGGAATGGGAGAGAGAATCAGAAGGGTAAAGGGGTGAAAACTGATTGAGGTACAGTTTAACAGGTAAAGCAAAAGCTGCAGGTGCACGGCCAAGCCAGACAGTCATTGCTCCCCACCACAGGCAGGTGCTCAGCACCCCCAGGAGAGCCAGGTCCATCCCACGGGATGGGGACTGGGATGACAAACACCATCACTCCATCCCCCCGTCTCCCTCCTTCCCCAGCTCTACCTGCTGAGCAGGGAGCTGTATGGTCTGGGACATCCCTGGGCCAGTGGGGTCTCAGCTGTGCCCCCTCCCGGCTCCCTGTGCCCCCAGCCCAACGCTGGCCATGGGAACAGAGCAGAGCTGGGCTCTGTGCAGGCCCAGCCCAGCCCAGCTGAACCGCGGGGTGCTGTCAGCCCTGCCTTGGGCACAAACCCCAGCACAGCAGCACCAGTAACTCTTTCTGTGACTGCAGAAAGAGAACTGCAGCCCAGACAAACCCAGTGCTTTGGAGAAACTTTTGCATGCATTTTACTTTTTCTAACCATCCTGCTCCTTGGGAAGCCTGTGGGCTCTTAGGACAGGTCACTGCCATAAGTGGAGAGTGGATTTGGGAAGCTGCTCTGGAGAGTCCCTCCCCATTATAAGCAGTGCAGAAAATCAATATTTAGGATCAACCTAAAGAATAAGGATGGTTGTTTAGTTACTTTAAATCATGGCTAGGGAGAAAGAGAGAGGGAGATGCACACAGAAATGGAGGTGCTGCTGCTGAGCTTCAGGGAAACAAAGAGGAAAATAACTGTGATAAAAATCGATGAGAAAAAAGAAGGAGATAAGAGGCTGGTTAATGATTGTAGTTTCCAGGGCCACCTGCCCTCAGCGGGGCGGTGGGATGAGGGAAATCCCCCTCAGCCAAGGCATCATTTTGTAGAGAGGAGTTGTGTCTGACTCTGTAATTCATGGGAAATTTAGGAGTTCACAGCTGATCACAGACTAGAGGAAAGTTCAGGTCTTTGTAGTCAGGGAAGCACACATTGGAAGAGGATCCATGGGAAGTTATTTTCCTTTCTGAAGTGGTTTGTGGGATGGAGAACTGTGAGCCCCACGGGGAAGAGCAACTAAAGCAGGGTCTTCTCAGGCACCTGTGCACGGAGGCTTCGTGCTCTGAGCTCTTCACCTGAGGAGGTGGTGACTGAAGGGTCTGTCTCTGCCAGGTAAAGGCACATGGGCTGGGAAAAGGGCCTGGGCAGGCGAGACTGGGGCTTTTTTCTGGACGTGTGATTGTGGGCTCAGGCATCTGAGAATTCCCACAGGATCTGTCTTTTCTCAAGAAAGGGCTCTTATTTAAACACCTGCTTTAAGTTTTGAAGAAGTGCAGGCATTTTTCTAGGGTTTGTGCCACAGTATCAAGAACTTTAGCTGGGATTTGGTTCAAAAAGTGTGAGACCTTTACAGGACCCTCTTACAGCTGAGCGCCAGTGGCTGTGTGCACAATCCCAAAAGCGCTGCTGCTGGGAGATGCTGTGGCAGTGACAGTCTTCCTGGCCTCTTGAAAAGCAGCTCATTTTCTCCATCCTCAGAAATCTAGGTTTAACCCATGCCTATGGAAGGACCTTCCCCACACACACACATACAGACACCTCTTTTCTCTGTAACAGTGTCCTTTAAATCTGCTCCCACGTTTCATGTGTTACTGCTGGAGGGCAGGGAAATACTGGCACCTTGAACACAAGGATGCAGGGGCACACTTGTCCAGGGACACAGGGAAAGCCCTCAGTGTCTGTAACTCAGAAGGTCCCTGTGCTATTCCTTCATTTGGGCTGTGCCCCTGCCTGATGCTGAGTTGCTCTGGAGTTCCTGATGGGTTTCCTTCTCCCTATTCCACCCTTCTGGATGCTCTGTGACAGAAGAGAGGTGACTGCATGCTGTGGGAGAGGGGCAGCAGTGAAAGCGTTAAGATTGGGCGGGCAGAGCTGGAAGCTGCTCCAGCTCTGGAATTTGGAGGACTGGAATTGCTGCCTTGGCACCAGCCCAGCTGGCAGAGAGCTCCAAGCCCAGCCAGGCAGGGCAGAGCTAACACAGAGCTCGTCCTCTGCCACCGTGCCAGGGCTGGTGGGAGCTGGGCGAGGGCTCTGGGGACACTGGTCAGTGCCTGCACAGGACTGTGTGGGCTGTCAGACCCTGCTCGCTCTGCCTGGCTCAGCTGCTGCTTCCTCTGCTTGCAGAGCAAGCAGATGTGAATAGTTATTGATAAGTTACCATGGGGATAGGCTGAAGGGGAGCTCCATCCAGCCCGGGCTCACAGCTCTGCGCTACCCCGGGACCGGAGCTGCCTGCGGCGGCTGCTGCAGTGACTCCAGAGGGTTGCGAGATGCTGGCCCTGGATAGAAACCTCGTGAAGTTCTTCATTTCTCACCACCATTGCTGCCACGTGATTTGTTGTTTAACTGCTTCATCTCCTCAAAGGAAAATGATCATCAGCTGCTAGGTTTCCTGCTCAGGGGAAAAGGTAATGTGTATTTTATTATTTTATTTTGGATATTGCCTGGTTTCTCTTCCATCTTCAGAGTGAGAACATAGTGGTGGGAAGAGGAGCCTCATCAGAAGTAGTTGGCAGGGTAACACTCAGGTGAGCTCCTGTGCTTTCCTGCTTGAAGGAGATGGGAAAATATTAATTACTGTCTCTTCAGGACTGAGCTGGGGTTTGGAGCTCCCGCATCAGGCTGGATGATGTTGCTTTGCATTGGCATGGCTGGTTTGGAGACCGCACAGGCAGAGCTTATGCACCAACAGCAGCAGGAAGGAGGGTCCACAGAGGAGTTCAGGTTTTTATCCATGAGTGTAACACACAAGCAGCCCTGGTACCTGGGTGGTGCTGCCTCTGAGACTGCTGTTGGAAGAACCCAAGAAAAATCTCTTGAGCTGTTTGGAGCACAGAGCCAAGGCTCTCTGCAGTGACCCTACCTTGGCTTGGATGTGTGTCCTGTAATATGTGTGGGGTTTGGAGGTTTGGGGGCTTGGATAAGGGATCCCAGCACTGCAGGAGGCTGTGGGTTGCTGACAGTGCCTGTGGCTCAGCAAACACCAAATCTGTGGCTCAGTGGGAACCATGGCATGTCAGAGACCTGAGATTTCTTTGTGATGTCTTGAGGCTGGCAGGAGCCTCTGAGAAGAGGAACTGATCTGGGAAAATCAGTTTCCTCTGGTCTCCAGCCTGTCCTTAGTCTCAGTGTCTAGACCTTCCTCTCAACTTGACTTTTCCTCGTGTTTTATGTTGAAATATTTCATACCCCAGAGAATCTGCGTTTTGTTCAGGATGTTTTCTTCCCTTTTCCACTGTGCTTCCTGTCCCAAAACAGGGTTTCAATATCTCAGGGTGTTACTGAGTGTTGGTAGGAGGTTTCAGCAGGTCCCTGCTGTTGGAACCTCCCTCTCTTTGGTTTAACAGCACTGGGGTCATCACTTTGTTTCTGCAGGATCTCTGACCAGTAACAACACTCCTGTTAACTGGGACATGGTGCAGGGCTGTGCCTGTGCAGGCTGGAAGTCTGAGTGCTTTCAGGATGGAATTGGACATCCTCAAGGAAAAAGAGTATTCCAGGGCTGTTATTTATGGGGGTCTAAAAGTGCCTGACTCAGGATGTCATGAGTTGCTGGTTGCAGGCAGGGCTGGTGGCTCTCCCCAACCATCCTCTTTTGTGAGGTTTGGAAGCAGAGTGAAGTCAGCTTAAAGTATGCCCAGGGTGACAGTTTGTGTAGGACAGCCACAGAGAGAGCAGAATTTCCCATCAGGATGAAAGGGTTTAAACACTCAGTACTACGAAGCTTCACTTCAAGGATTTTGGGCTCCACACTTTGTTTCTGCCTGTCACCATACTCCAGCCTTGGTGACAGGAGCTTGGTGCCTTGTAGGGATCCTGTTTCTGATGTGGGCAAGTGCTGGAGGAGCCAGAATGATCGATCAGTCTCCTCTCACACAGGTCTGTAAAGGCTGCACACAGTGAATCCTCAATCCCTTCAGGTTGGAAGGGACCTTAAAGCCCATCTGGTTTCACCCCCTGCCATGGGTAGGGACACCTTCCACTAGCCCAGGTTGCTCCAAGCCCCGTCCAGCCTGGCCTTGGACACTTCCAGGCATGGGGCATCCACATGGTTATGATGGTTAATGGGCTGGGTGTGATCTGAGCAAGGTAGGTGTATATAGGAGAAACAGCCCCATTTTGGTGGGATTTTTGACAGTGAATCTATGGAAGCAAGATCATTACATCATCTTTTCGTGACCTGCTGGGGATTTTCTTCATTTTTTTGTTTCCTCCTCATTTTTTGGAGAGGGGAAATAAATGCTTTTGAGCCCAGCTCTTAACCTGGCTTTGGGGAACAGGCCTAAGTTGCCAGAGAGTGCATTTTCATGGAATCCAGAAGCTTCATCCTGAACACACAGCCCCACTCATTACAGAGATCAGACGTTTTGCAGCTTGTCATTGTTCTTCTCTTGATCTTTGGTATTTTTATAACTTCTGAACTTTAAAAAAGAACAGAAGTTGGAACAAACCACACCCACCAAGCACTCTCCTCATTCTTTGAGTACTGATAAGTTGAAGGTGTTCTGCTAATATTTAACCCGGAATCCAAAGCTAAAAAAAGAGCTTCAGAGAAGATGAGAACAAGCAGAAACCCCAGGAACTGCCCTGAATAACCTGAATAGGGCAGGAGTACAGGACCATTCTCAGCGTGGGGTTTTGGAAACCCCCTGGCAGTTACCTCCCAGGGGCAGAAGATGTGATCAGCCAGTGTGGCTGTAGCGGTCTCTCGTGGCACATGCTTTCACTGGTGAGTGTCCTTGAGATAGCTGGGTATAAATAGCAGCAGAGCCATGCAAACTTCCCGGGGGCTGCAAATCTGTGAAGAAACCAAAGTTCTGTCCTGCTGCAGATGTGGCTCAGATGGGCTTGGGCATGGTGCCCCAGCTGAGAGCTCGACAGGCTGTGGGCTGGTTGCTCACTAAGATTTGGCTCTGGGGTCTTGTCAAGGACCAGACATGTCAGCTATAGCTGGTGCTTTTGGCAGTGCCCTGCAGGGACAGGCTCTGCTGTGGCCTCTCGTGAAGCACTGAGCCTGGAAGAGCTGCAGTGATGGCTTTCCTCAGGTGTGGAAATCAGTTGATTTATGTTGTCGCTGCCTGTGTCAGGACTAAAGGTACCAGTTCTGCTCGTGTTCCCTCTGCCAAACAGCTCCAGGGATCACAGGTGGGCTCTTCTGTTGCTGCTGGGTACTCACTATGTGCCCATGGTGCAGGAGACAAAGCCTGGCTTTGGGGTAATCAAATTAAGCTTGAAGTTCAGATTTCTACTTGATTTTCTTCTGACTTGGGCATTGCCATTTCTCTTGGAGCTTCCTGATTGCCCCTCTATCTCTCCTTTCACCCACTGGTGCATCCCCTTGGTCAGGAGCTTGAGTTTCAACTCTGCTGATGTGTTTCTCAGGCTGGAGTTGCCCAGCTCAGCTCTCATCTCCTTTCTGTAGTTCAGAATCTGTTTTAATTCCAAAGCTGCTTCACAGCTGATTAAAACAACACACTGCTTCAACAGCTTTATTTTTGCAGTGAAGTGCAGAAGATGAGGCTGTGATAGGGCGATCACAGCAAGCAAGAACCCAGGTTGTGTTGCAGCCAGTTTATTTGGAATAAGAAGTGGTGGGATGGGGATAGGAGAAAAACTGCTGATTTGGGATGAGAAGAGGGTGATTGTAGACAAACCTGTCATTTCCTTGCCCTCTGCATTTGAACCATAAGCATATGAGCAGGAGGCTCACTGCAGCTCCTTGTTGTCCAGCCTGGGAGCTGTGTGGGAGGAGGAGCTGTGCTCCAGACAGGCTGGGGGAGCTGGCAGCCCCTGTGCCAAGGAACATCTGGCTCGCCTTGAGAACTGGACCCAGAGTTAAGTATCTGAGCACTGGAGAAGTAAAAACCAGTGCACAAAGCTAAGGCTACCAGCTCTGTATAACTGGGCTGCAGAGGTTGCTGCACACTGGCTCCTACAGGTGAGTGTTTCTCTGAGGGTGATGAGGATACTCTGCAGAGAATAAATGGCAGCCCTGCTGCAGTTTGGGCTCTTATTCTGCTGAGGGCTGCCTCTGCAATCTGCATGGGCACACTGAATCCCTTGAGCCAGCCCTGCCATCCAGAACTGCCATTCTTCTCCAGGGTGTAAATGCCTGTGCCAGGTCTGTTCCCAGCATGATCCTTCTGCTCCTCTGCTTTGCCTTCTGGGAGCTGGAATGGGGAATGGCAGGGAAAAGAAGGGCTGAAGAAGCAGGAATGTGCTGCTGCTCCTCCAGGCTCCAGATGTGTAATTGGCAGAGGCTCCAGCTGTGTAATTGGCAGCCTGAGAGGTTTGTGTCTGGTTGTGCAGATGTTCCACAGCAAATGTGCAGACACATGAGGGGCTTTGAGCTGCTGTTGAGGGAGAACTTGCTTGGCAGCTCCAGTGGTGGGACAGGAGGCCATTTTCCCTATCCAGGTGCCAGACTTTGCAGGGTTTTATAGGAAAGATGTGTGATTCAGTTTCCCCATTCGTTTCCTAATGCTACTCAGTGGGTACAGAGCAGTTAATTTCTTTCCTGTGTGCGGGAGAAATGAAGAGTTGGGTTTGGGACTAAGGAAATCCGTGTGCTCAGCACACAACTGAACACGACTTTTGCTGAGGACAACAATTTGGGTATCTTTGCTCTGCACAGGCTGTCACTGCGTGTCTCTGATCACGAGCCAGCCACTTCTCTGTGTTTATTTTACCCTCAGCAGAGCAGGGATGGTGCTGACCCCGGGGCAGTTTGGGGGATACGTCTGTTATGTGGCACATCCTGACACTTGCTGTGCTGCGTCTCAGAGCACTTCCCCTCACAGAGGAATATCTGCACACGGATGTTTGTACTCAAAAGGCATCAATAACTGCTAAATAACAGTAAGAGTTACTGCCTCTGAAATGGTGCTGAAAACTGATTAAAACCATTACAAGAGGTTGGATGTTGTGTGCAGAAAAGCCAAAGCAGTGTGAAGGAACTCTCAAAATGCTCAGTGTGACCAGTGAGTTTTGATAGGACTAGTGAAGGGCAGTCTGAGGGGTCCTGGTGTACAGCAGGCAAGGCAGAGCTGCGCCCTGGATGAAATGTCCCCAGAAAGTCTGGAACTCTGTGGAGATGAGAATCCAGGCATTAGCTGTAGGTTTGGGGGCTTTTTGCTTGATTCGAACCAGTAAAACGAAGATTTCTATTCAGTTGGTGACATCCAGTATTCTGGTCTCTCATTTTTCCACAGTGGAAGCTTTTTTCCTGGCTCTTTCTGGCCACTGCTGTGCATTGAGCTGCTGTTCTTGTTCAGTGAGCATTGCAGCCCAAGTTCTCTGTCCTGAAAGAGCACGAGACAGCTCAGAGCCCAGGGTTGTGCGGCTGAAGGCAGGAATGGGTTTCTCCACACTCACTGCTTTCTGTTTATCGGTGAGATGGTCACCTGCTGTGTTCTCTCCCTGAAACTCAGTCTCTGCTCATGGGCTGCCACAGTCTTGCCTGCCCTGGAAGGGTGAATCATTAGACTTCCTGACCTCTCATCCCCTGATCAGGTCGCTCATGGATAAGCAGTGTGGATGCCGGTGCACATCCCTGTATTCCCCACATAGATATCTCTCCTCTGCAAGAATGATTCTTTGCCCCTACCTCTTGTAATCCTTGATTTATCCCTTTAGAAACCTTTCTTTTTATCCCATGGCTCTGGAAGTGTTGTAAAAGCCTTTGGTGAGGATCTTGGGAGGCAGATGGGCTGTGTCACATCCTTTCACGTGGTCTCTGGCCAGTCCAAACCCCTCCAGGTTTCTGTTGCAGTAGCTGGACTGACACTGCCCAAGTGGCTCAGATTCCTCTTGGGGGCTGTGTTATTGAGTAAAGCCTCCTTTTTGTTTTGGAAAACGTTTTAGCAGATGCACCTTGTGCTTGGGTAGAATTATCTGCTTGGGTTTAGCAAATGTCTGGGTGAATGGGGCAGACTGAGATACACCAAGGGCAGCACTGGAGATGGAGAGGTCTCTTGGGTCCCAAGTTCTGGTGTTTAGTTGTGCAAACAGACCCTGTAGGTCCAGAATAAGGTTTTTGTCTTCAGCTCCAGTAGCACCGACTGCAGTCTCCAGCTCTTTTCCACGCCTCTGTGTGTGGTTACAATCAGAGGTGGGACACTTGGGCTCATCTGCAGTTCGGTGACTGCTCTGGCACTTAGGCAAGTCACTGAAGTTTGGGTTGTCATGTGCTGCCCCACACCTCTGAGACGTGGTGCAAGGTGCTGGGAACACCTGCCAAGGTTTGCAGGATCCCTGCTGTGCTGCTTCAGGGAGCACTGGGTGTAGTTGCCAGTGTGGTTTAGGGCACACAGGAATGCTGCTGTGAGACTGAAAATGTCACACTCGTGCAAATAGCAAACAGCAGTCGCTGGTATCACTGTGACTCTTGAGACTTTTTTTTCCCCAGTTGTTTTATTTTGATTAATAAAACAACTGGAAAAATAAATAAAACAACGATAAAAAATGGCACAGTTTGTGCCAGGGGGATGTACAGTGGCATCTGCAGTGACAGAGCTCATCTGAGTGCTTGCCAACAACTAGGAAAAGTGCTGCTCCGGACCATGCAGATTTCTAAGCCTTTTAGAAATGGGACACTGATGATGAATGTTCAGAGCCTGTCTCAGGTTCAGTAAATGTGCAAGGCATTGCTTTAGTTTGAAGTAACAGCTCCTCATGTGCCTGGGGATGTCCTGCCCAAAAAAGACATTATAATGCATGCCCATGGTCAGGATGAGCAGGATGGAGAGTTTTGGGGACAGTGGGTTTGGGTTTCTTTGTGTGCTACTGTGTAACCACTGGCCAGGGGATTAGTGGATAAAAGAACCTTATTTCAGTAGTCAAAACCTGCAACTAGACAAACCTTGTGTAAAAAGAAAGAGTAGCTTTGGGAGAAGAGACAGCTGATCATGAGAACAGGTAGAATATGCCAAATCCTGCAGCGCTTGGATCCCCCCACTGTGTTGGATATGTCCTCTGGTTTCAGCCTCAGCTCAAGCAGGTGTTACAGGCTGGAGAGCACGAATCCCTGCAGGAAATACTGAATTATCAGAATAATTGCCTTCTCACCTTTAAATTCCAGGATTTGGAGTCGTGTGCTTAATCCCTGTCTTTGCAAGGAGCCCATGTCTCCCACCCATGCTCCAGCCCTTTCTCCTGTGTTGTGTCTGCCACGTCTGCTGAGAGCTCAGGACAGTCCCAGTCTGGAGCCTTCTCAGGGCCTGTATTTCTGTCCCAGTCGTGCTCATGATGGTCAGTGACGACAGTCTCTGCTTTGGGAAGAATCACAGGGATTTGAAGCTTTCACATTTTACTCTGGGACAGGCACTGAGCTCCGGTTCCTGTCCAGCTCCAGTCTTCAGGATGTCTTGGATTGAAATGCCTCATGCAGGGAAGGATTCAGCCAGATCTCAGCAAGATTCCTGCTCTCTGGCAAATTTGCTTATATTAAATGGGTCTCTAACCCACCTCTTGGAGTGCTGCTTCTGCCTGTGAAGTGCTGAAGATGGGACAAGGGGCAGTGAGCACCAAAGGACCACTGGAGGGGTGGCCTTGCAGGACATCTATCAGAGGGGCTTTGGAGTGGGCATGAGTGGTGTGCTCAGAAACCTGCCCCTGCGCTTCAGGACACTGCAGGGGCCGTTACGGAGATCTCCAGGGAGAAGCACATGAGCTGCGGCTGCATCTGAGAGTACAGAGCCCTTGGCACAGAAATGGGAATTTGGGATTTGTGCTCCTGCAGCTCTTGGTAAATGAACCTGGTAAATAAGAGAGAAAGGCAGGAAACCCTTCTGCAACTTCAACTTTTCTTTGTTCCATATTTTTCTGTATGTTTTGGCTTTGTAATTCTTGTCCCAAGGATATAATTTTGTCTTCTTCAAGCTGTGACAAGCCTGAGATAAGCTGAAGGGTGACAAATGCTGCTTCCTAGCATTGGCTAACCCTCAGAGTGTGGATGGCAACTGTGCAGAGTCTCCTGCAAGTAACAGTTTCAGTCAGTGTGGTGGGCAGCTGCAGGTGCCATGTATCAGCTGACAGGGGATATTTTGGCATTAGGAAGTAAAGCCTGAAATCAGGAATTCTGTGTCAAGTCTCTTTGTTTCTGCAGAAAGCTCAGAACTCTTGTTTAAACTAATCCTTCAGTGATGAATAACATTATCAGAGGTGCCCAGCTTCTCTTTGGCTCTGATTTCAGCCATGTTTGATCCTGCATCTTCAGGGTGATGTTTCTCACTGTGCCAAATGGTTCCAATGCCAGCCAGCCCAGCAAGGAGCCAGCCTCCCCCTCCATGTCTGCCATTGTCCTGGATGCCTGTGTGACCCAAAACAAGACAGTTCAGCCAGCAGAAAATGTACAGTGATTAGTTTTCTGTCCCCTTAATGAGCTGAAGTAACCATGAGTTCAGATCAGTGAATAATTCAGGTCAGAAGGGATCTCAGGGTTGCATGGCTCAACTCCTCCAAAGCAAGGCCAGCTTTGGAGTTGGTTAGATTGCTCAGAGCTCAGGTGAGCACCAAAGCTGTGGCACAGAGAGATGCTGCTTTACTCAGCAACAGCAAACTTTTAAGTAAGAGAGGCCTCACTTGATTTTATGAAAATGTGGCTCCTCTCAGTAGCTTGTACAAGGAAGAAGAAAGTGAGAATGTCTCTGGCAGCTGCTCACTGTTGGGCTGGCACTGTCACCAGCTGAATCACAGAATCACAGAATATCCTGAGCTGGAAGGGACCCACAGGGATCATCCAGTCCAGCCCCGGCCCTGCACAGACACCCCAACAACCCCACCCTGGGCACCCCTGGCAGCGCTGCCCAAACGCTCCTGGAGCTCTGGCAGCCTCGGGGCCGTGCCCATTCCCTGGGGAGCCTGGGCAGTGCCCAGCACCCTCTGGGGGAAGAACCTTTCCCTGATCTCCAGCCTGAGCCTGCCCTGGCCCAGCTCCGGCCGTTCCCTGGCTCCTGTCCCTGTCCCAGGGAGCAGAGATCGGAGCTGCCCCTTGGGAGGAGCTGCAGCCCCCGCTGAGCTCTGCCCTCAGTGTCCTCTGCTCCAGCTGAACACACCAAGTGCCCTCAGCAGCTCCTTGTGTTGCCCCTCCTGACCTTTCAGCATCTTTTTGGTCCTTCTTTGGACACTGATAGCTTTAGATCCTTATAGTAAAAATAAGATGCAGTAAATGGAAGCTTTTGGCAGTTAAATGAGACTTGGGCAGTGGTTGGAGCTGTGAGATAATACTGCTTGCTGGGCACAGCTTTTTCCACCTCTGGAGCTCTCTGGGTGCTGGGCTGGGTGCAGGCACAGCTGAGTGCTGGGCACTGATCCCTCCACAGCAATCTCATGTTTCTGGACCACATCTGCATGACAGCAGGGGCTGAAATCTTGCAGGAAAATAACAGGCACCTGAAAAGAAGCTTCAGGCTCCTTTGGGAAGCATCCAGTCACTGGAAGTGGTGCCTTGGGATGAGGCAGTGTGGCCAGCTGTAACCCTGTGTTTTGGGGGCTGCCCCATTGATGTGTGGGTATAGCTGGTGGGAGGACTCTGCTCTGGAGCTCTTGGTGTCTCCTCCTCATGCAGCTCAGTGCATCTGGTAGGGCAAGAGTAATGTTTTAGCACAGGCTGGTGTTTGCTCAGATTCTGGTTCAAATCCAACAAAAAGCCAGGCAAGTCTGCTGGATCATGGGAGGATAAGACCTCATTTCATTAAATCACTCCGGGTCAGAAAAATTGCATTGCATCAGTCTGATGGAATCAGCCCCAGGGAAAACATCAGTGCCTGTCCAGGGCTGTGCTCAGGGCTGTGCTCGGGGCTGTGCTCAGCAGCACTGCTGGGCACACAGCACCAATCTAGGTCACAGTCTGTGTCTCTCTGCCCTGAGTTGGCTGCACATTTAGATGTAATTTAGCCTGTTTGGTGAACAGCCTTCCTTGCTGTGGCAGCTCCTCCATCCCTGCAGGAGCTGTGGTGGAGCTGGAGCTGTGCTGACAGGGGCACAGGGTGGGAACTCCTCTGGGTGGCTTGGATGACATGAGGTGTCCCATCATGGGATCTGCATGCACCCAATTATGGGCTTTTATTGCCTAAATCCCAAAAATAATTCTTCAAGCCTGGAAAATTACTATTACCTATACTGTCTTTACAGATGAAGTGGGCAACAGATTTTTCTTGCATTTATTTCACCAAAAGATGAAACCATTTTTTAACATAAAATTATACAGTGAAAACTTGCACCCCAGGACTTCGTCTGACAGCAGTCTCCTTTTTCCTGGCACTGGGTTCCCATTGACGTGGTCCCAGCCTGGGAGCAAAGGGTGCAGTCCAGCTTCTCTGCCTGCTGCATGCCAACTTCCCAAATGCACCATTCTGTGGGTTTGTTACTAGTAAAACTGAGAACATGGCCGTGCTTGTAGAATTCTCAATTTCTCCTCCAGGTTAGAGAAACCTCATTGTGGCACAGCTTGGTTTAGACACTGAGCCTTGTGCAGATCTCAAAAGAAATGCTCCCTGCCCTGGCTTCTATATCCTTTCGATTTAACAGTTTCTTTGAAGTATGGAGAGTTTTAGAATCACGGAATCTTGGAATGGTGTGGGTTGGAAGGAACCTTAAAGCCCATCCCATTCCACCCCCTGCCACGGGCAGCGACACCTTCCACTATCCCAGGGTGCTTCAAGCCCCATCCAACCTGGCCTTGGACACTTCCTGGGATCCAGGGGCAGCCACAGCTTCTCTGGCAAACCTGTTCCATTTTACCTGTGTTTATCCTTGTTCTGTCATGTCATGGGATTCTAATAACTGGCTTAATACAAACATTTCTCTGCTGAGATCAGTCATTGCATACCTGAGGCCAGAGGCCCCACGATTCCATGATCAGCACCTGCCTTACCTGTGCCATCCCTCCCTGCAGCTCAGTGTCAGATGTCACCTGGAGCAGGTGACACTCCTGGAGTACCATCAGCTGTAAGAACCGCCTGAGCTATCATATTCATTTTCTTACCAGCAAAATAGTCTTGCTGTTAATATTAACAGCTCAGACAAGGAGTAGTAAAACCCTATTTCTCCCACATTCCGTGTCTGCCTGACACAAAAAAGTCTTTATTCAGGAAGTCAGATAGATCCTGATGACTTTGTGCTTCTTCCCAGATTCTGATATAGAATGCTAGTGCACGAAAGCAAGGAAATAAAATTAAAACTAAACATTTCCCTGCCCACATGAAAAGCAGAATGGGGCTGGATCCTGGATGCACCATGTTATTTGGGTTGAAAGGGACCGTAAAGGTCATCTCGTTCCAGCTCCCTGCCATGGGCAGGAACATCTTCCACTAGACCAGGTTGCTCCAAACCTCATCCAATTTGGCCTTGGACGCTTCCAGGGATGGGGCAGCCACAACTTGATTGTGCCAGGGGAATGAGTCCTTGCTCGCAGTAACTGCTCATAAAATCCTCATTAAAGAAACCTTAAAAATCTCTGTATCTGCCCACAGTTGTGCCATCCTGGTATCACTCTTTTATTGCACTCTTCTTCCCTGGCTAAGACTTTTTTCCTTAACTACAAAGCCCCTGACTTCAGAAGTGTTTGCTTGGGTTTTTTCCTAATTCCTTGCCCCTGTGTTGAATACACATTGAGGTTTCCAGATGTGCGAAACAAGACATCCTAAAGATCACTCTGCAGTTTTCAAAATGCAGCAGGGTTTTGGTTTATTTATTTGTAGCACAAATTTAAAACGGAAGGAAATACTGGTCTGCTAGGCTGGACCAGCACATCTCTAGCCTTTAGCAGGCTTGGGAAAGATGATCGACCAAATTCAGGGGATTTGTGGGCAAGTATACCAGAAACCTGGTTTTGTCGTAGAAAGAGTGAGAAGATAAGAAGGAGCAGACTTGCCTCTGGCAGTACGTGGGAGGAGCAGGGCAGCTGGTCCAGCTGAGATGAGCTGTTCCTCAGGGCCAGGAGCAATAATCCTTGCAGGCAGCGAGGATGGAGCTGGTCCCTTCCACTGCAGTTTGCTGGAAGGAAATTTAGGGATGGAATAAATTTGACGTCAGCCTTGAGAGAGGGGATTTCCAGTGTTCACAGCGCTGGCTCTGTGACTGGCAGACAGGTCTTGACTGATCCCTCCCTAGGAATGCTCTCAGAGCCTTTTCCGTGGTCGTTGGCAGGTCACCACTCGCAAAAGAAGAGCTGTAGGTGCCAGTTATTTTCAGGAAGGAAGATGTGGCTGCAAGCATGATCCTTCTGGAATTCAGCCCATCCAGGTTAAGCCCCAGTGTCCCCCAGCTCGAGTGCTGAGCCAGAGATCCGTGTGTTCGGTTTTTATTCTGGCATGGAGAGCAGTCCCCCCGCCCAGGGGGCTGGGAATGCTCCAGGTTTTTCCATGTGACTCTGTATAAAGATGGAGGCTTCTCTTGTTTTGATTCTCGCCTGATTTAATTACATTTGCTTTTTCTCTTTTTATTTCAGTTGTGATTCCAAAGAGCCCTTTACCTGCCTCCGAAGTAAACTCGGAGAAATCTAGCATGCACAGTAGCACAAAGACTGTTTTGGGGCATCAACAAGGGCAAAGGCGTCGCAAAACAGGGAAGAAGCGTGGTCGAACGACCAAAGCGCTAATCCACCACCCCATGCCTACACCCTCCAAGTCAGTGGAGCCTTTGAAATTCCCCAGAAAGAGAGGCCCCAAGCCTGGCAGTAAGGTAAAAGCTGATGCTGATGCAGGCGGGTGAACAGCAGGTGCTGCAGGTCCTGCCATGGGATGGTGCATGCGTGTGTTTGTGCACGTTTGTCTCAGCCTCTGGCTGTGTGACTGCAGCAAGTAGGAGACCGGAGGGGTATGTGGGCTGGGAGTATCCTCAGAGTCCAGCCCCAGAGCTGTAGAGAATGTCTGTGTCCTAAAAATCATTTCCATCAAGAATCCATGTCTTTGGAAGTGCACTGGCTGTGGAGTAGCATGGCAGATGCTGGGAGCACGACAGGATGGCCAAAGGGTAGAATAAACTCTCCCGTCCATTGTGTGTGGCTAGTCTGAGTCTAACAGAGGTGGCAGATCCCAGGCTTGTTATTTTTCAGGATTGTGGTTTGTAAAATACACACTTATTGATTACTAGGTTCTTGAGACACCCCGTCATCACCATCAGAAATGTGTCATGTTCCACAGTGCCTTGTCTGTTGGATGCAGAGGAGAAAGTGTAGTGATCATGGGTGGTGAAGGAGAGCAGGGGTAAAAGGAGAAATATCTCCTCTTTTTCTGCAGAGGAAACCTAGGACATTGCTGAACCCAGCACCCACCTCTCCAACAACCAGTACCCCAGAGCCAGACACAAGCACTGTGCCCCAGGACGCTGCTACAATCCCCAGCTCTGCCATGCAGGCTCCCACAGGTAAGGAGGGTCTTGGACCACAATCTTGACAGGATTGCACAGTTAGGAACTGCAGCAGGCAGACAGCAACACCCCGAGAGAGTCCCATTTCTTCCTAAGCCTATAAACCAGCAATCCTTACCACTCCAGAAAGGCTGGCCTGAGAGAGGCATGTGAGTCCAGATCAGCTGTTTATCTCTCTATTTGGAAATAATGAAGTAGGAAGATTGCAGGCCCACCTGTTGAGGGCACGGACCCCTTTCCCCTGCATGCTGGTGACTCCACAGCTCTCCAGGGACACTTGTGACCCTCTGTGCCCCGGGGCAGTCGGGTGTGCAGCACCCCTTGTGAGCCCCAAGCATGAGCTGTCCCACACCGTGCCAGGCACAGCTGCTGGAACTGCACAAGGGGCAGAGGAGGCACTGAAGGACTGTGATCTGCCCAGCTCCAGCCAGGCTATTAAGGCACAGAGGTAGGGGAGGGAATAGGGGAGGAGGAGGAGCAGCAGTTAAGAGTGTATGCACTGCTACAGCTGAGGATGAATCTGGCCAGGAAAGTCTAATGCAAAGCTGCTTTTGACATGTTGAGTCAAGCACTGGATATGGGCTGAGTCCTCTGTTTCCTCAGAATGTAATTGGCCGGTTTTTAGAGGAACCTAAAGAAGCCAGGTTCCCTAAAAAGGAAACGCTGTGGGAACCCCTAGAAAGTGAGGGCTGCGTTCCTTCTTCCCCTCTGAACATCACAGCCACCTTACCTGGCTGGCATGGAAACCACTTTACAGCCTGACTGCAGAGGAGAGCATGGGAGAAACAGCAGCAGTTTGGAAGGTGAGCATGAGGCAGGAAGATTTTGGAGGTGATTCCCCTCTAGCGGCTCCACTGTGAGGATGCAGTCAGGCAGTCGTGGTGGATTCCACTTTGTGAGCGATTGGACACTCTTAAAAAATCTCAGCATCTCTCAGGTTGGATTTTAGGCATCTGTTTCTCGCTTTCTTGAGTTAATGGCAAACACATTTCTCATCTTGGCAGTTTGCATTTACTTGAACAAGAACGGCAGCACTGGGCCCCACCTAGACAAGAAGAAAGTTCAGCAGCTGCCAGACCATTTTGGACCAGCTCGAGCTTCTGTTGTCCTGCAGCAAGCAGTACAGGCCTGCATTGATTGCGCTTATCATCAGAAAACAGTCTTCTCCTTCTTAAAACAAGGCCACGGGGGAGAGGTCATCTCAGGTGAGAACGGCCCGCAGCACTTTGCCTCCAGAGAGGTTGTTGCAAGAATTCTCTCATTGGAAGATGTCTGTCCTGAAGTTTGCTGCAGCCACGGGCCAGGGGCAGACAGAAGAGTTCTGTCTTCTCTTTCTTGCCACACATCTGTGTCAGTGAAGCAACAGCTGGCGGCTGACTCAGAGCGGAGCAGTTCCCATGGCCTGCGGGCACAGCTGCTGGAGAGGCAGTGCTCAGTCCTGGCATCAGCCTGGGCAGCAATCCTGCCCCACCGACCAGCCCCCCGCGCTGCCCCAGCCCTGGGAGGAGCCACAACAGGGGGGATTCCACAACTCCTCACGGAAAGACAAGAAATACCCCAGGTTTTAATTTTCCTTTAAGCCCGTGCGTAGCCGGATCTGCGAGCGCAGGCCCCTCCTCGAATCCTTTCCGTTCCCTCGGACGCGGCTCCCCCGGCGCTGCCGCCCCGGCCCCATGCTGGGTGCAGCAGGCTGGTCCTGGCCTGCCCCGGCAGCGGAATGCAGTGGCTTTGTTGGCTCTAGACAGCCCAGCGATGCTGAGATCCAGGAGCTGGCTGTGCGGCCCTGGGCGTAGCCTCCCGCCTTCGCGGGGGGTTCACGTGTTGGGCTCTGTTTGTTTCTGTCTCCAGCTGTGTTTGATCGGGAACAGCACACTCTGAACCTGCCAGCAGTAAACAGTATCACCTACGTCCTCCGCTTCCTGGAGAAGCTGTGCCACAATCTGCGCAGTGACAACCTCTTTGGGAACCAGCCTTTCACTCAGAACAGCCACATGCAGCGCTCACACGAGTACGACCACGACAGGTATCTACCAGGTAGGAGCTGGGGCGGGGGCGGCACCGTAGGGACCCAGGTGCTCCGTGTCTTAACCCAGATTTTATCTCTATCTCCGGAGGCAGGCGCCTGTTCCAGAGCCCTCTCACAGGGTTCATTACATCACACCCAGTGTCGTGCACATGCCCGCAGGGCTCTTGTTGTGGAGGATTCCAGTTGCATTTTCTGCCTGTCAGTTTGGTTTCCATCTCCGCTGTAGGTTTCCGCTCATCCGTTCTGTCTCCTTGTCTTCCCTCCTCTCCTCATCCCCCAGTCCTTCCCGCTTCCTGTAATCTGATTACGGTGACTTCATAGAGCTAGGAATTCAGGTGAAAGACTGCATGAGAAGGAAGAGCAGTAACATGCAGCAGGTAAACTGGAATTAGAAATTAATAAAGCAGAGTGGTTTCCACACTGGCCATGGATCTGCTGCCAGCAGCCAGGGCATCCAGCCCTCGGTTACAACGTGGCCTGTTCAGGGGTGATGCTCATGCAGCAATCCGAGGCAGAGGTGGTTTTGTTTTTCTTGGCATGGCATTGAAGCAGCTCACCCCAGCAAGACAGTTCATGCCACAGTGCATTTTGTCAGGCTGCAACACTGCTCTGAAGCAGAAGCAGTGGAAAACAAGCCTGGCAGTTCCCCTGCAGTGCTGGGCAGTGGCAGCAAGCCTGGGGTGATGGCTGCCCCGCAGGCTGTCTCGGGGCTCCTGCTCCAGGAATGTCAATCGTGGAGAGGATCAAAGCTGTCTGCACCCTCTTAGGTGGTTGACAAGTGCTGATCTCCTTTCCTGTCTTGCTTTCTTCCCCCTCTAGTCGGCAAACAGCTGTAGTGTTGTTTGAGGTCTTTCCAAAGTTAATCCTTTGCATAATGATGGCTCTGGTAAGAAAAGTGAAAGTTGTATGAATGTAAAAGGATGGGAATGTAGGAAGAACTGTTTAAGGAGAAGTTGCTAAGCATGAGGTATAGGAGCAACAGCCAAATGCCACAGTGCTTCCATTCACTGCACCTCACAAAGCACCTTAGGCAGAGTCTAGCAAGCGAGAGGGTCCTCCTATCCTCTGCTTCCTCCAGGGCTGAGCAGAGCCTTGCTGGAGCCAGCAGGGCCAGGAAAACAAAAGCCATGCTGTGCTGTGAGAAGAGGAGCTGTAGGAAATGCAAGGACAGGAGCAGCATGACTAGTTATTGGGACTGGAGGCTGTCCCCTGAGGAAGCCTCAAATAGAAGAAATCCCCATGTTTCAGTGTGGAGGTACCCTGTCATCATGAGAGAGCAAAACCAGAGTGGGAGGGAAAGCACCCAGGTCTGGGCACGGAGGAAAGGCTCCTGTAGCTCACATAGAGAGTTTCCAGCCTCCATGTGCCAAGAGTTGGGCTGCTGGGCAGGGTGGAAAAGTATAAATCAGAATTCAGGGAAGCTCACGCAGAGCACCAGATCTGACACAATGCTGAGACCTGCCCATCCTGACCTCTGATTCAGAGTGCTTGCAGCACTTAAGGAAAAATTAACCACAGTCCAAAGAAGTGACAGCACCTAGTCCTGCAGTTCATCCTGATGTCTCAGAGCTTGTTAGGCAGCACCTTTCTCAGGCACCTGAAAGAAGGTGGTAAACATTGTTATCTACACCTTACAGTGGCTTCTGGTGAGGGCAGGGAAACAGTGCCAGTGATTCTGGGTGGTTTGGGCTGGTCATGGAGGAATGAGGGTGCAGTTGTACATCCTTAAATCACACCAGATATCAAGGCTGCTGTGGTCTCATCTTCAGCTCTGCATGTCCTGCCTTGTTTCCTCTCCAGTACAGGAATGTATTGTATGGGGCTGGTTCTTCCAGTAAATGGCCACTGGTCAGGACTGGGAGCTGGTCTGAGTTCCCAGAACAAACTGGCTTTGCAAGAGCACCCCTGTGGGTGCCATGGAGAATTGGTGTGTGTGCTTGGGGCAGAGGGAAGGTCTGCAGCAGCTCTTAGGTCAGCAGTGTCCTGCCATTCTGCCTTACTGAGTAATTGGAAATAAGGGGAAACAGACTGAGTTGTACATGAGGAACAGCCTTTTGCAGGGAACTGGGCAGCTGATTGCTGTTCAGAGCAACGTGAACATGATGTGACCTGGAGCCATCTGCAAACAGGGGACTGGAGAGACCTTCTGGGCCACTGAGCCCTGGCTCCTGCTGTTACAGCACCACAGCACATGGTGTTTCTTGGATTAACTCTGGAGTTGCAGATTTTGCTTTTCCACTGCAAAAGAGAGACTGCTTCAAGATTTTTGCTAAGATTTTAGAAACTATGTGGTAATTTCCATCCCTAATTTATTCTTGGGCAACTTGGTATCTATGTCTCCTGGTCTTAGTATTGTCTTTAAGCCTAACTTGGTTCTCCTCCTTCTGGAAAGAGTTGCAGAGCAGCTGTAGCCCTCAGAGGAGTTCATCTTTTGGCTGCACTTCGCTCTCCTCAGCCAGTGTTGGTTTGACTTAAACTTCATGGGGTGGCCAGAGTGCCACGCAGCGCTCTGGGGAGGAGCTCATGGAGACCTGGTGCCACAGCACTGGCACCACCATGGTCACAGGAAATGTCTCTGGAGTCACTTTTAGTCACTGTGTCCTTGTAACAGGTGATGATCAGCCTGTCCTGGTCACATACCCTGTTCTTCTCATCCACTGTTGTCACCTGCAGGTACCCAGCTCATGGGACAGTGCTTCAAGTGCACATCTGGATTTAGCTGCTGGATTTTCCTTCTTGGTGGTTCTTGGTTCTACAGATATCCTTCCTGCCTGATTTTAAATGCTACTTTTTCTGGCCTGACATGGGAAAACGTGATTTCATCAGTAAATCCCTAAAATTTCTGCCACAGTTGCTAATACAGTTATTAAATGACACTGGGCTCAAGGATGATCCTCAAGCAGATTCATTGGTTGCTCCCCCGTCTCATGTTCCCTTCAGTGCACTGCCAACAGCTTTTCCTCTCAAATCAGATTTCTGTGCATAGAACAAGGCTCCTGGTAATTCATGTTCTGTCTCAGCTGGTGGCTCTCTATACCTAACATCTTGCTGAATTCCACGTGTATGAGGTTGGTTTCTCTTCCCTCATGTGATAGATCAGCATTTCCCCATCGCAGGGAGGCCATTGGGTCGGTCTCCTCCGATGAACACTTGCCACAGAACGTGCCATGTGTGTTTCCTGCCCTTTCCTTCAGAGCCTGCCACAAGCCTTGTGGTGCTGCTGAGGTCGGACATAGGCATTTTATCGTAAAAATCGTTTTTTCCACCTTCTTTTTCAAATGTTGGCAGCACATTTCAAGTCGCTCTCAGTAATGCGGTGCAGAGTTCTGTTAGAACTGACTGCAGCAGACCCAGAGTTTCAGGGGCACTGTCATTCTTGGCTTCCTCTGCACCCTCATGTCTTCAGTTTGAGGACATTCAGTTGTTTGACTTAGTCAATGGTGGATATTTTCATTCCTGTCCTTTCTTTTATCCTTAGTGCCTTGCCCCCAGTGTTCAGCATGGCTGCAGCTGGAAGTGAATCCCAGAATGGTTTGGGTTGGAAGGGACCTTAAAGCTCATCTTGTTCCACCCCCTGCCACGGGCAGGGACCCCTTCCACTATCCCAGGTGGCGCCAAGCCCCATCCAGCCTGGCCTTGGACACTTCCAGGGATCCAGGGGCAGCCACAGCTTCTCTGTGCAACCTGTGCCAGGGCCTCACCACCCTCAGGGAAGATTTTCTTCCATATATCCAGTCTAAATCTACCATCTTTCACCTTAAAAGTGCACCCAGTGCAGGTGGATGTCACAGATGCATCAACACCTGAGCCAGGTGTGTAAGTGTGCTCTGCAGCCAGGGAGGAGGTGCCAGTGCAGTCAGTGCAAGGTACATTGTCCTAAAGTAGAAGCCCTGAGTGGCCTGACAAGATGAGGTGAGTGATTGTCACTGCTCGTAAAGGCGTCTATCCCCATGGCCTTGGGATGGCCCACAGCACCATCCAGGCAAGGCAGGTGAGCTGCTCTTCCTCCCACCAGCCTCCCAAGGCAGGAGAGGTGAAATATCCCTTCCAACTGTCCTGTCATTTGGAGGCAAGGATAACCCTTTTTCCTTTTCTCTCAATCCTTACCTTTCTGCACAGCGTCCCCTCGCTCTGTTCCCCTGTTCTTGTTCCTTCTGTAGCTGAAACCCAGGCCTGTCTTTGCCTTTGCATTGTCTCAAAACACAGAATGAATTAAAAACCTCCCTTCATCCCTGCACTCCCCATCCTCTGAAGTGCATGGCTACATGCTGAGCAGGGCCTTTTTATCCAAGTAAATGATCTGCTTGTTCTCAGCATCCTTCTCAATGTGAGCATCTATCCACTGAGATTTGGGGTCCTTCCCTCTCAGATTATTTCCTCTTTGATGATACACATTCATGAGGTTTATGGCATCTTTGAATTGAAGGCATTTTCTTTTTATTCCTGATGACCTGAGTGCAGTTCTGTCTGTTACTCCATTTCTTTATTTTCTTAAAACTTGTCCTTTAAAACCAGAATTCTATTTTTGGTTTATCCTCCCATTAATTTACACCAACCTCACTTCTGATTTCCAGGATTAACTTCTGTAACCTGACCTGCTGTGTTTGCATTACTTTTAATGTCAACCACTTAAAAAATAATAACCCAAACCAAAACCTGATGAAACCTTTGTAGAGCATCATCTTGTGTTGTGGTTCTGTGGCTGTTGGGTGAAGAAGGTCGTGCAGTTTGACACAGGGCTGTCCAGAGACATTACCGAGAGCATGCGTTCCCCTCTCTGGGCAGTGAGTGTTTCTTAAGGGACTCGTCCTGAGGATGGAATTTGTTTTTCTGGCAATGCTACAGTGATTTTTGGTCATATTCCTGTGGAGTCCCAGGGCCTCAGTGCAAGCAGCTCTTTCATTTCCCTGAAGGATATTGATTGAACAGGTACTTTGTGTTTCCACTTAATCAACTCAACTGTGCCCGTCTGGTGCTTCCCCCCACCTGTACCTCCGTTTGTTGGGCATTTTGCATCTCCCTTGGTGTCGGTCCCGTCCGTCCCGTCAGTCCCCGCCGTACCTGTTGCCCCTCCTGCACCCGTTCCTGCCCTTTGCCAGCTGTTGGGGCTGCTCCGGGCTGGTGGTGGCTCCTGGCATTTGTGTAGGAGCACTGGACCCTTCTGTGCCCGCACCCAGGAACGCTGCAATCTCTCACATGTCACCCATGCTCGGGCTGGCTGGAAGGGCCCAGCTGGGAGCTGGTGGCCTGTGTGGGCAGGGGGCAGCTGGAGGGTCACCTCAGCTGGGACAGGGTCTGTCACCCCTGTGTCACCTACCTGGCTGCTGTCCCCATCAGTGTCAGTGCTTCCATTCCTTGTTCATCCACCCACTGACACCGTGTGTGCAGAGACGTCCCAGCGCATCCCACTGTCCCGTCTGCTGTGTAGGATATGGAGAGTCCCATCCTTGGGCTGTGTTTGGAGAGGAGCAGCAGTGGCAGCACCTGGGGAGTCCACAGAGGGGGGAGATTGAAAATTGGAGTAGAGTTTAATCCAGCACTGTGAGTGGCACAGCGGGTTTGGAAATCATCCAAGGGTTGTTTGCCAGTCCTCCAAGGGTTACATGTGTCTGGAAGGTGATGAGTGGGATGAGCAGGAATTGTGTGGGATGAGCAGGAATTGTGTGGGATGAGCCAAGGTGTAGAACAAGGAGAAATGGAATTAACTCAATTAGAGGTGATATTTGGGTGAAATATAGCAAAACACGGCAAAGATTCTTTGTTAGTTTTCTCACCACCCTTTTTCTGTGATAAAACTGCAAACTCTGCTCTGTTGAGCCCTGCCAGATGTGCTGGATTGCAGCTTGAACAGGTGGTGGGTGCCCAGGCTGGCGATGCACACAGGGCTCAGGGGACTCTGTCAAGACTGCATTTCCCAGGACGTCTCCACTCCTAAAGAGGGCTTGTTCTCTTTTCCTAGACAGAAGCAGTTCGTTAGACGGCTCTCTGCAGGGACCAGGCCGGGGTACAAAGCGCTATTCCCAAGATTCCCCTCCATACAGTGCTCCTCTCTCCCCCAAGTTACCAAAGAATGACCGTCACCCTTTGGAAGGTGAGCACAGCGTCTCTTCCCAAAGCTGGCTGTTCCCAGCGCCCTGTCCCGGCTGCAGCAGGGGCAGATCTGCCGTGCCAAACCGAGCCGTGGCTTCAGGGAGCTGCTTTGCTTGTCCCTGGCATGGGTTGTGCTTGGTGTTCCAGAGGGGAGTGGATGAGCTGCTCTGTGCTGAGGCAGGTTCCCCACACAGATGTGTCAGGCATGAGGAATGCAGCGGGAATTCCTTCTAACCCTGACAGTCATCATCTCACACCATATAATCTGGTTTAGCTTCCATCGCTGTGCATGGGATTAACAGTGCTCAAACTGCCCAGCTGCCTCAGTCAATCTGCCCCCAGGTTTTTCCCTGAGGGTTTGCTGCAGCCTGTTGTACAGATGCTGCTGTGCAGCTGTATGGCCAGGAACCTGCTGCCCTTTCCCAGGATCTCATCTTGTTCCTCAGAGTCCTCCCTAAAACCCCCATAGGGTCTCACTGGCTCCACCAGCTCAGCCACATCATTCCCATCCTGCACTGTTGCTCCTTCCCAGAGTCCCTTGGGATACCATTGATGCAGATGTGCCAGGCCATGTTCCCAACAGCAGCTGCAGGAATGTCCTCTTCGGTGTGTGATCCACAGGTGTCCCTTGCATGCACAGGTGGGAGATTTCCTGAAGGTCCAGGTAGCTGGAGGACTCCCTGAACTGAGTAATCTTCAATAAATACACTCCCACTTTTGTTCTAAACTGCAAACCCTTCATAATGCAGACTGAAGATTTAATCTTACTGAGGCCTTTTAATTAATGGATGGTGAAATCTGCCAAGGTGTTAGTCACAACTCTTTGCAACTGAAATCCCTGAAAAATTGCTGGAGACTCCTTGGTTGGGCTCACAATTCAGTGGCTTCATGCTCTGTTGCTGTCCCTTTAGAATCCCCGTTTTGATGGGCTTGCTGATCCCAGGTGTGAGTGCCCAGCCTGGCACCACTGTAGGTGATCTTGGTCTGCATCCATCACTGTGTCCTGTGCTCTGCAGGATCACTGACCCCATCTCTAAGCACGGCTGGTCTGAACCTGCCCAGAGAAGCTGTGGCTGCCCCTTCCCTGGAAGTGTCCAAGGCCAGGTTGGACAGAGCTTGGACCAGCCTGGGGTAGTGGAAGGTGTCGCTGCCCATGGCAGGGGGTGGCACTGGATGGGCTTTAAGGTCCCTTCCAACCCAGACCTTTCCATGATTCTATGATGGACAGTTTCTAGTGGCCTCATTATCTGCAGTAATTAAAACTGTAGGTTTGTCACAGAGCTGAAGCGAAGACAGAGGTGGTGTGTGGCACTGCCTCATCTACTCCAGCATACTGACAAGTCAAAAACTGCTCCTTGAGGCCTCTTCTGTTTCTCACCTCCAAATGGGTGCTGATCTCCTTGATTCCTCTCTGATGCTTCAGCCACTGCATTTGGGTAACAGTTGGCACAGCCCAGCCCCTCCTCCTCCCCCAGCAGGTGGGACACGCGGTGTTCAGCCTGTTCCTGAAGCACTGGATTGCTCCAGAGGTTCAAATGACTTGGCTGGGTGGTGAATATTGCACACTCTGTATTGTCAGTGAAGAGAGAAGGCTTCCATAACGAGTAATTCCAAGCAGGAGCCTTCATTAGGTTTCTACAAGACTGATTCTTAGTCTGCTTCAAAGTCTATTCAGTTATCTCTTGGCCTTCGAATGGGTTGTGCCATCTGGATGCCAGAATTCTCCAGCCGCTTCCAGAAAAACACAGACAGGTGGGCAGGAAGTGTGTCTGCGTGTGAGTGGGGTTATCCTTCCTGCAGCAGCGTGGTCTGGTTCTGTTCTTCGTCCAAGCAGGGAGCAATGAGGTGCAGTTTCGAATTCCATCTAGAAATTCATTCTTACCCCACAGCTGAAAGCTGTAACAAATACGTCCTCCTCCACCATGAAATTGAGGTGCAGGCAGGAATATTCGCATTTCAGAGGATATATTTTAAGAATATGCACCTGAAATACTCAGATATTGAGTATTTCTTGAGCAAGGTACATCTTCCCATGAGAATGAACTCTGTCTCAGGCAGCAGCTCCTGAACACTTCCCAGTTTGCCGTATGGAAGGCTGTGAGCAGCACTGGGACATCTCCATTCACCCTGCATTTGGCAAGAAGCAGAGGCATGAGGAGGGGATCTCAGATCTTACATTGTTTTTCCTCTTGCATCCAGTGGCTTTTGTGTGGCTTTTTGCTGACACACTGCAGTCCCAGCACAGTGGGGACCTGCCTTCACAGCCCATCACTTGCTGGAAGCAGTGGGTGTTCAGGAGTAGTGCAGATCATATTTGTGCTTGTGGCCAAACTCCTGTGTTTTAGCAGTAAAATGACACTGTTGAGTCTATAGCATTATTTGTTTAATTAAACTTTAATTATCTGCTCCCTGCCTCTCCGCCACTAATTGTGGCGTGTTTCCCTACAATGTGCCAACTGCCAGCCTTTAGTTAAATCCAACAGCTTGTGTAAGGAAATTTGCCTAAAGATCAGCCACCTCCTCCTCCAACACTGGTTATCAAGGGTGAAGGATCCTGGTTCGTGCCTGAGTGCAGTTGTGCCCTGCCACTTGCAGGAGCATCTTGTCTTCTGCTACAGATGGTCCCCAGGGGCAGAAATTGTTCCCCTCTTGCCTCATCTCCCTCTTCCTTCCCTGGAGGTATCATTCATTGAGCAGTTCCCCATGTACTTGTATTTTTAGGAAAAACCTCAATCTCTCTTGCACTGACCCTGCCCCAAAACCCCCAGCTCTGCTGCAGTGTTACAGCCCAACCAGGCACTCACCTGTGCAGGGTTAGGGAACCTGGGGATCAATGTGTGCCTTCAGTTTTACTTCCTGGGCAAAAAACCATCGTGCCACTAGGGCCTCCTCCGTGCCCTCGGATGTGTGATCACCAGCATGTGAGAACAGGATCACGTGTTTGCAGAATGCATCACAGTGCATTCCTGTCATGACAGTGTGTTAATTGTTGAGTGAAGTAATTTCTGAGGGTGAGTTTTGGATCTTCAGCCTTGCACTGACAGGAACCTGTGCATGTGCTCTCCCAGCCTCCCAGACTGGGCCCTGAAATTCCATCTGCTGATGCCAATCCCTGCTGTGAGAGCTCTGGGGTTTTTGGGAGCACCGACGCGTGTGTTTGCCTGACCCAGCACATCTGGGTGAGTGTCCCAGGACTTCCTGGCAAGCTGAAGCTCTCTGTCACCTCGGAAGATGCTGGGTTTCCTTGGAGGGCTGAGATGCACAGCTTGTTCGCATGCCCACAGCCACTGTCCTGTGACAGCTCAGAGGACTGGGCCCACTGACCCCTCTCCTGCTTCTGCCCTTCCCTGGCAGTCAGCACCCTTCCCCAGATGTTTAATGGGAAGTGTTCTGGGGTTTAAACAGAACTGTCCTGTTGAACAGGAGACCAAATGTAGTTGCTTGGAAGCAGCTACAGTGGAAACGCATTGGTGTAAGTAACACCCACAGGTGGGTCTGGCTGGGCAGGGGATCTCCACCCAGCCCAGGCCAGGGCAGCTAGCTCTGGTTTGCATCCAGGCTGGGGCTGAAATGCAATGGTAGGAGTGCAGGAGGGGTTTGAAGTTATTCAGGAATAGCCAAAAGTCAGCAAACCATTCTTTATGCATCCAGAGCAGGTGAGAACACACCTGTCCATGCAGGAAGCGAGTGACACGTGGGCCAGCACAGGACAGGTCACCAGGGGTGACAGTCTTCACACCAGCAGTTTGTACATGAGATTTGAAGGCTGTGCTGCTGGTTTTGGGCACATCCCAGAGACCTAAAAGCAAAGAAAGGCAGCAGTGCCTCAAGTGCAGAGTGGCAGAGCCCCAGGGTGGGAACAGCAATTACCCAGGTGATAACCCCACACCGGCCTCACCGGGCTGGCCAACAGCCAGACGAGGGTGTTCCCATTTCGTATCCTTATGATGTGAAGCCCTGGAAGGTCAGGGCTGGACCAGCTGAACTGGCCTCTGGGATCTCTGCTTAAACACAGACAGCAGGACACATGAGACCAGAAGATCCCAGCTCTCACAATAGTGCCATGGTTCACAGAAACCAGAGCAAATAAGGTGTAGCCAGGAGAGGCTGCCCCAGTCAATGGTACCCAACATCTGCTGCACTTGGGAACTGCTTCAGGCTCTGGCAAGCTGCACTTCTCTTTAATGGAGTGTGGCAGCATCAGCTCAGCAGGGAATTTGGGAAAATCTCAACAGCTTTTGGGTGTCACAGGCTGCAGACCCTGCATGCTCAACACGATCCCAGTTCAGCACAGCAGTGTTGTGCTGGCTTCTCACCTGCTGCTCCTGTTGTCTGGGAAGTCCCTAGGAAGAAACCAAGGGCCTGGCCAGTGCAGTGGCTCAGGCTTCTTCACCCTTGTCACCTGCCATGGTATTCGAGTGGCAGTAGCTCAGGGCTGTGAGCTGCCCTCAGGGTCTTTACAGACCTTGAGGAGTCCGTACAGAGCTGGAGGAGCTGCAGCTCCCAGCCACATGTGCTGGCAGGTCTGGAGTACACAGGCAACGCCCCTCACCGTGGAGCTGCTTCCCTCCTTGGCAGGTGCTTCATAATAAAGAACTCAGGTATTTGAGGGTGACTCATGAGGCACAAGGACCACCTGGGCTGCGACTCCGTTGTGCCATAGTAAAACCTACAAACGTGGCCCTGCAATGAAGCTGTCACAGTGTTACAGCACAGGCAGATCTTGCTGGCTCAGCCAGTACAACCTGTCACCCTGGACCGTCTCCTCAGCTCCTCCATCCCAATAGTGCCACAGACAGCTGCAAATTCAGTGCATTTCTGGAGAAGCTGAGGAAGCCAGTATTGCTCTAATACCCTGCCTGGGGAGAGCCCTCAGCCCAGGCCCTCCTGTGCATGTCCCAGCACAGGGAGTTGGCCCAGCAGGAGTTCAGGAGGGATGAGCAGCTCATCACCAGCATGTTGCTTTTGGGGCCGGAGGACCAGCACGGTGTGGGAGCGTTGCCTGGCTCTGCAGCTCCCTCCTGCTCTGCATGTGTCTGACACCCCAAATCCCAAACACCAGGGCCGTTCCCTTGCACACTGATGCTGAGGATGTGCAGTGTGTGACCCCTCGGGGAGCATCCCCTCCCCTCCCTGCTCAGGACTGTCTGTGAGTCCCGTGTCCATTGGCATCCAGATGGGACAGCCCTGCCCTACCCCGCGGTGCCCCTTGGCCAGGGAGGGGCCCAGGGCAGTCAGGCCACAGAGCTGGGCCACAGCTGGTGGTGGCATGAACAGAGTAGCTGAACAGCGGAGCTGCTGCTCCAGTCTGGGACCATTATCACTACACTGGTTGGACTGGCATTGGCAGATGGTGACACCGTTTGCAGATTGGCAAACTGGTGATCACCAGGGCTCTGGCAGTGCCTGGTTTGATCCCTGTGCTGGGGAGAGACCAGCGAGGGGTCGGACCCAGCGAGCGCTGCTGCTGCTGTGGCTCTGCCCCGCGTGGGAGCGTGGGGCCGTGGCGTTCGGGTGCACTGACTGCAGCTTGGTGCGTTCCAGGTGAAACCTTTGTCCTGGGAGATGGCCTCCCAGGGCCCTTGGAGCCTCGCCTGGACCCCATGGACTCTGCCTTGAACTCTGTCAATTCATCCAGCCACAGCAGGAGCTCCAGAGACTATCGCCTGCCAGGATACAGGCACCTGCACCAGCCCTCTAGCCTCAGCCAGGGCAGCACCTCTGCCCTGCGCAGGCTTAGCTCTGGGGGTAAGAGCTCAGAACAGCCCTGAAGCTGTAATTTGGGCAATAAAGGGCTATTCTAACTCCAGTTACAGCCTTCTGGCTTCAGCAAGTACCAGAGGCTGGGCTCTGCACAGCCAACCAAGTCTGTTAGGTGTGATGGCACCTGGCAGGTGGCAGTATGGACAGGTGACAATTGCTCCTTTGGCTGGTGACTGGGTGGACCTGGAGGTCAGTGGGGAGAAAGGAATAGGCAGGAGCTGAACCGTGTCCAAGCAATAAATGGGTGTCTGAGTCCACAAGGATGGATTGGGAATGGTCAGGGAGTCGAAAGTTGCCTGGGGAGGCTGGGAGGATGGGCAGATGCATGAATGGCATTTGTCTGTACAGAGGAAGAGGGGCAGGAGAGCTGAACTGCTCATTGCAGCATGTGGGGTTGCACATAGCGTCATTATAGGTTCATGGCATGAGGAAAAGCCTCTGAAAAACTCAGGCTGCTGGTGCCTCCCCCACATGTTTGCAGGCAGGGCTGAGACAAGGGGCTGTGCACATTGGGAGCAGGACCTGTGCCAGCTCAGGCCGTGCTTTTGGACAACAGGATGTCACCTGTGGGTTCAGTCCGTCAGAAGATGCAGCCAGTGAAAACATAAACCAGCTTTGCCACGTTAAATGTGCTAAAGGTGTTGGGAAGGGAGGAGGAACCATGCATGGGAAGAGACGTGGGAATGGCAGGGGGATGTTCTGCTGAGGTGGGAAGTGTCAGCCGATGGACAAGGAGGAGTGGGAGCTGGAGACAAACAAGGGGAATGGGGGTTGAGACCGGGGACAAGGGCTCAGTATAGAAGGCTGCCCTGAAAAGTCAGGCCTAAGGAGAGGGAATAAGGCTTCGGTGCCAGACCTACGCCGCAGGAATCTGGGGCACAACTGGGACGTGCCTCTTGCTGTGTCTCTGCCCTGCTGTGGGCGAGGAGCTGAGTGGTGGATTGAGGGGGAATGACTGCGGGGCAGTGCCAGGGACCCCCACTAACAGCTCTGTCTGCCATCCCCAGGGTCGGACAGGTACCTCGGCTCCCAGGACGTCTCCCGGCTCAGCAGCCGCGACCCCTCGTCCTGGACGGTGGAGGAGGTGATGCAGTTCATCCGCGAGTCGGACCCACAGCTGGGCCCCCACGCTGACCTCTTCCGAAAACACGTGAGTGCCACGGTTCCTGTGCAAATGTGTGTGTGTGTGTGTGGGGGGGACATCTGGGAGGGGGCAAATCACACAAAGAAAATCCAGGAGAGTCAGAACACGACAGCACTTCGGACCAGCTGGAGTTTCGTGCTTAATAAAAAGATCCTCAGAAATCCTGGGCATGCCTTGTCAGGGCTTGGATCCTCATCAGAACCCCTCAGGGGCAGCCTGGGTGCATATGGAGCCTCTGCAGTGAATCCCAGTGCTGAAAACACAAACTGCTCCTCTTGGAGTCTAATACTCACCTCGTGGCAAATCTTCTTCTGGCGAGAAACACATTCCAAGTGGGATTCACGGAGTGTGTTGCTGCTCACTCCTGTAACAGGGAGTCTCTTAAGGCTCTGGTACTTGTGCACATCTGTAAGTGTAAAACAGCTGCAGGCACAGCGTGGAGTTTGTACCATTACAGCTACAAGAGAGGTTTGGCAGCTGCACATCCTGAGCCCTGCAAGAATCGTCTTCCCTCTGCCTTATGATTAAGTCCATGTTCTGGTGCTGCTCATGAGGAGCAGTGGGAGCAAACACCCAGCGCTGTGTCCTGCTCTGGGCTGGGCTGACACAACACTTCTGGTTTTAATTAGTTCTATTTTAGAAACACCAGTAATTGAGAAATGTTTGTTTTAATTATGCAAAAGCTGCCAAGGGACGGAAGTGCCCTGGATTGGCAATCTTAAAAAGAATCTTGCTTTCATCTGTGGAAGGGAAAAACAGATCAAAACTGGTACTGGAGATCCCTGGAGATCTCACCAACCTGAAAGCAACTGAGCATTGACATAGGACAGGATTTTCTGTTCTTCAAGGTTGTGATTTTTATTTTTCACTTTTAAGCCCATTAACATTTTCTTCATGGAAAACTGTCCAGTGCAAAGCTCTGGACCCAGCCTGCACTGGGTCATGGACAGGAGTGCTGCAAGACTTCCACTTGCAAATGCCAAGTACAAAGCTGTTCTCTGGTTATTCTGAGCTTCATGATCCATCCCCTCCTTAGTCTCAGGAGGGACACATCTGGCTCTGCTGTAAAGCATCAGATGCTTTGAAAGCTGCTGTGTTGGAATGAGCACAAGTGGGAATGAGGAGCTCCACCACTCTCTGCCAGTGGCTGGGACTGTGCTGTGAAGCTCCAGAAATAGAATCACAGAATCATTCAGGTTGGAAAAGCCCTCTGAGGTCATACAGTCCAACATTCCCCCAGCACTGCCAAGGCCACCACTAAACCATTTTCCCAAGTGCCACATCCATACTTTTTTGAACACTTCAGGGATGGTGATTTCAGCCTGTGCCAGTGCCTGACCACCCCTTCAGGGAACAAATTTTTCCTAATATCCAGTCACAGAGCACAGGCTCTTTGGGTTTCAGGATCTGTTCCCTCACCTCCATCTATAGCCGTGACTTCAGGGCTGTGTGTGTCTCATCAGGGCTGTCACCATCGACGCATCCTCTGCCAGGAGATTTCTCCTGTGCTGGGATGACAATGCCCTGGATTGAGTGATTGCTCCCCTGCATTTCCACTGCCTCTGTCATTCCCCTGTCAGTGGAACCTCTCTTTTCCTTCCTCCCCATCTCCCTTCAGGGTGTGCTGACCCTTTGGAAATGGCTCCTGGGGGTTGATCACCCACCAGAATCCCCATTGCTCACATGGGTCCAGGGCTGCGGCAGGGTGGATGTAGGGCTACCTGTGCTGTCCATACTGGGTGTCCATACTGGGATGCTGCTGAGCAGGGCTCTCACACCCAGCCCTGCTGTTGCATTTTGGGCCCGGCCTGGCTCAGGCAGGGCTGGGGCTCCCAGGTGCCATCACAAGCACTGTCGTTCCCCTGTCTGCAGGAGATCGACGGGAAAGCCCTGCTCTTACTGCGGAGTGACATGATGATGAAGTACATGGGGCTGAAGCTGGGGCCAGCCCTGAAGCTCACTTACCACATCGACAAGCTAAAGCAAGGCAAGTTCTGAGAGGACTCCTGGCAGGATGGATCCTGGAAGCTCCGCTCCCGGCCGTCCCCACCCGCGCTCACCTGCCGACAGGTTCGCATGCACACACCCCCTTCCGCCGCAGATGGACACTCCCGATGCCCGGCCAGGCCCTCGGGGCCTCGCCCGCCCCAGCCAGGCCCCGACGGGTGCTCAGGAGGAGCCGGGCACCGCCGGGCTTTGCGCCAGACTCGAGCTGTGGGCGTTGGAAGCGGAGGGTCTCTCCCCGCTGCCCAGCCAGCATTTCTCCGCGGGCTCACGGTCCTGCTTCCCTGGGATGGAGCAGCGCTCCGGGCAGTGCCCGTGGGGACTGGGCGCTTGCAGCAGCTCGTCTCACACTCGCCCTGGCTCAGCGCTCCCGGCCGCGCCTGCTTGGGGCAGCCCCTGGGAGCGGCTCTGGGCCGGGGGCTGGACGAGCCCGCCCAGCCTCACGGGGCTCAGTGCCCAACCCGCCCTCAGCTCTGTGGCGCCGCAGCGAGCTCGGAGCATTGACCGCTCAGCCCCGTCTTCCGCGCTGGGGGAGCCCATCCACCCAGCTCTGCCTGCCCCCAGCTCCTGAGCTGGCTCCAGCTGGGCACACCGGGCCGGGGGTGGAGGCCTCCATATTTATTCCCGACTGGGGAGGCCGTGTGGGAGCGTGGAGCGAGCTGGGAGAGCTGAGGAGCGGGGCTGGGCCTGGCATGCCCCTGGCACTGATGGCCCCAGGCTGGTGTCGGAGGCTGCCTGGATGCTGCAGGACTCAGCTGATCTTTCTCGCCTTTTTTTTTTTTTTTTTTTTTTTTTTTTTTTTTTTTACTAAGGAGTTGTCTGTTTCGAACAATGAGATGATTTTTCTACCTGTGTTGAACTCGCAGCTCTTGGTGATTTTTAGCCAGAGCTGCTAAGGTTTGTCTTCCCAGGGGCCCTCCTGCTCCTCTAGAGTTTCAGTCTGTCCAGCTCAGTGTGTGCGAGAGGGTTTTGGGTCTGACCAGAGCATCCTGAGGTGGTGACCTGTCCCGGCATTGCTCTTCCTGTGAGGGCTTTGCCCTGCCTGAGGCACCTGTTGGTCTCAGGCAGTTTAATGTATTTATTTTTGATGGCACTTGAGTGGTTCCAGTGGTCCCAGACATGTTTCTGCAGCTGCACGAGGAGTGTCGGAGTGGAGCCACCAGCTGCACCACCGCGGTGTGCCCTGGGCAGCAGCTGCCACCTCAGGGCTGCCTGCGGGGCAGGGGCCGCCCGGACCCTGGAGCATCACTGGCACCAGCCTGGCCTGAGCTGGGACAGGGCTGATGGGACAGGGCTGATGGGGCCAGCACGGGCTGTCCCCAGTGTGTGCCCACACACGCACCTCAGCACACACCCACGCACACACACGCTTCCTCTGCAGTGACCAAAGGGCTGGGACGGAATCTCCACTCCAAGCACTTCCTTCTCCTGTCCTTAGCTCACCCTCTGCATCCAGAGCCGCAGCTCACACCCTCCCCTGCAGCCTCGCGGGCCTGGCCAGCAGCAGGACGGGCCCCTGTGGTGACCAACCCTCCAGGCTCTTGCACTGAGTCAGGTTTACCCCTAAGGGGCAAAGTTGCAAAAAAAAAAAAATACCCCAAACCCCAAAGTAATAAAAAGGCAAAACGGCTTTTTGTCCTATAGCGCAGCCTGCGCTGCCGGCCCGGGGCTGGGGGCACCGGCTGCTCACGGAGCCCCTCGCCCACAGCACGGCCCGGGACCCCTCGGTGTGACCCGGCGCCGGTCCCGCTGCAGCCAGGCCCCGGCGGGGTCAGTCAGTGCTTTCCTCTGCACTTATTTTACGTTGATTTGTTTATAAATAAAAGGATACCAAGTTCCTCACTGCTGTTTGTGCACTGATGGCAGCACTGGGCTGAGCACAGGGACAGGCAGTGGGTACTGCCCCAGATGGACCCCAGCCCCAGGGGAGCACAGGGACAGGCAGTGGGAGCGGCCACCGATGGGG
>VZTE01003661.1:232999-252602 GCA_013397775.1 Eulacestoma nigropectus | reverse complement strand
GGGGAGCACAGGGACAGGCAGTGGGTGCTGCCCCAGATGGATCCCAGCCGTGGGGGAGCACAGGGACAGGCAGTGGGTGCCCGCTGAACCCATCACTGCCCACATCCCTCAGAGCCCTTCCTGGGGCCCTGGTGCCGGTAAGGGAGGTGGGCAAAGAGCCCTTGCAACCAGACACGAGTGGGAGCTGAGCCCCGAGTCCCCCACCCTGCTCCCCAACACAGACCACTGCCATGAGCACAGACCCACACGAGCCCCTGAGAGCTGCCAGGGGCTGCTCTGTCCCACAGGGAGAGGGTTCCTGGCACGGGAGGGGTCAGAGGGGCCAGAAGCCGAGGGGGCCTGGCCAGGCCCCACACCTGGGGCTCAGCAGGGCTGGTCCTCCATAAGAAGGGTGATGAGTGAGGGGTGTTGGGTCTCACCCACGTGTGCTCTGAGCCGCAGGTTTGTGTCCCAGCTCGAGCTGCACCTGGAGGACCTGGTGACATCCCACAGGGGCCGGTGGCAGGAGAAGGCAGGTAAGGGGCACCCAGCCCCAGGGAGGGCAGTGAGGTGGGTGCTGGAAAGTCTTGGCTGGTCATCAAGGTCCAGCCCCAGGTGAGAGGGCAGAAGCCCCCAGGTTCTTCCTGCAGGCCTGGCTCCGCTGCCCCCGGGCTCCTGTCCAGGTGACTCACCCCTGGGGCCACTTGTCACAGCACAGGGACCCAGCCCAGGCTCACGGGGTCCTTGGGCTCCACCATGCCAGCACCATCCCCCTGCAGCACCATCTCCTCGGGGACTGCACCAGAAGCATCTGTGCCCATGGCCCCTGGCAGCAGAGACTGGGGGCAGCTGGATGCATCCATGTTTTGGGCTGCAACTGTGCTCTTGGGGCACAGCAGCACTTTGATGAGGTCCCAAAGCCACCCAACTCCCAAACCTCTTTGACAAGCCTCATGGATGCCCAATTTATTTGTAAAATTTCACTGCATCTTCTTTAACTGCTCATTTCTGGTGCTGTCCCAGCTCAGGAGCTGAAGTGCAGCAGCTCAGGGCGGGGCACCAAAGCAGAGCTCCCCATCCCATTGGGGTGCAGTGCCCCAGCCCCAGTGGGCTCAGGGCTGCCATGGGACCAACAAACCCAGGAGCTGGACAGTGGCAACAACCCAGTCCTGCCTGGGCTGGGCACCTGAGGGTGCTGAGTCCTGGTCGGGGGGGGCTGTGCCCCCCACCCCAGCTCTCCCATGAGGACCCCGTACTTGGGAGATGCTAAGGCAAAGGCAGAGCCCTGGGAGCAGCCAGGGCCCAGCAGGAAGCAGGGAGAGAGCCTGGCCCCAGTGCTGAGGATGAGGAGTCCAAGGTGGGGACAGCACTTCCCCCTCCTCACTGGGGGTGGGGACAGGAACCACAGGCTGCCCTTGGATGAGGGTGCTCTCAGGACTTGTCCCAGGGGCGTTGGTTCTTGAACCCAGAGCCAGGGCTGAGGCTGTTCTGGGGAGAGCAGAGTGGTGGGAGTGACAGCCCCACATCACCCCATGACCCAGGGACACAGCTCTGACCATGGGCCTGGTCCTGCAGCGGGCAAGAAACGCTCTCAGCTGTGGCAGAGGTGGGGACAAACCCTCCCAAGGCAGCTCGAAGCCCAAGTCCTCAGGCTCAGCCCAGGTTCCCCAGGTTTCTCCACTGCTGGAGGGAAGCTCCATGATTTCAGACTTTGGAGATCCATGTCTAAACCCACTGTGAATACAGCTCACGTGTTTTTGCTAGCTTAGAGGGGATTAACTCAAGATCAGGCAGTTTAGTGCTTCAGTCCTTTCCCTCCCTCCAAGCAGGCAGAACAGAGCAAGCTCACGGCTCCTTATTCAGTTTGTTACAAATGAGCATTTAATGACCGAGTCAGTTGCACAGTTTTGGCCAAAACACACATTTCAGGAGAAAAAAAACACAGTTATGCTGCAGCTGAGAGAGGACCTCACCCTGCCCCAGGACTACCCAGGCCAGGGCAGGACTGGGCAGTAGCAGAGCGCTGCAACTCGGTCATTCCTGCACAACAGCTGGAATTGGCACACGAGGAATGCTCGAAGCTCTCCGGGCTCACAGCAGCTTTACAGGGAATATTTAAAACAACTGAGGACTAAAGGGGGGGCTGGGGAGGAGATCACTGAGGAGGGACAGGACAGGGTGGATTTGTGGCTCAGCCACGTCTGACCATGCAGCTCTCTCCAAACTCCACCGAGCTGCTGAATTCTGAGCGTGCGACATCTCAGACAGCGGAGACGCTTTTCTTCCTTCCTTTCCTCTCGATCACCAAAGGCCACACAGGGTGTTCCATGGCAGCAGCAGGCAGGGAACCCCAGGAGTTCAGCCCTCTCAGCACTGCACAGCTGGACAGCAACACCCACCACCCAACCTGGGTAACACCGAGGGGAGGGTGAGCCCCTCCCTCAGGAACAGCCCTTAGGAACTGCAGGAGCACAGGACACACGACTCCAACACGGACAAAAAGGCAACAAAAGGCTCAGCTTCAAATCCATGAAAAAGCACCAGGAACTGCTGTGTCCCAGGGCAGGGACACGGTTCAAGGCAGCAGTGGAAGTGGTTCAGTGGTTCACTCTGTTCTCACCTCCCCCTTGATGCAAGGGGTCGGAGTTTCCCAGCCCCAGGAGCAACTCCAGGAGCGCTGGCACAGGGAGGGCTCACACCGACCCCTCGGGTCAGGGCTGCCCTGGCAGCTTTGTTCTGCCCCTCCAACCTGATCCCAGTTAATCACATCCCTGCAGTGACACGTCAGCCAGAGCTGAGCGTGTTCCAGAGTAACACTACTCCAGGAAGATCTTCCTGGTTACAAGTTCATTGTGACAATGAATGCACCAAGAGCACCAGTGCCAAAGGTTTGTAAATACTACTGAAAAAAAAGAAAAGGCAAACAGAAATCATCCCCTCCCCCCTTTCCCTGAAAAAAAAAAACAAACAAACCAAAAAGGCTGCATGAAGCTGCCCAGAGCCCTCTCTGCAGCACAGCCCAGCTCAGACACTGAGCCAGCCCCCAAAATCTTGTGCCATCCATAATTTCACCAGTAAGTAAAGACTGAGGAGGGAGCAGAAAGACTGGAGAAAGCAACTCTGCTGTCAGTGTCCAAGGCACCCTGATGCCAAGCACTCCCTGCACCAGGAAGGACGTGTGCCATGGGATTCCACTCAACACATCAAATCCCACACCCCAGTTTGCTTTGACCTCCAAGCTGGTGCAACTGAAGGAAGTGTGGAGAGGCCTCTGTGAACTCTCCTCCACAAATAACCAAGATCTACATAGAAAATAAAGGAAGGACAGAACAGCTGAGGAAATAAGGGACAGGATCTCAGAACAAAAATTATAAACCCATAAGTTAGGAAAGCCCAAAGCTGAGGGTGTTGAAGCTATTGCTGTAAGAACACCTGGAAAACCTAACAGAGACTCCTTTCTGCAGCAGTGACACACCTGGAGAGGGAGAGAGAAAAGGAGCAGGAATTACTGACAGGGAAGAGCCAGAGGCTGGAACTGGAGGCAGAGTCTGACACGTGGGCCCTGGCAAGAGCCCTGTGCCCAGCTCAGGGGTGTCTGCCAGCTTTACAGGGGCACTGTGGCACCACCAAAGGCTCCCCTGGACACGTGCTCCTTCCACACACCCCTGTCCACCCAGAGCACAGGGAGTGAGCACTGCTCAGACAGGACTGAACCCCTGCCCTGCCCAACACTGTCCCTGTGCTGCAGCCCTAAGAGAGCTGTGCTGAGACAAGTCTCAGGGACACTGCCACCCTCCCCACAGCTTCCTCATGTGGGAACAGCCTCCAAGCCACCAGACCTGCCACATTTGGGAGCACATGGGATACTGTCAGCGAGACCAAGGTTCAGAGTATCTTTAGGATAAAAATTTACAGGGAGATTTCTTCAACTCTTGCTGTTGACCGAGCTGTGGAACAGCCCAACACCCAGCCATCACAGCATCTGGTCCCAGTCCTGTGCCCAGGGATGGGGAGCACTCCTGTGACAGACTGGGGCTGGCCCTGCTTTCCCTCTGCAGTTCACTCTGGAAGTGTCTGTTACACAAAGGGAAGGGGGAGGAGGGAAGGACCTCTTCAGTGCCCTGGCACTCAGCAGCAGAGCCCTGCTCTCACCCCAGGTGTGTGCACAGATGCTGCTCAACTCCTGCAAAACCCCCACACAAACCAGCCAGAGCAGGGGAAGTGCTGCATCCGTGATCACCCACTGCAGAGAGGGAGAACTCAAATTTAAAGTCTGCCTGTTCTGCCAGTGCAGTCTGAGTGCCAGATTTTAAGTGTTTCCTCCTTCCTTAGACTGTGTACATCCACTTTTCACATCCCTGTAACACCTGCAGCCCTTAGAGACCAGAGCTCGAGCCCCAGGTCTGACAGGAACTGCTGTGCCAGGAGATGGACACAAATGGATACTTCCAAAATACTGTTTTGCAATGGTGAGGGACTGCAAAATATTGAATTTCCTAAACCCAGGAACCCCTTGCTCAGCTCTGCCCCCATTTCCAGGAGTTTGTGCTCCACTGGTGCTTTTATCTGAATTTAACCCCAAACACCTGTGTGCTTCTGTTTTATTGTGGGTCACTTTGCTAAGGGGACACTCACCCCCAGCGGTTACACAGACAGAGGCACTACCCAGCCCTCAGCACAGCTGGAACACATGTGAGCACCAGCACATCTCATGGTGTGCCAGCTTTCTACCAAATAATGTGGAAGTCAGATGCCAGGAGCAAAGACTGGGCAAGGAATTTTTTCCAAAAGGAAGAGGTTGAGATCATTAAACATTACCAGGAATCAGTCGTGATTTGCTGAAGGGAACTTCAGCTCTGTTATCTCCAGGTCAGGGGAGCTGCTGCCGCTCCGGTCGCTGTAGGTGTCCCTGCAGGAGTAGAGATTTGGGGTTAGGGAGCATAAGTGCTTTAAGGACTGATAATTCTGACATGGGATACTGCAGCACAGGGAAAACTTTGCCTCCTCTGCTGTGAGGAGCCATTTCAAACTCAAATGTGCAAAAGCAGAAAATTAAAATATCCCTTAACCCTTGGAGGCATTGAAATGAGGGTCCCTCACTCATGAAATTCTTCTGGACCACACCCGACCACTGTGATGTCCACACTGACACAGCAATCCCATGGTGCAGCTGCACTGCAGCTCAACCCACAAAGCCAACACTTTCCTTTTGGCATTGCATTTGCCTGGGTTTGATACAGGCACTGCTAATTCTCCTCTGCATTTGGTCTGGTTTTGTTTAGTGCCTATCAGGAGTCAGCAAGCCCTCAAAGTTCTCTGTGAGGAGGAGAACAGGTCAGTACCAAATGGCTGTAATTTGTTGCACAGTCCTGAGTGCCAAACAGAACTGCAGGCACTGGGGAACAGCAGCACCAAGTAACTGCACCATTAAATCCACCCAAAACACACTTGCTTTGCAAACTGAAACAAAGAAAGCTGAAGTCAGCAGAAAAAAACATGAGGCTGCAACGACCAGGCCCTGTTCTTTAAACCAGCAGCAGGAACAAGTTTCTTATGGACCTGCCTGTATGTGAGACTTCTCTGAGGAATGTGGGGAAAAGCCCATGAGGTCTCCAGTCATGTAAAAGAGCAGGCCCAGCCTCAGTTGCCCCAAACACCCTGACTAACAGCACAAGGCTGCAGATCTCCTCTCCCTGAAGCCAGGGCCTCTCTGCAGGACAGCTCTGTGGCCCCACAATCAGCCTCAACACGCCAGACACGAGCTTTCCAAAAAAGAGTGGAAAGAAGAGGTGCTGCAGTACCAAGCTATCCCCAGGAACTCTGTGCCAAGAGGATGCTCCGCATTATCCTGCAGGAAGCAGCACTATCCTGGGACAGCTCTGACTGCAGACTGTCTTAAACCCACCTGGGTGAGAGCCTGCAGCCCTTCTGTAGGTAGTGGGTGAGTCTCCCTGCAGATGCCAGGAGGAGCCCGAAGTATGGGGGTGATGGCTTGATGGGCCTGGAGAGGAACTCGGGGTGATACTGAACACCAACAAAGAAAGGATGCTCTGAGAGGAACAAACAAAACATTCACGTCAAGTCTCTCAAGCTTGTGGCTGAGCTGCAGGTGAAATCCCGATTATGCTGAAGCCATGATGACAGGGAAGTATCATTTCCATGCCTTTTGTCCATAAATGGACAGGAACATGGGATTCTATTTTTACCATCAGTTTATGGATGGAATCATTCTGAGACAGTCTGAATGGGTCCCACACGAAAACCTGCTCCATTACCCTCCAAACACTTTCCCTTGTCCATCCCACACCCACAAACCAACTGCTTAAGGACTCACCTTCCAGCTCAACCACTTCCATCCGCTCTCCCTCCTCATCCTGCCCCACAAACTTCAGACCTTGCTCTTCAAAACACTTTTTCAATTCTGGATTGACCTAGAAAACCAAAAGCCAAGACAACCCATGGTCTCTTGTGTCTGGATTACACAGGAAAGCTCAATACCTACAAGAACATTTTTACCTCAAATCTGTGTCTGTGTCTCTCTTCCAAGAAATCATGATCTCCATACAGCTTCCCTGCACCAGAAGTAAGATGTTCCTTAGAGCAGTGATCACAGCTTTTAACACATTCATTTGAACAGCATCCTTCAGAATCTGCCACTTCTGGAGGGGATCAAATTCCCTGATCCCCTTTCCCCACCAGTCTGTGAACACCTGCCATTCAAAGATGCTTCAATATTCCCAGGTCTCACCTCCCCATAGCCACCATACATGCAAGCCATTCCCGGGAAAGATTTCCAGAAGAGGGAAGAAGTGCCTTACTCATGATTGAATTCTTGGTTTGGAAGAGTGTCCTTCTCTTGCCAAGCCTCATTGTCCCGCCCATTTGCCCAGGATTATGTTCTGGCATGTCTACAACCTGTGGAAAGAATTCAGAGGGAAGTGGGAATCAGGGAGGAGTAACAGTCCCAGGCAGACTCTGACACGTTAAAGGAAAATAATCCCACCAACATTCATGAAAAAACCAAGGAAACCAGCCCAAGGAACACCATCCTGACAAGGCAGACCAACAGAACCAGGTTAGCTGCCCGAGCCGTTCCAGTACCGGCTGCACAGAACACATGGGAGGTTTGTGCATATTCAGGAAGCTTTCACATAGGAAATGGCCTCAGTCAGAGTCTACACAGATTGCACACACCAACACTGTGCTGTTTATTGAACTGCATTTAAACAAGCAAATTTATGGAAACAAAATCCCCAAATCAGAATTGCTTGCTCTTTGATAAATAACATCATAAGCTGCTTTTTGATAACCTCCTCACTTTGAGTAGCATTTTAAATTACAGTAGAAGCCAATCATTATGGTGGACCCTGGACAAGGAACAAAGAGCCTTCCACAAACATTCCCAGGAATTCAGGTCTGTCTGTGGCTATCATTCATACAACAGTTCGAGGTGGAAGGGACCTTAAAGCCCATCCAGTTCCACCCCCTGCCATGGGCAGGGACACCTTCCACTATCCCAGGTGGCTCCAAGCCCCGTCCAACCTGGCCTTGGACACTTCCAGGGATTCAGGGGCAGCCACAGCTTCCCCGGGCGATTGTACCCAGGGATGTGCAGATAAGTCTGGTAAGGATATCACAAGAAAGTCACCATAAACTCACCACTGGATGAGAAGTTTTGGGGTCAAACTCTGTTGAGTTGGCATCTGCAATGTAACGTTCAGCAATCAGAAACACCAAGTCTCTCACACCATGACATCATCACCTACAGGACCAGCCCCAGGTACAGCTGCTTCTCATGCCCAACTGTGCTGAGCCCCCCCGAGGCACAGAACACCCCAGGCAGCAGGAACAGGGCTGTCAGTATTGTTTGGTATCAATTTCAAAGGCTGCAGTCTTAGGACAACCCACTCTTATTCAGGGAAAACACACATTGAACAGCTTCAAATACAGAAATAAAGGCACAGAGGGGGAAGGGACCAGAGTGGTCTGAGAAACCCCTTTTTCCCCACCCTCACTACCGTCGAGACTCAGAGTCAGGCTGAGAACTCCATTTAGCACTCTCTGAAGGGAGTTCTGTTAACAAGGACCTGCTCAATTCAAGCAGTGGGGCTCAGAAGGTAACTCCACTCACTGCAGGAGCTGCACCTGCTGGCTGGCTGAACTGCTTTTTGTGCTTCGTTCCCACTGGCTGCAGTGGGAATTTGGGATGCCCAGCACATGTAGGCCACCAAAGTGTTTCATTCAGGAGCTAAATCTCATGTTAAACAAGAGGGAACTCTCTGTCATTACAAGCATGACTTACTCCATTGATTTTTATTTAAATATGGTAAGGAAACCACTTTTTACTTTGAATTAGGAAAAGAAAAAATTAAACCTACCTATTAAAAATTTAAAATCACAGGCATCTAAAAATTCACAGGTATTACTCAAACAACCCAAGAAATGACCAAAAGGCAGGAAGGGTTTTGTGCAATTACCTTGCCAACCAAGGACACTGCGAGCAAACTCCACCACTGCCAACTGCATTCCCAAACAGACTCCTGTGGAAGGAAAGGCAGGACACGGATCAGGTCAGGACAAGGACCTCTGAGCCCATGTTGCAAAGCACACACACCTTCAGAGAGTATCCCGAGTCAGAGGAAAACCTAGATGAGGCAGATCTTTGACTGGGATTTAGGGGTCTGTAGTCCTGACAAGCTTTACTTCCCTCCCTTTCCCATCCCTCTGCTCACACACCAGTTCAGTCTCTCACCACAGGCATTCCATTGAAATGTAATCACGTATTTCTTGGTGCCAAGATCACCACAGCCTGCTCTGAAACATCCCGAGACTGCTATCCCCTCATTACAGATTTCTTGTCAGCACATCCCAGCCAACTCTGACCACTTCAGAGCTAAGCAGGGATGAGACTGCACTCCCAGCTCAGCTGAGCACAGATCACTCACTGCCTTCCTCAGCCAACTGCCTGCAAAACTGCTCATCCCAGGCACCAGTGAAAACCAGGGGAGCTCTTGCTGCAGACCAGTTAAGGCTGTAATTCAACCTCCTTTCCTTTGCTTTCTCTCTTCTTATGGATGAAACATGCTTCTCACCTAAGAAAGGTTTTTTCTGTTTTCTTGCCCAGGAAATAGCTTGAATTTTGCCTTCTGTCCCTCGAACACCAAATCCACCAGGAACCAGAACTCCGCTGCATGGGGATGAAAAGATTCCATTCAGCATGGCTCCCCCAAGCCAGATACCCACCCACCACCTCCCACCCATAAAATCTTGGGCTTGCAAGACCTCTCTCCTGAAAAGGGCTCTGAAGTAGCCACACGGCAAGGCCTGGCTGCAGCAGTTTCCACATGACTTCACATGAGCTGTCACACAAAGTGGAATTTACAGGGAAATATTTTATAAATGCCAATGTTACCTTCCCAAAGAGAGATCTCAAACACAATGCACGTTACCATGCTGAAATGGTTCATGCTGTGGGGCTCACATGCCCTGCACCAAACATGTTTGCCAACACATCACCCAGCCAGGCCCATGCTGAGGAAGCCTCTGGCTACAGTGTCAGGTTGCCCTAACACCAAACTCTGCAGGAGGTTCTTTCTTCTGATCCCACCCAAATCCTGCCAGCCTGAGAGGTAACAGGCTCCACTAGTCCTTGTTTTTGTGCTAACTCTTGGCCCTTCTCTGCATATTAACACTTCTCCCCTTCTCACACTTAATTTCTAAAGAACTTGTTATTACCCCATTTACACCTTCCCTTCTCACTCTGGCTTTAAGAACCTTTACCAGTACCTTTCCTTTCTCCTGATTTCCACCAGTGAATTATCTCCTGATATCCTCACAAGTATGATCATTTCACCCACTGCTCCCTTTCACCAACTCCCTCACTTCTTTAACAGTTCTCCATTGAACATCTTATCCTAAATGCCCCTGAGAGGTGTTTGGGGCCTTGTAAGAGTGTGCTGGTACAGTGGCTAAGAAAACAGTCCCCAGTGAGGCCCTTAACTCCAAAGCCATCAGCAGCAGCAGGTTTATCAGTCATTCTCCAAGGAAAGGGCCAGAGCAGAACTTACTCAGCACCACAGAGCTTCTGCCACGCCTCGTGGTACCGCACAGGCTCCTCCTGCAGAGTGTCTGGCTCCAAGTCAGCAGAGTCAATGTACTGGGAAGAAATCCAAAAAAAGGATGAGAGGAGATGATATATTGCCACAAGAGCGTACAGGATCTCTTGAATTCTCATTAAATTAGGATAGCATCATTCCTCCTGGATAGCTCTGGATTTGTTTCCTAATGGATACTTAAGTTTTTTTCTGGGCTGATTTCCCATCTGTTAGCCAACAAAACTACTTTCCTCACCACCCTACTAGTGGTGCACAAACAGAATCCATGACTTCTCTGTGCTCCCCTCTCTGCAGCTCTGCTGTAAAATACACCAAGTCCACAAGCCCCAGCCTGTAGCACAGCAAGGTGGGAACGGGGCTGTGCAGATACAAACCACCACAGAGAGAGAACAAAAACTATCACTCTCTCATCAAATAAACATCTTCTTCAAGAGGCATTGAAGAAGAAATAGGATATGGTTAGGCTGCTGTAATTAAAGGGTGTTATGACAATGGGAAAAAACCCTGCAATTTTTCCATTTTCTCATCTCCAGTATTCCAGTACCTCTGAACTTCTGGACGTTCTGGCAGGCTGCTAACCCTATAAAATAACCATTTTGTCCTTTTTTTTGTTCATTTTTTGGAGGTTGCAAAACTACCAATCAGTTCTTTAGCTAACTACTCTTAGTCAGCTCTTTACCATAAGATCTCCATGCACAAGGCTCACAGAACTCACTTCACTTCTGAGCCACTCAGACACAGCTGTGCCAGGGGCTACCCACAGATGCGCGAGCAAGGTTTGCACTTTACCTGTCTTTTCTTCTACTGATTTTGGAAGTTGAAAGGTAACCCAGACCTAGATCAGTACTGTTAAAAAGCAATCACTTATTTCTATGATTCACTGACATCATGAAGCTGCTGGACATTTAAAAGTCTATTGGAATGAAAATAAAATTTCTGGCAACAGGTACAAAGTTCACGTCTTCAGAGCATCCAGCTATGACCAAGACCCCAAAAAGCACCTGTACAGCCAAACCAGCATGATAACCTTAACAAAACCTGAGGCAGGATCTTCATAAAACCTGAGTTTAAACCTAGCAACAACCCCAAAAAAGGAACACTTCCAACTGTCAGGAGAAATTAAAGCAGAGTGCCCTCCTCCAATCCATCTACCACTGTCACAACTCAGCACACAACACGGAGCACTGAGAAGCTTCCATCCATTCCAGACACCTCGTACAGCTCACAGGATGAGAGGCTGGTTTACTCTGAAGCTGGTTTAGGCCTGCTAACAGCTGTTTTGATGCTATTATGATCAAAACAGCTGTTTTGATGCAAGGACAATTCGGATGTTCACTGGCTGAATCACTTCTCCCCTTCTGTCTATGGGTTTGTGAAAATCTGAATTAGGATGGGCAGCACTGTAGGTAGAAGGAGGATGGAGGGAGTTTTTTCCACACACACAGACCCATCCCTACCTTAATGTCAAGTTTGTGGTTGATAGCCAGGGCAGAGTGCTCCAGGGCTTTGATGACAGATGCATAGGAATCAGAAAACTTGGTGTATTTGCCCACGAGTGCAATGGAACATGTTTCAAGTAGACGGTCGTACCTACGGAACACCAGAACACACAGGTTATTCCAGCAGTAACAGGAGAGGGGTGGGAATCACATTCTGTTCAGCTTTTCAAGGAACAAACAGCAGTGCTCCTTTAAGTCTGTTCAACAGAGCTGATGTCTTTGGAAGAGTGACCTTTTATAATAATTATGATTTAGAAACATCAAAGCAAGATCAAAACCAAAACAATGACCGAAGAAAACAGTTGCAGAAAGCCACATGTAAATTAACTCATCTCTCTTGATGATGAAAAGCCATTTTGAGCAGATCCAAACTGCCTTTTCAGGAAGCTGTATTAGATTCAAAGGCCGCAGTGAACTCCTAGGAGAGAATCAAAGCACAGCCTGGCGTATGTTTGTACTGCATAGCATCTTCCCACGCTGCTGCTAACTGAGATCATATCAGCAGCTACAAACACAGAAAGCATTTCTGGAGTCCTAATGCCGTGCTGCCTACATTTTCAATCCCCAGCACCTGGCAGCACGGGATTCACACAGCACTCCTGGCTACGCCCAAGAGTTTGTTTAAAGTTTCTCTCAGAACTGCTAAATACCTTCAGCCCAGCTGGTGACCAAGGGCTTTCCCCATCAAAAGTAAGTATTACTGACAGGGCTGGCTTGTGTCAGGCATACAAATAAAGGGAAACCATCTAGATCCTGAAATCTCTTAATTTCTTGTAAGAACAAACATATTTAAGGCTTCAGTTGACTCAAGTCCTTTCTGAAAAGACTATTCACTATTTCCCCATGAACATTGAGTCTATTCCTCACAAGAAAAAAACCCGGTGTCCAAGAGTCCCAGAACAGGTACCAAACACTTGTCTCACTTGCCTGAAAGCACACTCGAAAGTACCTTTTATTGACACTCCTGACATCTCCATACAGCTACAAAAGGATTTCAACACTTTGTAATGTTACTGAGCGGTTTTTTTATAAAAAGGGAGGGCAGGGCTGCCCAGCTTTTAATTACTTCAAGCTGGGTTTGACACAGATAGTACACTTCAACACAAGATAAGGATCTCACTAAGTTTATCTCACAGGACTTTATGGAAGAAGGCTGAGAGAACTGGGGTGGTTCAGCCTGAAGAAGAAAAAGCTCTAGGGAGACCTTATGGCAGCCTTCCAGTAACAGGATTTACGAGAAACATGGGGACAGACTTTTTAGTAGGGTCTGTTGTGCCAGGACCAGAGGTGATGGTTTTAATCTACAAGAGGGGAGATTTAGGCTAGCTATAAGGATCAAATTTTGTACAATGAGAGTGGTGAGGCACTGGCACAGGTTGTCTACAGCAGCTGTGGATTCCTGGAAACATTCAAGGTTTGGATGGGGCTCTGAGCATAAGGAAAAAACAATCTGAGCATGTGAAGAACACCTGAGAACAGGAATTAACACCCATCATCTCACAAAACCAACAAGCAAGAAGATGAACCAGTCTTGAAGTGTGTTGCAGTGTGCCCAGCAGTGCAGCTCACCTGTCAGCCATCTCCTTCCACTTCATGAGCATCCTCCTGGGCTGCCTCTCGATGGGAAGGTCCAGCCTGTGCCTGAAGTAGTCCACAACTCCCTGCTCCTCTAACAACAGAGGAACCCGGTAGATAGAGGAGACATCATGAACACAAATGACCTGTTAATAAAATAAGGGTGTCATTAAAACACAGGCATCCGGTGCCCATACAATCATTTTTACTCAGATATTCAGTGTTCCTGTCTCTAGCAGGAAACCATACAACCACCTAAACTTCCAGGCAGTAACATGTTGAATAACATAACATATCAATAGCTTAACACTGGTTTCCTTATGCTTGAAAAGGCCATTCTTCAGCAATTCCAAGGCATTACTGCTCCCTGGAGCCCCTGGGAAGGGCTATAACACAGTAACCCAGCAGGCAGGAAAGTCAGCTGCCTAGCACATTATGTGAGCAGCACACAGCAAAGTTCAAAGAACACTCCAGAGAGACTCCTGTGATACAGAATCCCAAGTGAAGCTACAGTCAAACTGCCACAGGCACAGCTTCCCTCTTCCCACCACTGTCCTTCCCAGTCTGATTGAAGCCCAGGGAAATATGTGATCCTAGTACAGCAATATACTTTACAGGGTGCCCGTCATCAAATACAGTTACACAATTACGAGCAAAGAATTCTTAGGTCAATGAGTTCTAGTTCACTGAAATGGGAAAAGATGGCTCAGGACAACTGTCACCTGTCCATTAATAATGAAGCTGTACTTAAAGGATCCAAAACACACTGGCACAGCTTTTTTAAATCCTCATTTCTACTGACTCAAATGAAAGCAGAGTTCCACATTGCACCAGTCAAACCTCCTTGGCTGCACATTCTCCTCTTTTACCCTCAGTGCTGTTTACTTCTCAATCCAAGTGCAACTGCAGTCTGAGCAACAACTACATAGAACTGCATTAAACTTCCTGGAAAGGGACAAGAGCCAACTTATTTTGAATTCCTGGCCAACAAGAAGTGGATAGTTTACTGATGACATATCAACATTATTGCCAGCAGTGCAGTGCTTGAAATTGCAGGACTCAAGTTTGGTCTTGTAAAGCAAATTAACAAAAATAGCTTGACAGAACCTGGGACTGTGAAGTGATACTCAGTCTTCCACAAAAAGACAACATTTTTTGAGCTCCAGCTGGATTGGAAAGTGCTAAATAACATTCAGCCTACATACTTTTGACTATTTTCCAAGGTCCACCTTAGACTGTGTTATGAGTCTCAGTATAGAAAGAATCGTGCTAACATAGAATTTGTGTGTATCACAACTTTGAAGTGAAGCAATCCTTCTCCCAAACACCATTTCAACCCCTCTGTGCAATCTCTCCTCAAGAAAGCTTGGGCAGAAAAATAATATTGTGAAAAGAGCAGCGTATGAAATACAGTCATATATCCTTTAAACCTAGTTTTGGGCAATTCTTTCACCTCTAAATACTGGAAAATCTCATTCTTCTATGTTCACAGAAGGAATGTGGAAGTATAATTAAGGTCAAAACAGTGATTTAGAAATCACCTTGGATCCCATAGAATTCTCTAAGCTTACACCAACTCCCTTATAAGAAAGCCTGGTTGCTGGCACAAAAGGAAACGGTTTAGCAACAGGTCCATGTGTCAGGAAGGTAGGTAAGACAAAGCAGCAAATGAATTATGCAGCTACCAAAACACAGAGCTAGAACCGCTGCACTCAGACGAAGCTCTCCTCAGCATCTGACAAACAGCTCCAATATTTACTGCAAGGAAGCACAGACAGCAATCCTTACCTGTTCTGGTTCAACATGACAGAACATGGAAATCTTTTCTTTTACTGAGGTATCCAGTGGAGTGGAGCACCTGCAAACAATCTAACAGAGCAGCAACATCAGGGTTGTGACGCAAAACAGAAATACTCAGGCATTCATAAAACAAACCTCTAAAAAGAGCTGTCTTTGTGATTTGAGAAAAAAACCCCACAACTCAGTTTCTTTTCCTTATTTATCACCACTGTACAAGAGCTCTCAACTTAAGCATTACTTAGACAAGACTGCTGTGCAACATGCCAGATTTTTACATTCAAAGCCGTGCAACACAAACCTTACCAGATCTGGTGAGAGCCCGAGACCTCTGAGCTCACGAACACTGTTCTGGGTGGGTTTGGTCTTCTGCTCCCCTGTGGAGCTTGGCTGGTCAGAGAAGAGCAGGAGTTGGTGTATCAGATTATGATAAGCAGCAATGATTCAGCAGGTTAATCAGGACTCTCACCCATCTTGTAAAAACTTTGACTCTTGGACAATTCACATGAACCTCCTGTACCCCATTTTAATCCCCAGGACTGCAAGCAACCAGCAGGAACCCAAGTTCCAATCTGCCCACTGGAGTGCAGGAAGGAGAGGGACAGAGAGCCTAAGGTTTATCCACTGCTCCCTCCAAATACCTAATATTTTATATTTCTAACTTTTCTCTGTAAATCACCTGGCCTGAACAGAAGAGGGAAAAGGGAGAAGACAACAAAGATCGATCTGCACTCTGGAATTATGAATTTGCTCTGTCAAATCCAGTTCAGTGTGGCACAGGGAATGCTCATGCTGCATTTCTGCAGCTCCCAAGCCTTTATTACACATTTATACACTTTGAAAAGTTCCTGTTCAATTCCTGTGAGACTTTTAAAATACATAATCATATAATCTCTGCATTTCTGCCAAAAGTTTATATACACAGAAATGCAGAAGTAACAACACTTAAAGAGATACAGCATTTCAGAAACACCTGTATAGGAAGCAAATTTTGGATTGAGGAAGCCTCTGACCACCAACATGTTTTGGGTCCTTACCTGGGGAACCAGACTGACATGAATGTTACAGAAATTCTCTCTTTTGGCTTTGAACTGGAACTGGCGGAAGGCCTCGATGAAAGGCATGCTTTCAATGTCACCCACCGTGCCCCCAAGCTGGGAACACACAGACAGAGGGAATTAAAGTTACGACCAAAACGGCACCTGTTGAAGTTGCACACTAAAGACACAAAAATACACGTAACAACACACAAACATCACCCCAGCACATCCCTCTGGATCCCTCTTGCCTAAAGGAGCATCAACACTAACACAGCTTTCTCCTGAGAGACAGCACCAGTCTCTGCTATGACAAGGGACAAGACCCCAGGGAATGGCTGGAGCCAGGGCAGGCTCAGGCTGGAGATCAGGGAAAGGTTCTTCCCCCAGAGGGTGCTGGGCACTGCCCAGGCTTCCCAGGGAATGGGCACGGCCCCGAGGCTGCCAGAGCTCCAGGAGCGTTTGGGCAGCGCTGCCAGGGGTGCCCAGGATGGGATTGTTGGGGTGTCTGCGCAGGGCCAGGAGTTGAACTCGACGATCCTTGAGGGTCCCTTCCAGCTCAGGGTATTCTGTGATTCTATGCCATGTGAAGCACCAGGATTTGCCAGCTGTATGCACTACTTCCTCAGCCTCCAATCTATTCCAAGTACTATTCTACCGTCATTATTTCCCCATAAATCAAAAAGCCGCAAGAAAAACAGCTTTTCATATGGGCAGCACCTCCCCAGAAACATCAGCTTTACCTCTATTTTCTCTTCACAGAAAGACTTAGATGTTAAAATTATGATTTATGAACATTAGGTGGCACTGAGAAGCAAAATTTCTGTTAAATTTTAGGAATTATATAGAGTGGACACATGCAGGAACAGAAACAATACAATACTTGGAGCCTCCCAGGCCCTGTCAGACAGGGCCTCCTTGGTACTTCGGATCTGGGCTTGTGATCCTGGCACAGAAACTGGCACCCAAGTCATCATGACCTGGGCTCTGTGACAAGCTCCCTCTCCTGTGTTAGCATATCCCAGCAGCCAGCTCAGCAGCGCCAGAGCCTTCAACCTGCTCCGTCTCCTTTTGGCAGCAAACTGTTCCATAAACACACTGAAAACCGCCACCCCTAACTTGTGCCATTCCCTGTCGCATGGCTGTGCTTGAACTGACCCCTTCAAGGCTCCTTGTACTGCTGAGGAGGAAAGACAACTATTTCCAGAGTGGGATTTACCTGCCCTCCCTCCATCCACCAAGGAAGAAGAGGGCACAGCACAATTAACTCAGACTGGCATATTAAGTTACAAGAGCTAAAAAATTCATTCTGTAGGTTAATTCATAGAACATCCTGAGCTAGAAGGGATCCACAGGGATGATCCAGCCCAGCCCCAGGCCCTGCACAGATACCCCAACAATCCCACCCTGGGCACCCCTGGCAGCGCTGCCCAAACACTCCTGGAGCTCTGGCAGCCTCGGGGCCGTGCCCATTCCCTGGGGAGCCTGGGCAGTGCCCAGCACCCTCTGGGGGAAGAACCTTTCCTTGATCTCCAGGCTAAACCTTCCTGACACAGCTCCAGACGTTCCTTGGGGTCCTGTGGGGCTGCTCCTCATGAGACAGCTGCACTTCAGAAGAACAGAGTAAGTGAAGTTAGTAAGAGGAATTTTTAACCCATTTAGTAACATGCAAAGTTGAACATTTCTGTAAAGAAATATACAAAATAAGCATATAGATCAGTTTACTGCATACAAGAAACAAAACTACTTTTCAAAAGTTACAAACCTCAATCACACAAACTTGGGGTTCGATGCCATCTTCATCCACAGGAATCCGTGCCTGCCTCATTACCCATTCCTGTATGGCATCTGTGATGTGGGGAACAACTGGAAAAGAAACGCAGGCAAGGGTTAAAGCACCTCCACATGTTTTTCCCCCTTAACTCATTACAGAGCAAATTACTGACAATCACTAGCCAGTGCTTCCCATAGGGCTTGAGCAGGAATTTCTGTCTTTAAAGAACTATGCATTTTTGAAGTGATTATTCTTGGCTGTGATTTTCAAGTGCCTTGGCAGGAAATGGAACCCTGCCTCAATTTAAACACACGTAAGCAATGTTTCCTTTAAGCTGAAAGATTCAAGCACAGACTGTTCTTTGCTCTAAGCAGAGAGAGTTACTCTGTTTTAAACATTCTGTCAAAGTCCTAATGTCAACCAGCTGTGGAGAAAAGTTAAAAAGGGAAGAAACTGATCTGATACTCACAAATGCTTCGGGTTTTCTAATGACATGAGTTAACAAAAGCATTAACCATTTTAACCAGCTACCAAGCAACCCCCAAGTGTATTGGTCTGAAGCCTGTTCACTTTTATAACTGGCTACATTAGACAGCTGGACCGAAGTCCAGCACAGTCCCAACACAAGAAGGACGGTGCCGAGCCTCAAGTGAAGATGAAAGACAAAAGCATCCAGCCAGGACTGAAATACAGAATGCATTTCTAAGCACCAGGAAAGAAGTTTTGCATCACCTTGGACCGTTTTGCCAAGATAATCTCCCTTCCTCTCCTTGTTAATGACATACTGGTAGATCTTCCCAGTGGTCAGGTTGTTGTCTTTGGTGAGTCGGATATCGAGGAAGCGCTCGTAGTTCCCGAGGTCCAGGTCCACTTCCCCTCCATCATCCAGCACAAAGACCTCCCCTGCACACACAGAAAAAGGCACGAGCGCACGTGGCAGGCATGTGGAAGAATTCAGTGTAAGAAAACACCTTCCCTGATTGCCACAGCAAGTTTAGGAGTGGCGAATAAAACTAAAAGCCTTATATAACCGAGAGGACCAGTGCACTGGGGACTGAACCCCTCAAGGCAGCAGCAAAAACACACCAGAGCACACCTGTGCTGTGGGCACAGCAGCCCCACCAGGCAACTCGGAGTGCGGGTCCCGCAGGTAGGACCAGGCACAAAGGCTCGTACAATGGAGATGATTCACTGCAACCCGAGGCAGCCCCGGGGCCACCCGGCAGACCCCGACACTGAGCCCGCGGGTACTCACCATGCTCGTACGGGGAGAAGGTGCCGGCGTCGATGTTGATGTAGGGGTCGATCTTGATGGAGGTGACATGCAGCCCGCAGGACTTGAGGATGGTGCCGATGCTGCTGGCGATGATCCCCTTGCCGATGCCCGAGATCACCCCGCCCGTGACCAGGATGTACTTCATCTGCCCCGCGCCTGGACGCGACAGACACCGGCATCGGCTCACCGCGGGCTCTGCGAGGAGGACGCGCCCCGGGCCCTGACATTCCTGACAGCGACCCCCGAGATGTTCCCCCGCCCGGCGCTGAGGGCCGGTGCCCGCTGTCCCCCCGGCGCTGAGGGCCGGTGCTGAGGGCCGGTGCCCGCTGTCCCCCCGGCGCTGAGGGCCGGTGCTGAGGGCCCGTGCCCGCTGTCCCCCCGGCGCTGAGGGCCGGTGCTGAGGGCCGGTGCCGAGGGCCGGTGCCCGCTGTCCCCCCGGCGCTGAGGGCCGGTGCTGAGGGCCGGTGCCCGCTGTCCCCCCGGCGCTGAGGGCCGCTGCTGAGGGCCCGTGCCCGCTGTCCCCCCGGCGCTGAGGGCCGGTGCTGAGGGCC
>VZTE01003661.1:155015-223486 GCA_013397775.1 Eulacestoma nigropectus | reverse complement strand
GAGAGGGGAGGTACCCCCACCCGAGGGAGGGGGGGGGGGGGGGGGGGGGGTAAAAGGATTTATTTCTTTCAGTCAGGAGTGGGAGGAGCTGGGTCAGGAAGAGAAGGAAGCTCTGCACAAGCATACCGGGGTTGTTTGCAGGTATAAACGGGTGCCATCCATTGCCTGTGTTTCAGGAGAGAGGAAGCAGTGAACGGCCATGGGAGCACTGGGAGTGTAAACTCAGCAATATCCACCCCATGGGGAAGCACTTGCCATTTTTTTTGTTCTCTCCCTCTTGATCTCTCTAGCATAAGGCTGAGCATGGCCCCAAGAGTCCAGCGGTGAGGAGGGGACGTGCCATGAGGGCAGATCAGGGAAGCTTTTGTCCCTGCCATCACCCTGGGGCTGCGGTCCTGCTGTGCTTGCACGGGGGCAACTGGATGGGCCAGAGGAATTTTAATCCTGAATGATTTCCACATTCCTTCCAGCCCAGCAAAAGATTCTGCTGAGACATCAACTGCCTTGTCCAGCTCAGCCTGTCCTGCATCTGATAAGTTAATTGAGGATTTAATTGAGGAATTAATTGAGGCATTCTGCTGGTTACCACAACATTATCAGTCAGCTTCCCAGAGTTGGAGCTTTCCAGTTTGTTTGGACTCAGTTCTGTAAATAACTAAATACCATCAACCTCCTCCAAAATCCCTGGAGTGGTGGCTGCTGGAAACTTGAGGGATCAGTATCCTTTTTGCCAGCCTTTCTTTGAGTGCTGTTTTGCTCAGCTCCAGGGAGAAAGTTCACTTTGGAAGCAGAAGTGCTGAAAAGTCTTTTTTCCTTCGTGTCCTGGTTCTGCAGCTGCAGCTGGTTGTGCTGTTCATTAGCTCTGATTCTGGCATTTGTCTTGGCGGCCTAGGAAGATGTTCAGCTTTTGTTCTCAAAATCATACAATACCCAGAGAGATTTCCATCTCTGTTCAGTGCATTTGTGCACATTGGAGATGTAAGATATAATGCAGCTGGAAGGTAATAACAGCACTTCTGTTAAATCTGAGTTCCTGAACGATAACATTTTAAACCAAAAACTTGACACGATTATCTCTAGCTCTTTGGGGCCCATTCTGGTCTTATTCAAACTGGTGTGAATGGGAATAAAGTAATGGGATAGTCATGGGACAAGGAGGCAGAGACAGCTCTGCGTTTTCATAGACTCACAGAATCATAGAACAGCTTGGGTTGAAAGGGACTTTAGAGCTTATCTCATTCCATGGACACCTTCCACTATCCCAGGTTGCTCTGAGCCCTGTCCAGCCTGGTGGTGGATACTTCCAGGGGTGGGGCAGCCACAGCTGCTCTGGGCACCCTGTGCCAGGGCCTCAGCACTTCGAAGAATTCAGGAATTCAGGGAAGAATTCCTTCACAATATCCCATCTATCCCTGCCCTCTGGCAGTGGGAAGCCATTCCCTGTGTCCTGTCCCTCCAGGCCCTTGTCCAAAGTCTCTCTCCAACCTTTTTGTAAGCCCTCTTTTTTCCCTTTATTAGACTTTTGTAGACAACTATAGAATTTTGTTCAATTGTAAAAACAATTTTTCAATCTTTGCTTTCCCTTTTTTTCCCTCATCTCTTAATTATTAATAGTGTACTCCAAGGAGCCAAAAACAAGGAGCAGACACTTAGAACTTACCAGATCTCTGCCATGGTAACTCATCTGTTTAAGATGAAGCTGACCCCAAGGGTGTTTTGTCAGCATTAAAAAAAATCTTATGTCCTTGTAGAGTACATTTTTCAAAGTGCTAACAAGCTTTTTGCACCTAAAGCTGTGTTGTCCTTCCAGCAACATAAAGGTCTTGCTGGTTTTGCCACAGATTGAGACACCATCCCCAGCTGCATGAATCTGAATGATCCAAAACATTTTGTCTTCCAGAAAGTGGGAAATGAAAATTAAAACCTTGACAGAATGTTTGTGGGCTCTTGCTGTGAATCTCAGCTCGAGTGATGAAATTATCAGCCTCAGCCTTTCTGATTTCTAAGGGAGTGACACAGGACTTGCCTTGGAGCTACTGAAGGTCAGACCAAACTTCTCATCAGATCTCCAAGATGAAGTTCTGCATCTTTGTCTCAATGATTGTGGACACTAAGAGAGATCCCGCTGAATTATGGCAAGTTCAGATCCAATAGAAGTGGTATTTCCTTTCAACTCTGTACTTAAACTGGAGAAACTGATTGTCAGCCTGATCTGCTGCAGCTCTTTCTCAAGCCTGATCTCTCCAGAAAATCATACTAACAGTTTTATAGAAGCAGAGCAAAAGTAACAGAAACATTTGTGACCTTGTTCACAAGCCCAGACACTTAACCTGGCAATTACGGGCATCATATATTTTATCTTGCCAAATAATAAGCAATTAGATTATCCTTGTCAAGAATGTCCCAACACAAAAACCTCCACCAGCCTCTAGACTGTTGTTCTCTTCCACGTTTCTGTTATTTGTTGTCAAGAGAGCCAAGACATGGGCAAATGGGACTAGACTCCTCAGAGCTAACTTTCCATGCACAGTCAACAGTTTTATGCTCTCCAGAAAATGGCAAGTACCAGTAAATTTTAGGAGAGTCAGCTCCAAGCAGAGGCAGGGATCTAGACTGCTGTTCCTCAGGCAGGTCTGGATACCAGGATCCAGCTAGTCCAGAACTCAGAGCACCCAGGCCTGTCCCATTTTGATAGATGGTTCTGTGTCATTTCCCTTCTCTGCCTAAACAGAGTATTGCCTTCCTCTCATAGCTGTGACCTTATCATTGCTTCAGTTGAAAAGTTAAACTAAGTGGATTTTTTTTCTCTGAAAGGAAGTGAGACAAGTGGTGGCATGCCAGGGAATCCAGGCTAGCGCTCTGAATGCTCCAGCCATGGCAAAAGTGTCACAATCCCACTGAGACATCAGAGAATCCACAGTGAGCCACACTATTTCAGAAACCAGGTGCTCCTACAACAGTGAGTTACTCAGGGTCCATTCCACATGTAACTATGGATCCTCAGCAATTTTAGCTGGACACCACCTGGTGTTTTTCCTGTTGCTCCTTGTAATATTGTGGTATCTCAGACTGGTTTGGGTCAGTAGGGACCTCAAAGCCCATCCAGCCTCACTCCCTGCCACAGGCTGGGACACCTTCCACTATCCCAGGTTGCTCCATGCCCAGTCCGATGTGGCCTCGGACACTTCCAGGGATCTAGAGGCAGCCACAGCTTCTCTGGGCCACCTCACCACACTCATCTGCCACCAGCAAAAAGATTTTGGCTCTGTTGTTTTTGTAACTGCAATTCAGGTGTCCCCACAGTGCCATCAGGTTGTCCCTTACCCTTTCATCTGGACTAATGCAGCCTGGCCTCCTTGGCCTCTCCTTGTTGGTCATGTGCCACAGGCCCTGACCACCTTGGTCTCCTTTTCTGGCCCCTCTCTGGTTTCCCCACACCCCTCTCAACGTGGCAGCCCCAGCCAAGGGCAGCGTTTTGGGCGTGGCTGCAGCAGTGCTGAGGCAGGGGTTGGTTCCTGGGCTCGGGATCAATGGCTGTGTTGCACTAGAGTGGCACTATGGTTCCCTTATCTGCAGTGAGAGTTCAGCACGTGGAGTCACACCAAACCTCGTGCCCACCACAACACCCAGACCGTTCCCAGGCTGCTGCTCCAACTGCTGGGTCTGCACTGGGCTCAGGGATGGGATTATCCTGCCCCACAAGTTTGCACCTATCCCTAGGTGAGGTTTCTGTCGACTCACTGCAAGGTCCCAGTGGTCGATCCCATCTCATTTGACACAACAGCCACAACCCCAGATTCTGTATTGTGCATTTGCTGGGGGTGAGATCTCTGTCACAGTTCAGGTGTTGAAGATGGGAACACCACTGTCCCCCTGGGGACACACACTTGTCACTGCCACCAGCTGTCAGTCTGTGCTGAGGGCTGTTAAGTCCAGTGGTCTGGCCGGTTTCCAACCCCCCATGTGCAATGTTAAAAATAGACTGCGGGAATTGGCTCTTGCAGTTGATGGTTGGTTAATGAGGATAGTTGTGGTTGATGTATAGTGTTAATGGTTGCTGTTTGTTTGTTATGGATTTGTTAAATTGTTGCCATTGTCTACCCCATAGTCAGAGTTAGTGGTAGTTATAGTTTATGTTAATAACCTGTTTCAGTAACATGGAAGCTTGGAACTTTCTAGAATATTAGTGATGTAATTGAAGGAGAGGTTGGGTAAGACTTTAGCATAAAGGGATATAGGCAAGAAGATCATTGGGTGAAGATCAGACCTATGATAAGACCTGAGACAACGGGAAGCAAGCAACGAGCCAACTGAAAGGATTGACTCAATCTCCAGCCTATCATCTCGGTCCCAGGGGGAGGGCATAGGGGAGGTGATGGACGGGGTCTGTGGGGGGGCATAAAAGGCAAAGTCACTGCCCTTGAGGCTGTCTGGCTTCGGGCTATCTGAGCCACACCCAGCGCTGCACTTCGCTTCGTGTAACGGTGGTTAGCCAACCTAAGCCTCTTATCGTTGTGTTTTGGTCTGTTAATAAGATAATAAATTCTTAAAAATTCAAATCGTGAGAGGTCCTTTCTCACACGCAAGTTTGCCCAGCCTGCACTGTAGCAGGTGAAGACAGTGAAGGTGCCTGAGCACGATTCACCCTCGGTAAACCCGTGCTAGCTCTTTGTGGTCACTTCCCCATCCTGCGCACATTTGGATAAGGACTCCCAAGAGGACGTGCTCCATGACCGATCTTGGCATAGACAGGAGACTGGCCCATAGTTCCCAGTCCTCTTCTTGCCCCAGCTGATGCAAATCCAGCAGGAATGTAAAACCCTGCCCAACTCTGTCCCTAGGCATTTCTTCTGGCGTCAAATCATAAAGGAATGCCACTCTGATGAACACAGGCAGAGTATGGCCCCAAAGCTCTTCTGGGTCAGAGGTGCCTTTCAAACCAACACTCCTGTTGTTCTTGTGCCTTTCTCTTCAGCTAAGCAGCTGCTGCAGCTGTGCTTGTTCCAAAATTGCAGCATGATGTTAATTTTCTCAGATCTGTCTATCGAGGAGGATTTCATTTCAGTTGGCAGAAGACAATGCACTGAAACAGCTACAGCCAAGACAAAGACGGAAATTAACATTTGTAAAGGAAGTAAGGGACAAAAAAAATGTTGGTGACAAGGAAGAAAGTGAAACAAAAATGAAATCATTGTCACTGTCTGACTACAAAAGAGAAGGGGTCCAGAGGTGAAGATTCCTGCCATGCCAGCCTACTGCCTGGGACTCATTCCAGAGGGGGAAACAGTTTATCCAGGAACAGGACATGGCTGTGAGTGCAAAGGGCTGCATCACCCAGCATCAGTCCGGGAGAAGGGATTGCTTCAATGATCCATTCCATGGTACTCACCATCAAAGCTGTGCATTCCCCTCTGTTAGGTTGTTTTAAAATGTCCCCCCAGGAAGAGGGAAGATGTCCCAAATGACTGCCAGGTTGGGTTGCAAGCTTTTGATTGATCCTTAATCTTCACCCGTTGCTGGTGATGACTGGAGAGCAGTCCTAACCCCTCAGCTGGGAAAGGTCACTCCTACCTTGCACTGTTGTCTGTTGAACACACAAATTCCTCCTCCTTTTCTTTCCAGGAGGTCTCTGAGGGGCCTGTGGTCCCATTGACATCCTTACAGTCACATCCATGGCAGGCAGCCGTGATGGCACACACCAGAGGCTCTTGGCACCCTGGCAGGATGGGTGTTCTGCAGATCAGCACTTACAGCCCTCATGCTGGTGCAGCTCAGGGCCTCTGGCTGGAGTCAGAGAACAGTCAAATGGGACAAGTTTTACCAAAACGTAGGTACCAGGCCTGGAACATGTGTGTGTCTATGTGTACAGCCATTATGCTGAGTGACTCCATTTCCTGCCCTGAAATGGAAAACACTCTTCTGGAAGGACTTGGCTGTTTCCTAAATGCTTCCAGGGCTCAGTTCTCATTTTCCCTGGGCAGGTACCATCCTGTCTTCATATCCCAGTGCCACTGACTGGTGCCCTCCCAGTGCTGGACATGCCTCATGCTCATGCTCTCTGTGGAGTCCATTTGCTTGTGAGAACCTTTCATAAGGTGATTTGCTCTGCATTTGTGCCTCAAACTCCACCTCTGTGAAGTCCGAGATGGGCCCGGGAAGGTAATCCAAGGAGTCCTGCTTTGGGCTGGTTTGTGTCTTGTGTATCATCTCTCTGAAGTGTTAAAAATTGAGTGCTTCTTACCATGGCTGCCTCATTCTTCACAGAGAGGGACTTTGGACACGGGCATGGAGTGACAGGACACAGGGGAATGGCTTCACAATTACAGAGGGATATTGGAGAGAAATTCTTCCCTGTGAGGCCCTGGCACAGGGTGCTCAGAGAAGCTGTGGCTGCCCCTGGATCCCTGGAAGTGTCTGAGGCCAGGTTGGACAGGGCTCAGAGCAACCTGGGATAGTGGAAGGTGTCAGGGAGTTGGAATGAGATGAGCTTTAAGGTCCCTTCCAACCCAAACCAGTTCGTGGTTCTGTGATCCTCCAGAAATTTAAAGTCTGGTATTCTGAGGGGAAGGGTGCACCAGCCACTGTAACAGATGGAAGGGTTCTCTCTGATTACAGCCCTTGCCATAGCAAGGGAGCTGCCAGGGAGCAGCAAAAGGGGTGTCAGGTCCTGGACTGGATCCTGGGATTGATTGAGCCCTGAAGACCAGGAGCTGCAGTGTTCAAGGACCTGCCCACACCCACAGGAGTCTCCAAGACAGGAATTCAGTTTGAGGCACATGGAGGAGGCTGTGCCTGTCCTGCTGTGGGTAAGTCACACAAATCCTGGTGAGGCTCTTCCGTCTCAGAGCATGGTGACTGGTCAGAAGGAGCCAGTTCTTAGTGACCCACCCACCCAGCCTGCTCTGCTGTCCTGGGTGACAGGAGCTCACCATATGCACTGGAGCAGGTGCTTCATCTGTTCCAGGAGAAACACCCTGAAATTTGGGGGTTTGTTGCAATCTGCAACAAAATCTGGTTTTTTGGTATGGGTTGGTTATTGTCTGTCTACCTCAGGTGACAACAGTCACTGCTCTAGTTCAGAGGTGATGCTTAAATTCCTCTTCCCAGAGACAAGATCGGGTTGTCCCTGAGCACTGGTGGTGTTCTGGTGTTTTGCTTAGGGGGAACAGTTGTGGGCCAGGATCCACACTGGACACGAGCAGACTGATACGGGGATCATGGTGAAGTGCAATTGTACTCTGTCTGTATTTCTTATTCTCATCTCCCAATCTGGAGCTGACTCGAGGCTCTTCCCTGGAGCTGTTGCCCAGCAGGGAGCTCACTTCACAGCCCCAAAGTCAACAGAAACTTTGGGACCTCCAAAAAAAGGTCTTTTTTTCAAGAAGATGAAACAATTCTTCAGATGGCAGCTGGTACCTGTAACTCAGCGACAGTTTCCCCAGTAGCAGGCACAGGCGTGAACAGCGAAAGCTCAGCCAAAGGACAGATCTGAGGGTTTTGTGAGGCTGGGAATCAGCTTTGTGGGAACCGAAGGGACTCATTTACAAGTAATGAATCATGAAACAGCAGGAAGTGAACGAGCCAAGAGAAAGTGTGAGCTCTGCAATTAACTCCGGAGTGCTGAGGTGAATAACAAAGCGATGTGATACCAGGGCAGAAAGCAGGTTTCCAAGCTGAGAGTGTTGCAAGACTAATTTCTGCAAGCCACAGTTTTTCCAAGCAACTTTTAGTCAAAGAAATTGCTACTTTCTCTTGAACTGAAACAAATCCCATGTGCATGTATTTATCAGGCAAAACAGCTGACAGCTTTTAACTCAAATTTAAATTTATGAGTGACCCAGATCAGCAAAAACCAGGAAACCATCTCCTTGAATAGTCCTGCTGGCAGGTCCTATGCTGAGCCAAGGTGAGCAGCAGGTATCAGATAAGCCCATGGGGCAGGGGAAGGATGGGTTTCCACTGTAAGAGACACTGGTGGGTTATCAATTTACAATGAAGATGAAGGAAAACACGTGTTATTAATTATCCCCTGGATATGGGGAGGGGTTGGAAGTTCAAGTGAGAAGGCAAAGGACCCAGGACAGCACAACTTATGCATGGCAGGGCCACCACAAGCAGGACCCAGGGCTGGTGCACAGGACAGCGTGTGCTGTTCTCAGCCCTGTTATGGACACGTGGTTACACACTGCCTGGGAAGGGAGAGTTCTCTTTGTATGGAGCCTGGAGATAGAGACAAAACTGCCCTTTCAGGACAACTATCTTTTATTAATGTCACCCAGGTCCCAGTAATCCATCCTCTTTGAGGCACTGTGCCAGGAGCAGCTGTGTCACAGCAGCTGGCTCCCCTGCAATTCCTGGTACAGTCATGTGAAAGTGAGGAAATTTCTCCAGCAAGCATGAATTTCAGCTGATAAGCCCATGTTTTGTGTTCCTTTCTCCCATTTGATGTAACTTCAGCAATAAGATGAGCATAAACCACGCTGTCACCTCTCCTGGGTAGGTTAAAGTTCAATGTTACCAAACTGTCTCCACGTGAAGCACCAGACACCATCACCGTCCGGACAAAGGGATGGAGCCCAGCAGGGACACCACAGCCTCACTGGATCCAATAGAGATCCATTGGATCCAAGAGTGTACCCCTGCCATCAGTCCAGACATGGCCCAGGGCTTTACCTGCTGTCCCTTTCGTCCTGGTCTGTATCCCTGGAGTTTGGGTGACCCTGGCCCTTCATGTGCCCTGTTCACCCTTCTGCTGGCAAACATCAGGGGAGCTGCTCTCCTTCCTTCTGTGCCTCTCATGTGGAATAACTGGAGCAGGCACAGAAGGAGCAGGAGGAGCAGAGACTCTTTCTTTTTGTGTCCCTGGTGCAGCATCCCCTCTGAGAGCTGTCAGTTCACATGTGCAGCTCCAGTATTTGCCTGGGCTCTGCAAATAACCATGAATGCCACTTGGCTGGAATAATTGCTTCCAAGCATGCATGATGGAAGGCACAGCCAGAGGCATGGCTGAAAACTTGTTGGAAGTAAGTGTTCAAGAGACCTGAGCAGAAACCCTGAGTGGAGTCAGCATTTGTGGCCTCAGCTGTGCAGGGACGGCAGGATTGTCACACAGAGTCCATCACGCCAGCTCATGCTGCTTTTGCACTGTCTCTCTGCCCCAGTGACCCCACTGTGCTCACTCCTGATCTAGTGACTAGAGCTGCTGCAGGACAAGGCACTGGGGGTGGGAAATGCCCTCTTCCCTTTGGATTGCTTTCAAAGTGGCATCTATGAAAAGCGGTGATATCCCACACCTGGCTTATAGAGACCTTTGTTCCTTTGTGTTTGTTTTCTCTCTCTGCTTCTTCTCTGACCTCTTTTTGTTTTCTTTGCACCCCTTGCTGGTTTCCCAGACCCATGAGGAGAGCAGATCAAACAGATGGGTGCTCTGGGCTTGTCTCCTGAGCGTTGGGAGAGCTGAGTTAGGCAGAGTGGGGAAGGTGGTGCCTGTCAGTGTGAGGCACCAAACCTCTGTGCAGATGCTGTCACTGAGCAGCAAAGCAGCACTCGCTCCCTGTAGCTTAATCCCCTGACCCCAGACCTGTATCACTGCAGCCGCAGGAGTAATTCTTGGTGTTTACATGGGTCAGCAGCTAGACAAGGACTTGACTGGGATTTTCCCAGCGGGTCACACGGCTCTTTGCTAATCAGCGGTAGCATAAACACTGCCAGGCTCCTCATGGGTCACTTGCTAGGGACAGGCTAAACAAACCATCACCAGAAGAAAAGCAGCATGGCTGAGTGGATGAGATTTGAAACAACTGTATTGGAGTCCCGAGTCTGTGCCCTGGAGGGGTTTCAGGGCTTGTGAAATGGAGAGGTAGTTGGCTGGGAGGGTTGGACCTCAGCCCGAGTCCTGGACCGGGCAGGAGGGTGCACATGAGATGGGCCCCGTGCGAGCACATGAGCTTGAGCCCACAAGGGATGTCAAAGAGCCTCCCCCTCCCTCAGGCTCACTGTGCCAGGCAGTGCTCCAGGGAGCTTGGCGACAGCTCCATTTCAACAACTGCTCTGGTTTGCCCCTGCCATATGTGTCTGTTTACCTGGAGATACGAACTACCCCTGGAAATCCCACCTCAGCTGCCCTGGCAGAGGGCAGCAGTCATGGAGGAGTGAACTCCACACAGCAGCAGCACAGAGGAGACCTGGGCTCCCAGCTGGCAGCTGCAGAAGGTGATGTCTGTAGTTCTTGATGTGTTGTTTCTTCCATCCCTGTCCTCAGCCATGGCACAGCTAAATACAGGAGTGAGTCTGGCACAGAAGTCACTGAGCTTTGCAGAGTGTGACACCTCCTGGGACGGGGTGACCCAACTGTTACTGGCACCTGGAACACAAGATCGAGGGCATAGCCTGGGCCAGGAGTGTGTAAGATTTCTTGTTAAAGCTCCTGAAAATGTGAGACACCAGCAAAGTCTGTTCTCCAGAACCATATGAGCAAGACCTTTCCCACAGGCATCCTGCTCCAAGCAGGGACACTCGCCTCACCCAGGAGCTGAGTCTCGGGGCTGTCCTGTGTGTCGGGGCAGGGCAGTAAGGTGGCGAGGGAGGAATCTGCCTTCCCTTCACCAGTCCCCACTGTCAGCCAGAGAGGAAGGATTCAGGATTCACAAGTCCAGAGAGGAAGAGAGTAAAAATTGAGAGCCCAGTGAAGAAAGGGCTCTCCGGTGAAGGGGAAGTCCTGCCTTTCCTCACTCCCCTTACATGGAAGCAGTGAGTTGCTGTTGCCATCAGCCCTGGGGTGTTGTGCAGCATGGCAGAAAGAGAGGAGCAGACGTGTGCAGGAAATTGCCCTGGAGGAGAGGGATGGCAGAGAAGGCTTTGCATTATGATGCCACCTGCCATCACTTCAGGCTGACAGTGATGACAAGGGGACATGCACTGCTGCCCAAACAGCCATCACCTGCCCAGGGGCTGAACCAACCTGGCTGGGCGGGAGCCAAAGGGCTCCTGCCTGGACCCTGCACGTTTTGCCAGCACCTGGGCTGTGTTTCTTACCAACAACCAAGCTGGCTGGGAAGAAAACTTGCTTCTGGTTTCCCGAGCAAGCACCTTTGATCTGGAAAAGTCAAAGGGATGCTGCCAGCTTCCCAGGAAGTCATTTGCATGGAGTCGCTGTGGGCAGGCCCAGGCTGAGCCTCCTGCAGGAACCAACCTCCCTCAGTGCCCAGCTGGGAGGCCACAGAGTCCGAGCTGATAATGCAGGAGGTAATGACAGCACAGCCCAAACGGAGCATGGGAGGTGCTGAAGGACACAGGAACAGATGTCACACAGGGCCTGTCAGGTGCCACAAGGCTTTACCAGCACCTGCTGAAATGGGAGGAGAGGATGGGGGTGTGTGCACATATGCACGTGTGTGTGCAAGAGGGACACAGAGAGGAGAGAGGTGACCAGGATTCAATCCCTGTGGTGATTTAGCTGGGGGGGTATCAGCATTCAGTTCCTTTTCCCCCATGAAGCGTGGCTGTGCTGCACTTGCCCAAGGGGTTGTCACCTCCTGGTTGAATGCCCTTCTGAATGGGACTGCTGGGAGCTGCCTGTCTGTCCTGAACCTGACCCTCACCAACACAGATCTGGGAGCTGTTGCTACCCCAACAGGTTGATATGACTCTCTTACGGACCTAGGAACCAACATGTTTTATCAAAGCTGTGTCCAGTGATGGACCAGTTCTGCTGTTCACTGTGCTCCAGAGGAGACAGGAAGGATTTCATTGTGGTGGATAATGAAGTCATAGAATCACAGAATGCTTTGGATTGGAAGGGACCTTAAAGCTCATTCTGTTCCACTACCCTGCCGTGGGCAGGGACACCTTCCACAGGACCAAGTTGCTGCAAGCCCCATCTAGCCTGGCCTTGGACACTTCCAGGGATGGGGCATCAGCAACTTCTCTGGGCAATAATAACCCCTGTAGGAAAGAATTTCCTCTTTTCCTCCCTCTGCAACTGCTTCATACCTTCATACCCAGGGATTTAGGGTTTATGTTTGTATATTGCTGTCAAATAAAATTGTGAAGCATGTTCAGGATATGTAACATCTTGATTTTATCTTTTTCTTTCTAAAAAACTCCTGGGATCAGTGTGGTGAGTGGTGATGGATCTTTTTACTCTCTCTTCCATGCTGATCCTTTCTGGCCTGTCCTGATTTTGCTGCATTCCTTGACCCACTGTTGTACTGTGCAGCTCATCATTCTGCCACGAAGAGCAAACACTGAAGCAAAATGCTCCCAAAATTCAGGTTTCTGGAGATGATCCCTAAGAACTTTCCCAGAATATCTGTGACATGAAAGAAACACAGAGCAGGTGAACGAAGCTGTGGCTAAAGCAGGCTGTGAGCTCCCACGGGGCTGGCAGCGAGGTGGGAACAGCAGCGTTAGGTACCCTTGTGAATGGCTGCAATGTGGCTTTGAAGCCAGATCTGTTTTGCCTCTCAGTAAATCTGCCCGTGTGGGGCTGAGGAAGCAGGGATGTTATTGGGGGTGGAAAGCATCTTAAATCAAGCAAGTACCAAAGGGCCAAGAGCCCCATACAGACCCAGACCAGCTGTCCCCATCCTGCGGTCCAGCCTGTCCCTTCCCGCCTGCCAGGCCCTGCAATCTGCAGTGCAGGCAGACCTCAGGTTTCCAGGCTGAATCTACAAGGGCAACACTGACCTAATTAATCTAAGAAACAAACGGGAGAGAAAGACTTGCTGCCGTATGTTACAGAATGAAATCCTCCTCCCTCTCCTTTTGCTCTCCTGGCCCCGGGGATTCATCCCAGGCAGGTGCATCTTTGATTGCAGCAGGTTTTGAATCCTCTTCCCTCTCCTCGCGGGGATGCCACATGCTGTCTTCTGACCTCGTTAGCTTCTCCTCCTGTTCCACTTCCCCACTCTGCACTCCAAGCCCCACCAATGCGCTAATTACCACAAAGCAATCTGCAGGAACGCACTCTGTGGAGCGGGGAGAGGAGGGAGACGCTCTCAGAGACTCGTGGGGGAGGGAGCAAACTGGGGGAGCAGGAGCTTAGTTTAACAAGGCTGATGTTCGAGCTCTACCAGGCTGTCCCCCTGCACAGGTCAGTGCCAGGTGTGGCACATGGGTCAGTGCAGGCGTGGCACGGGGGTGGGCAAGAGACGAAGTGCTCCACGTGGAGGTCTGCAGAGCAGGCTGTGCTGCCTGCCCAAAGGGCCAGCTGGGGCTTGTGTGGGCAGGGGGCTTGGTGTGCCTCAGCTGCAGCCAAGGCATGGATGTGCTGTGCAGGATAACCTGAACCTCCAAGGCTGATATTCGCCAATTAACCATCTCCCCTCAGCCCCAAATTCCCCTTGGACCAACCCCTGCAGGCAGACAAGGCAGGACTACACACTGTCCATGGGCAGACCTCGTGCCAGGTCCCTTGGCCCGTGCTCTGGACAGGGCAGTGGTCTGGGCACCACTGCTGCTACCCTGTGCTGCCAGGAAAAGGCGAGGTGTTCAATCCAGGGATGCACACCCAGCAAATGCATTTAATGGGCTTCCAGTTTTCATCTGACCTGTGCTCCACAGCAGAGCTGGTGTGTTTTTGGAGCATGGGCAGAGGTCCATTCCTCCAGCACTGGTTGAAAATGAGCAAGCTGGAGGGGGCCTGGAGTTTGGGTTAATTTTGGCCAGATGGAATGACAAGATTTTCCTCTTTTTTCTTTATCAGTGAGAGACAATTCAAAATGGGGAAAGAGAAGAACAGCAACTAAGGAAACAACCAGATCCTGATACCCTTTGCCTTGTTGTAAATCTAAAGCAAACCCGTCACAGCTGGTGAAACTGTATTTATATTGAGCTGGTGTGAGTGAAATTAATGTCAGCTTCAGTAAATTAAAAGCAAGACAAAAGTAGAGAAAAGCCAGTCCCTCTGAGTGTGGCTGAGGGGTGAATTGAGGGACAGTATGATTCTCAGGAAGGACATCTTCATTGTGAAGTCTGTTTGGGAGTGAGGGACGCCATAAGGTGCCACCTTACCTAAGTGCAAGGCCATGTTGTCACTGAGATTGTGCCCCTGGGGTCTGACCACTCCTGCACATTTCCATGACTTGTGTGGTCCCAGCTGATGCTTCTCTCCTTTTTCTGATTTTATCAGGATCCAGATCAGCAAGGCATCAAGTACATGAAGAGCAATCACAGGGCTCAGCTGGGGTCTCAGATTTTCCTGGTGCTCCTTAGTTTGGAGCTGCAGAAGTTTTGTCATGTTTTGAGCTGCAGAAGTTCCTGGATAAATCCAGCCTCAGTTCCTCTCTGAATTCACCTCAGCGTACATTTTGCTGGGGGTCTGTGTTTGCTTTCAGGGTTGAACCACCTTTTGGTAGCTCTTAAAGGAAGGGCCCTTGCTCTCTGCTGCTATTCAGTTGTCTTTCAAGACTTTCCACTGCTCTCTTTCTTCCCTTTTTGCTTCTACTTGAATTACTTGGTTAATGGACCCCCCATCAGCCTCTACCCTTCTTAGACATTTTTGCGTATCACATGCAAGGTGAAAAGCAAAGGCTGCTCTATTTGCTTGCACGTACTCATATTCACTTCTCACCTCACTTATTTTGGATCTAGTTTTCTTTCTGTTCATTTATATTCTCTCCTGTAGCTTCAGAACTGAGGGCCACATCCAGCAGTAGTAGAATCAAGCCTGACCCACTGGTGCACAGTTGCTGAAGGCCTGGCACTCTGTACTGGTTCTCAGCTTTGCTCTTCTTTCATCTTTTATATTCTGCAAAATAGTCTATGATTTGTGTCAAGGTGCTTCCCTGGGATCTGAGCCTCACACTTCTGACAGCAATTCACAAGGGACTTTTACACCTTGGACTCTTTTTGCTCGTCCCAAAAGCCATTCAGCTACATCTTCCCCCAGTGACCTGCTCAGAGGTCACTGAGGCCACTGAGTCTCTTCCTCCTGGTGTTTTGTGCCTGTTCTTACCTCTGTCAGTACACAAACACAACCAAGGAAATCCTGCAGGCTGCAGTACTGGAGCAGTGCAGGAGGCCAAATCACACACCACATCTCTCTGGTGACAGGTTATCATAAGAAAAAACATTCCTTCAGTCAGTAACATCATCCTCATGTTCTTGCAGGGTGGGGGAATCATCGCTGGGGCTTTGGATCCCCCAGCACACCTGTTTGCTCAGGTGGGTGTGCTCTCCTCTGTGGCCATGTAAGCTGTTTCCAGGCTGAGTCCTGACCCATGGTATCAACAGGTAATGAAGCCTTTTGATCCAGCCAGGGTTGCTCCCGTGCTCCTGAATATGCCCCTGGCAGAGGTGTCCTGGCAGGGCTGCTGCACGCGGTGGGTCAGTGTTTCCCTCTGTAAACCCACAGACCATTTCCAGGGGTTGTGTCCAGGATGCTTCCAGGGACATGCCCACACAGCAGATGCTGTTCCTGGACACGAGTTCAGGCTGTTTGAAAAGCCTGGCAGCAGCTGTGTCCACAGAGCAGAGCATGGGGAAAGTGACCTGGGAGCAGACCTGCAGATGCAGGACTGGAAATGCACAGGCTATTCCAACCTTGGAGGACATCTCCATGTCCTTGCCAGACAGATCTTCACCTCTGAGCTGTGTCCTCTTTACCTCAGGGCATCTTCTCTCCTCCCAGTCACTGGGACTCCCCTGCCACTGCAGTAGGAGGTGGGTTTGCTCCTCACCTGAGGAGTCTGACCAGCAGTCAATGCCTCTGGCAGCCTTTGGTCCTTCCTCCAGAGGCTGGAGATGCTGAGAAGGCCACCGAGACCCTGTTAACCTGAACCAGCCTGTGTTCAGCTGCCTCACTGGCAAGCCCAGGCCAACAGTGGGCACATCAGGCACCCCAGGGCTGCCTGCTGACTTGGAACTGGTCTCAGCAGCACTGGCTCTGTGTTCATTTTAGTCCCCCTGCTTCCCTGAGGGTTGAAGAACCCTATTAACCCTTTCAGGCTGAGAGTATCAGAGAGGATCAGACATCCTGCAGGTCTGCTTTCCATGGCCACCACACTGATCTGAGCCCCTGTGGGGCTGTGGCTGCCTGTGTCCATGCTGGCTCTGCCACCCAAAGCTGCTGGAAGGGGCACAGAGACCCACGGCCAGTGGTGAGCAGAGCTGAGCAGGGAGCACTGGCCCCAGCTCCGAGACATTCCTGCAGCCTCAGCCCCTGAAGCACAGCCAGGTAAAATCAGCTTCTGGAGGGGGCACTGGGTGCAAACCACACTTAGCTGGAAGATGTAAAAATGTCTCACTTCCTTGTGATGCTTGAGGAGGAGGTGTTGCTGCAACATTGATATTTTTGGCATGGAATAGATTCCATCTTCTTTCCTACCAGCTCATAATGACTCAGCTTTGAAGTCCACACCGTGCTGTTGCTTTTGTGGGTCTTAAAACTGCCCCAGCAGAAGAAGGAGAGTGTGAGGGCTGCCCACTCTGAGGGCAGCAGCACAGGGTGCAATTGCACCACTGTCCATCATCACCAGTCCATCCCATGGCAGGGATCGGGCCTGTCTCTCTCCTCACAGGCTCTGGAAAGGACCCAAACTATAAACGTGACCACAAGTTAGGTGGGACAAATTCCTCCAACACTTTAGCTTTGCTCCCATCAAAATCTTTACTGAGTGTTGTTGTTTCATAGCCATTTTGGTATTTGGATGCACACGAATGGGAGATGACTCAGCTCTTCCTCCCCAGTCTGCAAAGGGCACATCCTTGCATTGACAAGTTGATGATAAACCCTCCAGGCCTGTGCAGGACATGATGCTCCTAAATGCTTCTGGAGCATGTTCATGTGTCAGAGTGAGGGCAGGAGGCTTGTGAATGGGCATCTAAGTGAACTATCAAGATGGGGTGGCAGATACCTGCAGGGGGATGCTGGCGCACTCTGTGATGCAATCATCCACACGGAGATGCCTCGTGTCACCCAGCAGGTCCCATTGCAGAAAGCCAGCACGTCAGTGGGCCTGTCTGAGGAGACCTGTACAGCAATGAAATCCTGCATTTCTAAGGTGTGCCCTTCCCCTTGGAAGGGAAAAGTCACCTGTGGTGGTGTGTCAGAGCCAGCAGCCTCTGTATGTGCTGTCGGACTCTTCTGCTTTAGGGCCTTCAGGTGTGCAAAACCTCTGATGCTGATCCTTGGGAAGAGCTCCAGCCTGTCTTTGAGCTCTGAAAGTGTCCACAGGACATCCCTGCAAGACAGAGAGGTGAGACCATGGTATAGGAGGTGTGTGAGCCTTTGTGAGTCTGCAAAATGTCCTGACTGCAGAGCGAGGTGCCACCAGCCAGAGCTCAGCTGTCAGAGCTCTGTGGGTGTTGTGGCCTCCCCTCTCAGGCAGCTGCTGCAGGCAGATGTGGTCACACATCTGACCACACTGACAACACAGAAACCCCCTGGAAAACCTCACCCATAGACATCAGCGTCCATGGGATTCATGTGGAATGTTTCATAGCACTGACCACTCTGCACATCCCACAAGGGATGGGCTGAGGGCTTTTTCATCTGGCCCAGACCCCTTCTCCCAGCCATAGGGCAAACACAGGAAAGTGTTTGCTTCACCATCAGCCCTACCTTTGTGAACATACTCCTGTTAATGCACACACAAACAAACAAACTTAGTGTCCTCTCTCCCACACTGGCCAAACCAGTCACCCCAGAGTATGTGCACTGGGTTTGTCTGGGCTGCAGTTCTCTTTCTGCAGTCACAGAAAGAGTTACTGGTGCTGCTGTGCTGGGGTTTGTGCCCAAGGCAGGGCTGACAGCACCCCACGGTTCAGCTGGGCTGGGCTGGGCCTGCACAGAGCCCAGCTCTGCTCTGTTCCCATGGCCAGCGTTGGGCTGGGGGCACAGGGAGCCGGGAGGGGGCACAGCTGAGACCCCACTGGCCCAGGGATGTCCCAGACCATACAGCTCCCTGCTCAGCAGGTAGAGCTGGGGAAGGAGGGAGACGGGGGGATGGAGTGATGGTGTTTGTCATCCCAGTCCCCATCCCGTGGGATGGACCTGGCTCTCCTGGGGGTGCTGAGCACCTGCCTGTGGTGGGGAGCAATGACTGTCTGGCTTGGCCGTGCACCTGCAGCTTTTGCTTTACCTGTTAAACTGTACCTCAATCAGTTTTCACTCCCTTATATCTCTGACTCTCTTCCCCAGCTGCCCCTGAGACAACCCTCCACAAAATGGAATTTCTGCTCCCTTGACAGTGTCCTGCACATGCTGACTCTCTGTGTGATGGTTGCAGGGTGCTGACAACACCTTCCAATTTTTATGAACCCATAGCTGCATTTAAACACATTTTTTTCATTGTCTCTCACTTGTAGGTTTTTCCTTTCAAATATTCACTTCATTTTCCTTTTCTTTTCCAGCCAAGCTGTTTCAAGGCATGGATAAGAAGCTCCATGGGGTCTCTGTGGAGGTGCTGGAGACAAGCATTCCCAAAATAGAGCCTGTTGTAGCCTTTTGGTCATTTGTCCCAGACCTGTGTGCAAGGTGGGAAATGAGTGACAGCTGTACTGCTGGAAACTGGGGAGATCACAATGCTGGGATTCCCCATCTATTATAAGATTTCCTTGAATTCTCTGCCAAACACGTGGGCTTGAAAAAATCCTTGAATGAGAAATTCACAGCAGATCCTTTTGTAAATGGACAATGGGTTTCAGTCAAAAGCAGGAGAATGAACCTTTGGTGAAGGAAAGCAAGGAGAACTGAAGTGTGCAGGGTATGTCCTCACATTTGAAAAACACCTAGAAGACATAGATGCTTTAACTGAAATGTGTCACCCTCAGAGACTCAGACCCAGATACTCCAGCACAAGGGGGTGAATAATTCCCCCTTGGCTTCACAAGGGTCAGTGGGACTCAATTCCCAGCACAACTGCTGTCTCTCTAACACTCATGTTCTCTGCCACCACAAAGCCACCACATGTCCACCACTGGAAGAGCAGAAAAAAAATGCCTTGGACAAGTGAAAGCACTGCTGGAGTCAGGACTGGAGCTGTGGTGATAACCAGGGCATCCAGGGGAAGGATCTGGCAGTAAGCAATCGATTAACTGGAAGTGTCTTGCCACTTTTCCATTTTGCAGTGAGGCCCAGATGGGACAGCTGTGTGTCCCTCCCCTTGGACTGTCTTAGCTGCTGTTTGGCTTCCAGACAAGTTAAGCTGGGACACTTTACCCACTTCAAGATTACAAATGTTAGTGACTTTCTGTTCAGGAGCACTGGCATAGAAGCCAATTTGATGACCAGCTTTCCTCTGGGCAATCTATGCAATTTCTTCAGTTAATCCCATGGACGTGCTGGAGCAAACACAGGCTCTTGACTGCCCCATCACACAGGATTTGTGCCCCAGTTGTGTCGTCCTGTAGTGGAAGAGGCACAGAAACAGAGAGGCACATGTGGCCAAAGGGCCATGGACCATGGGGAAGCAACTGTCAATGCCTTGGGCACGCTTCCTTCCTGGAGGTTTGGCCCCCCCGGGCCAATGTGGCTAAAGCATGGATGATGACCTTGAAGAAAGCTGTTGGGAAGAAAGCTGGAGCCTTCAACAATGGCTAAACCCCTTTCCTTGGGAGCTGCCTTCAGACTGGGGTCTGACCCTTGTGCCCAGACTGCATCACAACAGAGCTGAGTCACAGCCATGCCCACCCCTGGCCCTGGGCCCCTCTGAGCCAAACCCTGACCTGAGAGCTGACTTCCTGGCTCAGCCTTGGGTCTGCATCACCACCATGAGCTTGCCTGATGACCTGGACTTGCAGATGACCCCATTTACCAGTCTCATGTATGCCCTTGCTTGGAAGACTGGGACTGAGTTCCAGCTTTCCCATATCCAGGCACCACAGATGCTTGGCTTTGCTCCATGAATGACTGGATGGGGCTGATGTCTCAGCTGCATTGACTCAGACCCATAAGTCAGCTCTTCAGACCACTTGACATCTCACCCCTTGATGTGATGTCCTTTTAGGAAAATATTATTTTCACTTTCTATTCCAGTTTTCACTTTGAGTCCTCTGCACTGCCATGCCATGGACACGCAGATCCATCACTGAAGGACAAATTGTACCAAGGAATGTGGCTTCGCTATCCCTGGTAAGTTACCAGCCAGGCAGGTTCCACCACAGGGGACATTTTTTGTCACTTGGGTTTTGTTGGAAAGGCTCCAGGACAGTCAGGAAGACACCTTGGATGTTTCCTTAAGAAGCATCTGCAGCTTGTTTTCCTCATGTAGGTTTTGGCACCAAGGAGGAGGAGATGGAGTTTTGGGAAGTGCTGGCGTTGCTCCCAACAAGGCTTCACGTGGCTCAGGGATTTTCAGCAGGTTTATGGAGCTAAGTGTCTGTGTATCTGAAACAGAGGCAGCAGAACCTTGTGCTCAGCAATGTATTGATTATTTTTTTCCATTGACAAAATGATGATTTCATTATAAAGGCTATGATTTTACTTGTAGCCAATGATTCCCCAAACCACGGAAATATCAAAATACTTGAAATTGTTACTGCATAGTTAAAAGAAAAGGTGACCCATCATTTGCTGCTTATTTTCAAGATAGCAGTGGAGGGGTGTAAGCATGGAAAATTTAGGATGTGAATTGCAGGAAAATGTCTTCTTCTTAGAAAATATAACATTTGCAACTGAGGATGTGAACATTGCCATTGGAGAAGATCTATCCAGGAATTACTGGGAAATGGGAATGAATATTGGCTTTAGCTCGCACAATGCATAGGCACTGCAAAACACACAAAAAGGTTACTATTTGATTTCCAGTGTTTTGTTATGCCAGTTTTTCATCTGCTTTTCTTATTTTCCCAAGCTCTTCAAACTTCTAGAATTTACTGTTACAGATTTACATTTTTACAGATTTACATTTAATTTTACAGATTTAATTTTTCAGACTTTAGCCCATGGAAATCATAGAACCATAGAACAGGCTGAGTTGGAAAGGACCCATCAGGATCATCAAATCCAACTCCTGTCCCTGTGCAGGACACCCCAACAATCCCACCCTGTGCCTGAGAGTGTTGTCCAGCACTTGTCCAGCGCTGTCCAAATGACCAGAGCCATTAGCTTTTTCCAGACTATGACACTGAAAAGCTTTTATATAAGTTTCTCACTATTACAGCACTGGTTTATATTCACCGAGTCTTGCCGAGTCATTGTTTTGCTATTTTAAAGGGTAACAAAGATGAGGATGATGGAGTTCGATTTTCAGGGAGCAATTTAGATTTCTTTGTGTGTGTTCCACTTCAAACCTCTGATCTTCCCCTTTCTTTTTCCACAGGGACTTTCTTGTGTTCATTCTCATCTCAACGAGGGGTGGAAATGACACTCCCTTGTCAGGAATGCAAACCTGCTCAGGGTGATTCTACTAACACCAAGATAGGAATCAGACACAAACCCACCGCAGCTTGGAGTTTTATGAATTAGCTATAAAATAAGTGCTCTGAAATGTAACAAACTGACATTAGGGTACATTTACAGGAATACATCGAAGCCTGACATAATTTAATTGTATTTTAGTCCCGTGGCAATACATAGTTGAGGGAAAACCATGTGCTGCATGAGGGATTTTCACTCTTCTGCAATATCTTATGGCAGAAGAGGCAGCACTTACCCTCTTTGAAACTATCAGTTAATTCCAAGGGTTACTGAAAGATACCTTGATTTTTCAGCAAATATTTTACTTCTGATTTGTTCCTCACCAAGCAGAGAAACTGTCACCTCTGAAGAGCTCATTTACAAATGCCAGCTCTGCTTCAGGCACGGAGATGTCAGGACTGCTCCAGAAGGGGTTTCTTGCCCAGCCATCCTTTGCAAGGGCACAGAGACATTGAGGTATACCTGGCTTATAGTTACTCCTTTCTGCCCTGCTTGGCACCAGAGTTTATCCAAGAAAACACTAGATTTTATTTCCACAGCACCGTTCTGTCTGGCAGAGGGAGTCTCTGTGCACAACACCTGCAGAAATTCCTGTCAAAGCAGCAAAATGCTGCTGGCAAAACTGATCCTGTCCCTTAATGGTCTTCGTAGGGATCAAAGGGTCCTTTGTTAATGGACCTGAATCTTCCTCCTGGGCCAGAAACAATGAAAGAAATGGCAGAACCGTGTACCCTAAGAAGAGGTTGTGCTGAATAAGCTCATCATGCTCAATGACTCATTAAACACTTCCAGCTCTTCCAGAGGATCTTGGTCCTCAGCACTGGGCTGGTTCTGTCCAGGACAGGATTAATTTTTGCAGTAGCCAGGAGGAGGCACCGTCAGGACCCTGAGGTTATTCTGTACCACCTCAGCTCATTGCTGGGGGAAGGGAGGCTCTTCCAAGGAGAATGGGTTCCTTCCAGGCAAGAAAACGCCAGGGGAGACGCTGGTATTGTTTATTGCCCGGGGAGTATTTTCTTGTGAATTTTACTCTCTGTCATTACTCTTGTTGCTGTCACTGTTCTTTTTGTTATCTCATTGCTGTTTACATTAAATTGTTCTGATCTCAACTTGCAATCTTTAAATTTTGTGCCTCCAATTCTCCTCTCCAATCTGCCGCAGAGCAGAGGGAAAAAGAGGGGAGAGAGTAGTGCTGGTGACCCTCACTTATCCCCAGTCTCCCTGGTGTGATTTCTCCGACCTTGAGTGAGATTCCTTCTCCTCCCCCTCTATGCAGGTGTGAGTTAAAGGTACTGTCTTTTCCACGGCCGTGGTTACTGCCCAGCTTTAAGCTCCAAGGTGCCTCAGTCATCTTTGCAGGTGCCAGGCATGCATCAGTCCCTCAGGTGGCTTTGGGAATGCTTCTCCCAAAGTTAGTGCAGATTGCAACAAGCACTGTCTTGCTGATGCAGGCCTCGACTCCACCCATCAGCTGAACAGAAAAAGCTTTTGGGTGTGCACATCAGGAGGAGGAAGAAGTGTCTGGGTAGGGCAGAGAACCAAGGAGAGCAGCACAGAACCGAATATGGTTCAAACCTGCTCTCCTCAACTCCCAGCCCATCTCTAGTCCCCATGGCTCTCTTCTAAAAACCTGGAGGCTTTCTACAGCCATATTCCATAGATTTTCTATAGATTTTCTATTTTTTTTTCTGTGTTTTCCTCACTACAAGAAAGACATTGAGGCACTGGAGCATGTCCAGAGAAGGGAACAGAGCTGGGGAAGGGGCTGGAGCCCCAGGAGCGGCTGAGGGAGCTGGGAAGGGGGCTCAGCCTGGAGAAAAGGAGGCTCAGGGGGGACCTTGTGGCTCTGCACAACTCCCCGACAGGAGGGGGCAGCCGGGGGGGTCAGGCTGTGCTCCCAGGGAACAAGGGACAGGCCAAGAGGAAATGGCAAGTTGCACCAGTGAAGGTTTAGGTTGGAAGGTAGGGAAAATTTCTTCATGGGAAGGGTTTTCAAGCATTGGAACAGACTCCCCAGGGCAGGAGTGGAGTGCTCATCCCTGGAATTTTTCAAAAAATGTGTGAGGGTGGCACTTAAGGACATGGTTTAGTGGTGACCATGGTGGTGGTGCTGGGTTGATGGTTGTACTCCATGATCTTAAGGATCTCTTCCAACTGTAACAATTCTGAGATTCTATGATTCTTTAGAAACTGTTCCAGGATGCACATTCCCATTGGGATGTCTAGGTTACATGGGGACATCTCAGCGTGGGGGTGGTGCTGCCATTGCTGCTGGTCAGCAGTAGCTCTCAGCAGCCCTGCATGGTCCATCAGCAACAACCCCTCACAGGAGGAGACGAAGCTGGAGCAGCCGGTGACACCTCTGATAAAAATCTTCAAAATGAAATAATGCATTGGGCTGACAGGAATAATCCACACCTTTTCTCCTGGGCAGGTGAGGCTCAGCACAAACTCGCAGCCTTTCCTCCCTCCGTTGCTGTGCCCGGAGCCCGGTGTGCCACATCCCGTGAGCTCTCCCGGACGAAGAGCTCTGTCATTGCTGGGTCAGTGTGTCTGTCCTCCCCCAGAGCTGGCAGCACGTTCAAATGCTGCAGCTGGTAGGTTAATCAGCAACTGCAGAGGGAGTACTCAGGGAAAAACACGTCCCTTTCAATTAGGTTTGCTCAAATCCGCTACAGTGAGTGGAGGGCTGTAACACTCAATTATTCCTAGCAATCAAATTGAAATGATGCTTGTCATTAAAGAGTCACCATTTGCTGCCTCTTCAGGAGCTCTGATCACTACGGTGTTATCATTGAGGGGTGCTAAATGACTTCTTGTTCACGCTTTATCCACAGTCAATCTTCAGAGACGTCATTTGTGTGCTTTTTAAAGCCATTCTCGTCATAGGACTTGGAAAATACCCCCCAGTCTGATGTATCATAAAAATGGCTCAGTGCATAATGTGATTCATAGTCAAGAGGAGAAAATCAAAGCACTCCAGTTTGTTTCCTCCTTTTGATGCCAAACTCAGCAACTTCAAGTAAGCAGGAAGGTCTGAGTGGGCTGCAGTATGGGGACAGGACCTCAAGGAGCCCCAGGAGCTCGGAGGGAATTATTTTTGTGGTGTAGCAGATGTGGTCAGGTCTGAGATGTCAACGCCTCCTTGGCTCTTCAGCTGGGCAAAATGTTGAGTTGGAACTTTTAGAAAGAAAGTACAGACTTGGCAACACAAATTATTTGTGGGTCTGCCTTATTTTTGCCATGTTAACATTTAAAAAAATTTAACCTCAGTGTCCCAAGGAGATGATTTCCTGCAGGGGTGTTGTGTGCCTGCGTGTGAACCGACCTGGGCAACCACCAAGCCACAGCTGAAATGCAAAGAGTAGATTTATTTCATTACCTTGCTAACAACCCTGAGTGGCAGAGGCACACGGGGACACTGCACACACGGGGACACTGCTCCATTAGGCTCATCTCATCCCAGCAGGGAGAGACACGCAGGGACACAGGTGCTTGTGAGAGGGTGTTATCTCTACACAGGAATGCTACTTAAAACATGAATGAATGAACAACACCAGGCACAATAGATGGAGTTTTCCCACACATTTTTAGCATTCATAGCTGCAAGGTCAGTTGGAGCAAAACTATTCCCTTCTCCTCACCAATCTTCCAGATCTAACTTTTTCCTCACAACCGTCTGCCTCTTGTCTTTCTTCAAATAATAACATTTGGAGGTTTTGGCTAACATGGATCACATTACACAGAGAAGTCAAAGTCCAAAACATATGAAATTCCTACATGAAAATTTGTATCTGCAGGAGGCAAGTATCCACCAGTGTTCCTCCAGTAAAGGCTACATATCAAACAGACATTCGTTAACACTTTAACTTACTGAAACAGTTAATTGACCATTTTCTACTGTTTTCCAGTAGGAAAATTCATCCAGAAGTTGAAAAATGGCTATTATTCATGGGAACATGTTCATTTTGTGAGGAACTGTTGTGTAGTGGATACCTCTCAGTACTAAGAAGAGATGAGAAAAGAGCTAGAAGAAGGTTAAAAAATGACAGCAGATTTTTCTCAGGTTAGGAAATATTATGGTTACCATTGATCTTCCACCCAAACCCACAACAGAATAGGAAAGGATGTCTTTTATGGAAGTTCACTCTCCTAGCTTCATGTAAGAATAGTTGTTCTTAGGGTACCCAGGGATGGGGAGCAGAATAAATCCCATAACCCAAAGGGAAGTGGTCAGTGACCTGCTGCACCACCTAGACACACACAAGTCTCTGGGGCCAGATGGGATCCAGCCAAGGCCGCTGAGGGAGCTGGCAGAGGTGCTCACTGAGCCGCTCTCCATCATGTATCAGCACTCCTGACTCATTCTGGAGGTCCCAGTTGACTTCAGGTTTGCAAATGTGGCACCCATCTACAGAAAGAGATGGAAGGAGGAACCTTCTCTCTCCCTACAACTCCCTGAAAAGAGGTTGTACCCACGTGGGCGTTGGTCTCTTCTCACAGATGAAGAACAATAGAACAAGAAGAAACGACCTGAAGTTGCACCAGGGGATGTTTAGAATGTATGTTAAGGAAAATTGCTTCATGGAAAGGGTGGTCAAGCCCTGGTACAGGCTGCCCACAGCAGTGGTGGAGCCACCATCCCCAGAGGGATTGAAAAGATGTGTAGGTGGGGTAACCCAGGGACGTGGTTTTGTGGGACTTGGCAGTCTTAGGTGTCGGTGATTGAGACACGGACTTCGCCGGGTCCAATGAGGACTGTCCAGCCCTCATGTCCTCTGTGGCTCACCTACAGCTCTAGTCCCTGATGCAGGGCACCATTCGTAGCGACTGGGACACGGACCCAGACCAGCAGGGAATCTGAATTGTTTATTCAGAGAAACAAGCTGGTTTTATACACTTCTTCAAGGCACAGCATTTCCTTACATGGCAATACTCACTACCTGACCTATCCCATGCTGCCACATCAGCAACACACTTTCTGACTGTCCTTCTATGGGGTGATCAGGCGCTGTTCACCCATCTGGCAGCTTCCAGCAGCTCCTCTCCATAGGGGTCTGCCACATGACACCTCCTCCCCGCAGGATCCTAGGGAGACGAGCCTCTCTGTGCCGCCGTGTGCTCCTTTGTGCTGCCATGTGCTTCTTTGTCCCACAGCCTGTAACTCAAACTCCATCCCATCTCTTCCCACACTTAGGTTTAGGGTTGAACTTGGTGATCTTAACGGTCTTTTCCAACCTAAATGATTCAATGAAGTCCACTGGCTCTGGAGAGGTTTCATGTGAAGTGGGTTGGGAAACTGATTCAGCCAACCCAGGGCAAAAAATCTCATTTCCAGGGCAGAGGGGGCCCTTTGGCTGGGATCAGCATGGTACAGTGCATTTCAGCTATGCCAACAGGCCTATACAAGAAAAAGAATTCTTTCTTCAGAAGAGGTTTCTAGCTGCACAGTCTGGACCAAATTCTGGCTAAAAGGTACTATGATCCTTCCCTGGTATGTCCCTGTTAGCCCTTTGCAGTTGCACAATCATTTAAACAGATATATACTCCCATAATCATAATTTACTCTGTGGTTTATCAATACTAAACTCATTGTTGAATGCTAACAACAAAAGTGCTGTCATATTGAAGAAGTGAATTTTAGGGAAGCTGGACAAGAAGGTTTTTCCAACTTACATGTTTTCTCAAGAAAATACATATTCATAGTAGTTTGATATACCAACTCTCATGGGCAGGTATATTTGCATAAATACTCAAATGAGAATATTTGCACAAGTAATTAGGACGTTTGTTTTTCACGAGTGCTTATTTAGAAGGAAGTGTTTTTCTACCAAATATTCATATATAAAAGAGGTCATGAATGCAAACAAAATGATTCATGGGGATTAGTCTGAAAGAAGATTTCCCTGTGTGTCTGTAATATTTCCACTCACCTCTGGTTGCTATGTAGTAGCCAGTCATCTGCAAAACCTGATGAGCTCTGACAAGGCCTCTCCATGTCTGCAGGATCATCTGGAGCACGGATGGAGGCATTACTGCAGGTTCCCCAAAGCACTGAGCTTCTGCCAGTAATTAACAATATAAGAAATAAGAATATTAATTATAATAAAATAATCCTCGCTCAACACGAGACCCTGAGTCTGGGCTGACACCTGCTCGTTATCCCCAGGATGCCATTCATGGTTAATGCTGCCTGAGCCCATTAAGTTGGATCCAAAGGACAGGGCGCTGTCGTGTGTCTCACAAACCCAGGAGACTGACAGCAAAGATGCTGCTCAAGTCTTTTGTTCCACGTAAGAGCCTGCCTTGATTCCAGACCTTCTTGACATGCTCCTCCCACTCCCTGTGGGAGCACAGTTGACCCTCATGGCACAGCACTGTGCCCAGGGAGCTGGTGGGGCTGGTTCCAGCGTGGTCACGCTCTCACCTTCCCTTCTGAGGGCTCGAATGCAGTGTCGGGGAATCAGCTGGGTTCTGCTGTGCTGATTCCACCCTGTTCCAAATGGAAGAGGTCCTTTCCACACATATTTCCTTCCTCTTTCAATGTGAGCAGGAGAAGCATGAAGGGGTCTTTGTTCAGGATTTAACAATCTCATGAACCCTCTACCACTGTGGGTTTCTGAGTCATGTAGGTTGGCTCTTCAGAGCAGATCAAAGCAGACACTGTCCAGGTGTCTGTGGGAGCTGTTCCTCATCCTCTGGGGCCTTTAAAAACCCAAAGTAATGCCAGAATTACCAAATACTGGTGCAGTGGGTTTGACCTATTAAGACAGTGTGATTACATCGTTGACTTCCTCCTGATCTTCGCCTTCAAGAGCCACACTCCACCTCCCATTGCTGCCTTCCCAGCCAGTGCAGGAGCTCCTGAGCACGCAGAGGAGGAACTCCAGCCCTCAGCTGAAGCTGCTGAGCAAGGGCACAACCACAGCAGGTTACTCCAGCAATTATAGAGAGCTCTTAGCAGTGATGTGAGGTCCTGGAGGTTGGAAAGAAGGTTCAGCATGGGTCTTGCAACTGGAAGTTGAGAAGGAATGTGAGACCCTGACCTGAGGACGAACTGAGGACTAATCTGGTCCAAAGGTGTTTCAGCAAGTGGTTTGGATGAGGGCTGAGGAAGAGGCTCCAAAGGAGAGATCGAAGCTGGGGTCTGTGGGACTACAGTTTCCTGGCAGCAGTGGGAGAAAAGCACAAAAAGGAGAGGCCATCCCTGTCATTTATAAAATCAGGCTGTTGGCTTTTGCATATTCACATTGTCCTGTGACCAAGTTAGAAGTTATTAAGTTATTAATATAGTTATTTGTTAAGTACCTTCTCATTAAGAAGTTTCTACATTGTTCTCTGTTGAACCCCTGTTTCCAGTAATTGCACAAGTCCAATACCCTTTTAGTTATCAGAGTTGTTAAATTTTAACTTCACCATGTTAATTTGATATCAAGAATTTTACAATATTCTGTTGCCCATCTGTACTTTTCCTTTCGAGTAGGGGCACCTTTCTATCCTTCCCTCAAAACAAGTTGAGTTGGCAGTAAATGCTGTTTCTAACCTAAGTTTGAGTTCTACACTAGTAGGATGTAATTTGTAATACATTTTATTTAGACCTTCCCTTCCTCTCCCATGTTAATTAAAGAAGTTGTCATACTGTTCTTTAAAAGTTCCACGATGTTTTAGGAATTATTATAAATTTATTTAATATTTTAAGGTGTGTTAAACTCCAGTAATCCTTATCTAAGTTCAGAGTTTTGCAGGGAAGCAGACCTTTGTAAGTGGCCAAGAACTATTTTTAGTCCATAACCCTTACCCTGCCGCTGGGCTCCATGGAATTTTATTTATTTAAAATTCCATGGAATTCCATGGAATTTTAATGAGGACTTTTCCCGCCATTGAAGCGAGATGACATCACTAAGAGACTGTCCCCTAGCATTGGCGGATGGACATTACCACACTCCAGAACGCCACCAATCACCCTGGACCATGGGGGCCGGACAGTGGGCGGTTATGGGAGGGACCAAGAAGGTATAAAACCCCCTGACAGAAGACAGGAGGGGCTTTTTGCCTTCAGATCAGCCGTTGGTGAAGCCCAGCACTGCGGTCAAAGGCCTTTATCTCTTTTCAGAGACATTGCTTAAAGACTTTTTTTTGCTTCGGAGTAGCTGAGGGAAACCCAGTGCTGCAGATCTCTGTCGTGGGTAAATAGCCTGCTCGGCTTCAAGTGTCTCCGATCCTGCCATCCCGGTTTTTCTAATTTAATTGAGGAATTCGGACTTTGCATTTTTCCAAATTAATTTCTTTTAATAAACTACTTTTCTTTTAATTAAAACGAGAGTTGTCCTTATTCCTGACAATGCCCATGTTGGCATTTCAAGAAGGGGAACATCAGTTATTTTTGACTCTGATTGTATTCACAGAAGTCTTATCAGGCACTGGCTCCAAATAGAAAGTATCCAGATGAGGTTTTCTAGAGCGATTCAAGGCCCAGGAAAGCTCACTTACAGTGGGGCTTCAACTGCTCAACCCAATCATTTTAATAAAGAAATGAGAGAGATACAGCTCGTAACAAATGTAGGTGGATAAACTGTAAATTGATTTCCGCTGTGTTGTTAACCCGGAGTAGAATCATAACAGGACCCACTGAGTGGGAGCTGCAGCAAGGCAAAGTCAACCTGGAAATATTTGTTAAAGTCACCAGGCCCTGTCAATTCATCATGTCTGAGCTTGGCTTCCTGACATGGCTCTCAAATCTGTTTTCATGCCTCTTGCCCAAATACCTGGTTGGATTCAAAGGGAGCAGAATCCAGCCTGGCTCTTCAGATTCACTGCTCCTGCTATGCAGCTGCTCAGATGGGCCTGGAAAAGCTTTGCTGATGCAGGAAAAGCATCCCTATGGCAATATAACTCCCAGAGTTTGGTCTTTATAGTGCAAAGAAAAGTGTATGAATGCTAATAGAGATGTTTCTATGCCCAGGTGCAGTATATTGTCCTGCTGCAGAAGTATTCCCAAAGCATCACAGTCCCGGTGCACCTGAGAAGCTGAGGTGTCTGAGGTGTCACTGTTCCCTCCTGCTCCCCCCTGCCCCTGACATTCAAGGGTCAGTGGGTGCTGCAGCTCCCCTCTCTCTGTGCCAGCTCCACTGCTCTCCTGAGCCACCTGGAGCAGCTCTCCAGGGTAGAAATCACAGGCGATCCACTCCAGTGGCCTCCCCAAATGAGAGCAAAGCCTGGCCAACACGACACGCCTGAAGGCCAGGGGAGATGGAGGCAGCCTGGCGTGACCTGTGCCTGCTGTCACCCCTGCTGCCCCTTCCCGAGGAGCTTGGCTGCTGTGCCAAGACCTCTGCCAGAGAGGCAAAGTCCTTGTGCTGTTCCTGCAGCCCAAGGTCATGGATTAATGGGAGTTCCTGAAGTTTACTTGACTCAATGCCCTTTCCAAAGCAAACCTCCTTTACACAACAGGAAATTGTAGGTTTGGGGCCTTAAGGGTTTTAGGAATTGCCAATATCCTCTGCTAATGCCATCAGCACCTCACGGCTCATCCGAAAGCAGCTCCAGGAGAACGGCCTGAGCTCAGCAGGGTGAGCTGGAGATCTGTGCCCTACTTAGCTGGTGTATATATTTGTCAGTAAGTGGGGCACTCAATAACCTGAGATCTGACAGCCTTCAGATCCTGTATGGAGAGATGTCAATCATTCTGGCTTACATTAAACATCTTCCCAGGCATCTGGACTATATTATAATATCCCATCAGTGCCAAATTATAAACATGAACCACACATGTTAATCTCTTGATTCTGGCTTATTTCCCCTTCAGACAGTCCATGAAAGAAGGAAAAAAATGTCCTTTGTCAGCATAATAAAATTATAAACCATGTGGGAGGGAGGGTGGTGCCATCACCCAGTGTCTCTCCCGAGCCAGCTATGGATTTTTGCAATAGATTTAGTGTTTATGGCCATTTTCACTCTCTGCCTTGGTAATAATCATAGTGAAGACACCCAACAACCAGTAAATGGAATCACAACAGAGAAAATCCTTTGCTGTTTTGTATGTCCTTCTCAGTTTGCTCTATGACATGGTATCACCTGCTCAGAGCTGGACCTGCTGTCCAAGAGGGACAGGGCAGTGACCACAGAGAGGGCACTGACCACCACCTTGTCCTGCTCTGGGGCAGCGGTGGGAGCTCTTCAGGAGAATGTGGAAATCACTTGGAAGCTCTGATCAACTAACAGGTGACTTTTATATCTTAAAGTAGCTTCTGGTTTACTCTTCTTCTAAGAGTCAATTAGTGAAGGTAAAGAACATTTTCCTGGAAGTCCTGGGGATGGGATCCTTTTCATGCAAAACATGCTGGATAACTCACCCCTTTTCTCCATACAGCTCTGCTCCAAGGCCAGGAACCCAGGTCAGCACAGAGGTGTGCATGTCCTTGGAGGTACCCACAGCTCCATCTCTTCTCAGGCAAGGACAGAGTTACTTGAGGAAAGGAAACAACAGGAATCTTCTTGCACACCCAGAGGACACAGAGATGGAAGAGTTTGGCAGCACCTTCTGAGAGATGCTCAGCATCCCCAGGAGCTTGGGCAAACCCAACTATCTCTTTGGGAACCTTCTCCAAGGAGCCGCTTCTGTCCCAGGGAGCACCAGAAATTGCTCACTGTGGATCACAGTCTAAGTGGGATCCAACAGAAGGAGCTGGACAGGCCCTTCCCAAGGAGAATGTTAGAAAACCAAAGGTTTGAGCCCTGCCATCTGTTTTTCCACTGTGACCTTCAGGTGACCTTGCTTCCCAGTGTGAGAGTAGCAGCAGAAGTGGTTTCAGTCCACTGCAACTGGAATGGACTGGGCAGTTTGCCAAGTGAATATCTGCTGGGTTAATCACTGTGCAAATCTAATCAGGAACTGGAATGTGCCAGGCTCATTACTGAAATTAAATTCACCTCCAATTAAAGAGAGAGCTACAAGCTTCCATCATGCAGAGGTGCCCCCAGGCTGCCCCTCCCAAAACCAACATCAAATCCAGTCCTTCTGAACTGCAGGTTTGCTGAGCTCTGGAGGTATTTCCAGGTGTGAGGAAGTGAACTGCTGCTTGTGATTTCCCCCAAGGCTCTCTGAGGAGTTTACTGATGCCTTTAATAAGTCACCTTGCAAGTCAGGAGTAACTTCAATTGTAGGATTTCCAAGGAGCACTCGCCAAGAGAAATCTGGGGATACAGTAACTGGAACACCTCCCATGGCAGGATCGTTCTTGTGAGCATCTTTACAAATTCTCACCTTCACATGCTGAATCTTTCCTTGGGACCTACACACCTTATGTCTACGCTGTGGAGTCCAAATTAAGAAATTAAGTTTGTGCTGAGAGCAACAAGGCTGCGAAGTCAAGAAGGTAAATAAAGTGCAGAAATGTGGACTGAAAAGTTGTTCAAGCTTCATTTGCCCCTTTGGCTTCTACATTACACTTGCACAGCCTAATCACATCATCACTACACATCACATCTCTGCCTCCATCTGTGATTCACCTGGGCATTATCTGATTTCAGGGAAAAACTTTTAATATCTTAGGTCTAAATATGTGCCTGTAACTGAAATCCAGCACTGAAGACTTGGCAGGACTGCAGATGTAATTCCTGACCTTCTTCTTTTCTCCTTCAGTACTGAAAGAAAAAACAATCCACGAAGAGGAGGGCTTGGCTTTCACCTGGAGATGGCCAACATGGATGCAAAACTTGAAGGCTCCCTGTACACATGTCCTTGCTCCACTCACACCTTCCACTGCCTACTCCAAAAAGCACAAGTATATCCAAAAATATAGCTGGGGTCTGAAATCCTCCATCCTCATGGCCAGAAACCAGCAGTAGATAACAGCATAAAGAATCACAGACTGGTTCAGGTTGGAAGGAACCACCAAAAGTCGTCTGGTCCTACCTCCCTTGCTCAAGCAGGGTCCTCCCAGAGCACGTAGCACACACTTTAGCTAGACACTGAAAAACAGTATTTAATTTGTCTCAAGTATATAGGAAATTAAATATATATTGAAGAAAATATTTCACCTGGGTGCTCCAGATCTGTGCAGAAGCCACAGGTACTGAGCAGAGCCATATTCCAGCATGAGACTTGATCTTTAAGCAAAACCTATTTGCTCCCTCTCAGGCTCAGGAGCCCCAAGATGGATTTGTCCCAATGGTCTGACCATAGCCACAGGTGGGTGTTCAGGTGGCCCATCCTTGCCTTGACGCAGAAGAGGATCAGGTCCTCACCAGTTCTCCTGGGCTTATTCTGCCTGGCCCACTTCCCTACAACCAGGAGTGCTGGAAGCCACAAGGATTATTGTGCCAGAAGTCAGAAGGATTATTGTGCCATCTTGTTGCAGAGTTTTAGTTGCAAAGCCTTGCTTTGGCACTGCCAGGTCCATCTGACCTGGCAGGGTGTGTCACCTCTGTGACTTCCATGTGCCTGGCCTGGCAGACACTGCACAAGCAGGACAGAAGGTGCTCATTGCTGGCAGTGTTTGATCGATGAAATCTCTGAAATCTTTCTGCCTTGGCACTCGGCTCCTTGAGGACCTGGCTGATGACACTATTCATTTGCAGCCTCAGGTGTGTCCAGTATCTCTGGATAAGCTTCCAGATGCCTGAGGAAATGTATTAGTCTGCCCACAGAGGTTGGAGCCTGAGTCCTATTCCACCCTTGTGACTTTTCCAAATGTTAAGGGGGAGACATGGCCAAGGGCTCCCAGGCAGAGACCCAGCTGGGTCACAGCCACCTCCCTGCCTGCTGCATCTCTCTCCTTCACCTATCAACAAAACTGGTGAGGAATATTCTGGAGGATTTTTATACCAAGTCACTGATGGGTACCTACTGTGGTGGGAAGTTTCACTCATGATAAACCTCACAGCATATGATTGCTGTCAGCACCACTTGTTCTTAGTCTAGGCTTTATTCAGCTTGTCCATGTTCTCAGCCCACGACCATGTCCCAAATTCCCAGACACCTGGGCCAGGGGCTTTATTTTCCCCCTTCAGCAGGCCCTGCAATGCTAATTCCATTAAGACTGCAGAAGGAGAAATTTTCAGATGTCTTGAAGGTTCCTGCAAAATCCTCCCCTCCTTCCCTCTCTGTTCCTTTGCAGAGGACACTGCTGGGTGACTGGCATGAGGATGGATCTCAGGCCAAAATCTTTTCTCTGGCCTGTGTCCCAGCAGGGGAGCCATCCCCTGCCTCCTGCAGCTGCCCTTCACTCTCCAGAGGGTCATCTTGGACAGCTGTTGGAGCTCCTGAGGTCCACCTGCCACATGAAATAACTTCCCCATTGTCTCAGGGTCTACTAGTTTGAAAGCAAACCAGTGAGAGACTCCAAGTCAGAAATACAATTTAATAGGAAAAACAAAATGAATGCAATAGTACAAAAAGAAAACCACTGACAGAGTCAGAATACAACCTGACACCCTGTCAGTCAGGCTGTTGGTAGCAGTCTGATTAAACGGTGCCTGCAGTCCTCCTGGAGTGATGGTTCTGTTGAAGCAGTGATCCTGTCGAGGGGTCTCGTCTTCCTCTGGGAATCCAGTGGAAAAAGGCTACCCGTGGTGTTTGAAATCTCAGATTATATCCAGGATGGAATGTTTGGTTCCTCCCTCTGGGCGGAGCATCTCACAATGGGATGATGTAATTTTATCAGTCATGCGGTGGGACTGGATGGCCCATTAACAGAAGATATCCCCCTGGAGGGAGGATGGGTCATGGGAGAGATAAGAAACACTGCCCCACCCGGTTTCAACAGCTGGCCCATTAACAGAAGATATCCCTGGAGTTTATCAGGGATGAGTCATGAAGGAGGTGGGGAACACTGCCCCACCGGTTTTTAACATCTTATGAAGATGGTGATAGAATACATACTTTTCGGCACATCTTACATTGTAACCTAGGACACGGGGTGTCCTGGTATTCCCTCTGCTCCAGATCCCTGCACGAGTGTCTGATGCAGTGGATGTCACTGAAATCACCTGCTCTGCCTCCAGAGCTGCCTTGGAGAGTGTGAACCATCCCTTCTCCAAGGGGCATTAATTTCTAGAATGACATCTCTCCCAGTTTAGGACGCAGACAGCTCTTCCCAGTCCTGTAAAGCACTCTGCTGGCTCCATTAATTCTGGATCAAACTCCACTTGTAGGTCCCACTCTGGCCACATGAAAGCAACAGAACGTGTCTGTCCACATGTTGCCATCTGATGCATGGAAGTTCCCCTCCCAAAATATTCACCAAACACAGCTGCAGGGGGTGCAGCTGGGACATCAGACTGTCCATCCCAGGGTCTGTGTCAGGGTCTGGCTCTGCTGTCAATATTCACACCAAGGCCTTCTGCCTAAGTTCATGAAGGAAATTCAGAAGCTGGGCAAGTGTAAGGTGCAGTTGTCTCCTTTGATGCACTTCACACGCTATTTGTCAATTTGTTTGACAATTTGTTTAGTTTTCTGAAATCTTGCTGAGTTTTGAGTGTGGCTGTGTTCTTGCGGAGATTCCCCTGAGACTGTGGATCAAACTGTGTAGGACTGAGTCCTGGTCTTACTGCTGTTGAGTTATATCACATTTCATAATCACCCTATCAAGATCACTTGGAGTCACAATGGAAAATAGTTCAAAGCCAGAGCTAGAAGATGAGATCTGGCCTTTAAACAGTTTCTGTACTTTGTGGTTTAAAGATGTGATTCTTTTTACCATTCTAGGATCTATTTGACAGCTGTCATTCCTTCCTTGTTCCTCTACTGGATTTGCACACCACTCTCCTGGGTTTTAGGCCCTTTGCCTACGAACAGTGTTCCCATCAGTGTGTGGATCTCTCTCTGGACTGTTCATGCTGCCTCTTCCAGCCTGTGCTTGCTGTCTGATGGTTTCACTGAGGATCTTTTCGTGGAGGGCCTTAAGACACAAGCACCTGCAGGTTCTATTCTCAGCTCCAGAGTTAATTGCCCACATTGCCTCTCTTTAGCCCCAAATTCCTAAGACCAGTTCCTCTGGGTTATTTAGCACTGAGCCTCAGTAGCTTCTTCCCTTGTGTGTTCTGGGAGGCCTTTCCAATGAAGAGACACTAATTCCTGCTGGTCTCTGGAAATCTGGAGACCCCCATCCTGACTGGTTATTGCACTTGGTTACCTGTTGGAGCCTCTCCAGGTTTCAATCCTAAACCCAAGCTCCACACAGCCCCTGTCCACATCAGACCTCATGGGGTCTGATGCTCCTCTGCTTCACGAGTTGGTGTCTCAGTTGTGCCGTGGAGCTCCGAAGGTGGGACAGCTGGAGTGAAGGGCAGGGCTGCTCCTGCTCCCTGCCTGCTGACAGGACAGTCCTGCCTTACCCTGAAGTCCTGCTCCTGCATTAACAAATTCATATCAAATCTCCTCAGTCGCTGGAACTGCTCAAGAGCTGGAAGCACAAGGAGCAGCAAGGCAGGCTCGGGTGAACTCCTTCCACGTGTCAGCAAATAACTACTCAAAGAGCAAAGCTGCGCCACTCGCCAGCCCCTCCCCAGGGCTGCCAGGGGAATCCAGAGTGCAGGTTTGAGGTAGAGCCTGACCAGCCTTCCAGACTTGGAGGGATGCAAAGCCCTTGTTATGGAGCAGAGAGCTCAGCACTGCCTCAAGGGTTAATTAGCAGCGTCCTTTGCCTTTAGAGGTGTTCATCTAAGCACTTCCTCGTGGAGGGACAGCCGTCTTTGTTGCCTGGATACTGCCTTGCCGTGGCTTTGAGGAAGATACCTGGAGCTTCATTAGAAGAGGATGTTAGTGGGATTTTCAGGTTTAGCTGAACTATGTAAATTATTACCCGGGGCAGCCCTGAGGCAGAGTGGCTGCCGGTTACTATCAGCCACACATCACATCCATGCTCTGACAAGACAAATAAGGGTAATTGTCTCTCTCCCCTTAATCAGGGGATGTGATTATCTGGAGGAGGCCTTGGCCAGGTGCTCACCAGAATTACCCAGCTCAGCAACCTGAGCATCCCTGCAGAGCCAGGTTGGGCAGTGAGGACTGGCCAGGTCCAACACCCTTCAGCTGTGGGAAGTGAACAGCAAACCAGCAGCCATCTCTTATGGCTTGGAGGAAGGTTGCAGAGAGTATAATCATTAGAAAATAAGGAACACCTGATGAAATGGTGACTTGTTCCTGTTTTTTTCCATATTACCCAGGCTGTACCTTTGCTGCAGCTCACCTCTCCAGTCTGAGATGTTGCTGATGCAAAGTGAAGGATCCCAAAGGGACTGGGAAGGGTTTGCACCCAGCCTGGGAAACTGAGCTCGGGAACAGATATGTGGAAAAACAGATTTTCTGAGGTGGGAGATGTATGTCTTCAGTGGCTTTGTCTCACATCATCTCTTCATCGTGCTCTCTTACCCATGATGAGTGAGATGCTCTGGGAGATTTTCCCAAAGTTACGGAGCAGGAGGACATCATCGTCGTCATCGTCCTTCTCCTCCTTCACCTTCTTCTGTTTTAAGGATAAAATTCCAGTTAAACTGGGCCTGAGTTCCTTGGATCCCCCCAACACTCTCCAGTCACCATTTCTGTTCACCACATGACCTAAAGTCAGACCAAATGACATTAGGCAGAACCATCAACAAAGTAAGTAACCCGTCACCCTTATCCTTGCTGGCAGGATACAGCAGCCTGTCAGGGTCTGACCCTGCTGGGGGTCTGAGCAGGGGGAAGGGCGGGAAGTGAGGCGGATGGAGCAACAGCCTTTTAATTGGAAGGCAGTGCAGATAATTGGGGTGGTTCATGTTTTCCTTAGAACAGAGGATGTTGTACAGTGGCTGTGCCAGAGCATTTGGAAACTCCTCCTGGTCTGGGAGTGAGGAATCGTCTGTCCTGGCTTTGCTGAATCCTTTCTTGTGTGTCCTGAGATGGGGAGTCCCTGCCAAGTGCAGGATTGCCTGGAAGTCAGCCCTGATGGCCAAGTGTCACATCTGGGGCAGATGCTGGTGGAAGGGTTTGCTGTGGCCTACAAAGGACCTGACTTCAGAACTTCGTCCCCCCTGCTTGAGGGGAGCGAAGCTGTGCATCCACCCCATCACAGTGAAAGCATCTGCCAAGGTGACCTTCACTCATATGCCTTCAAAGGGTGCAAAACATTTCTGAGTGTAAAGAGAAAGTGAAAACCCCTCTACCAAGACCCTGAGACATCTTCCCATGCTGCTTCCTTCCCTGCTGCCCCTTGAGGCACAACCACAAGGGCTTGTGCTGTCCAGCAGAGATGGTGACAGATTGGGTCCAGCTGGGGTGGCTTCCAGTGTGTAAGCCTGGGATATTCACCTGGAGATTATGGGACTTCAGAGCACCAATTTAACAAGAAATATATCAATCATTGGAAAATTGTTTGATTTAGAGATGGACAGTCTTGGTGCCAGATTTAACATTTTGAAATGCATTTCCTTTCTCTTGTTGCAATGGAATCATAGAATAGAATCACAGAATTATCAAAGTTGAAAAACACCTCCAAGATCATCAAGTCCAACCTGTGACCAATCCCCACCTTTTTAACCAGACGAGAGCACTGAGTGCCACATCCAGACGTTCCTCGAACACCTCCAGAGATGGGGACTCCACCACCTCCCTGGGCAGCCATTCCAATACTTAAACACTCTTTCAGTGAAGGAATTCCTACTGATGTCCAACCTGAACCTCCCCTGGCAAAACCTGAGATCGTTTCCTGTCAATGGATGTATGTAATGTCTCTCATTAATTATGTAGCACAAGTTCCCCAAACTCCTGCACACTTATGCCCACGTACGTCTCTGGCTTCATTAGAATATTTTGATGCAATTAGAAGCATTTGTACTCCTTTTCCCTGGAATAGGAAACACTTGTCCCAGAGTGATCCCTAGCAAACTGGCTAGGCAGCTGATGGTGGTTACAGCGGACGCTGATGCTGCAAGTTGTCCTTCACAGATGTGGTTGATGGTGCCATTTGCAGCTTCCACCCACTGCTTTCCTCCACCTATTGATGGTGGTTTGATCTCCTGGTTGTGCAAGAGTTTTGTGATTTGTTGTTGTGAATTAAGGTTCACAACTGCAGCTGTGTCTCCTCCACGCCGTGAGCAGAGTTTTTGTTTTTTGAGGTGAGGATGTGTTTTGTAAGGTGACTTGTCCCAACATTTTCCTCCTGTTTAGAGACACCATTTTGTAGTAGGGTTCTGAACCCCTGGACCAGAGGTGTCAGACTCATGAGCCAACCAGGCCAGCTGACAGCAGGATTGATGACAAAGTTACTGCTCCCTGAGTGTCCTCTCATCTGCTACACATCTATCAGTTTATTTCACTTTGCTGTAAGTGTACAACACACATAATGTATGAGGCAGTGACTCATCACCAGCCTGACCATCCATGTGCTGGGAGTACAGCAGAGCAGAGACTTTGTCCATCCCCCCATGAGAGCCAGAGCAGCTCTGACTTGGAGCCTGGAAAACAGTCTGCTTCATCAGAGGAACTGAGTGACACACACTTAACCAAATTCTTAGCAATTCTTCTCAAAACCCCACCATGCAATTTGTGAGGCCAGCCTGGGTGACTCTCTAATTCTAGGAAAGATATCAGAAAGAATCTGGAACAGGGACAAATCATAGAATCACAGAATCTGATTTGGAAGGGATCCACAAGGATTATCCAGGCCAGCCCCAGGCCCTGCACAGACACCCCAACAACCCCACCCTGGGCATCCCTGGCAGCGCTGCCCAAACGCTCCCGGAGCTCTGGCAGCCTCGGGGCCGTGCCCATTCCCTGGGGAGCCTGGGCAGTGCCCAGCACCCTCTGGGGGAAGAACCTTTCCCTGATCTCCAGCCTGAGCCTACCCTGGCCCAGCTCCGGCCGTTCCCTGGCTCCTGTCCCTGTCCCAGGGAGCAGAGATCGGAGCTGCCCCTTGGGAGGAGCTGCAGCCCCCGCTGAGCTCTGCCCTCAGTGTCCTCTGCTCCAGCTGGACACACCAAGTGCCCTCAGCTGCCTGTCATACACCTTCTGACAAAACATGAAAGCAAGCTAAAAGGAAAGATTCCAGAAAAACACTAAGAGAGTTGACTGGGTGAGAAAGAAAAGATGGCTTGTTATCCAAAAATTATTCAGCTTCACTGTCCAGAGGACCTGGGGCCAGAACTTCCAACTGTCTCAGGTCCAAACTCCTGCCACATTCCAACATTGCTTTGCAGAACAGCTGCAGCATCCCCAGCTCAGCACCTCAGCGCTCACCAAGCACAGGGCACAGAGGAAGGGGGCTCTGATCACCCTAGGAGGTGCCAGCAGTGCTGGGCAGAGCTGCCCACAGCCCTATGCTGAGCTGTGCCAGCAGGTTCACCACACACAGCACCGGAATCAGAGACTGGAGGAGGAGAGAGTGGTTATTTTGGCACACGTCCTGCCCTCAGGGAAAAAATAAAAAATACTTTGGGTAAGTGTCCTTTAATCTTTAGAGCCTGGCACAGCCACACATGGCACCTTTTAGCATCTGCTGGAAGCAGTTGTGTTTAACCGCCTGTGATGAGCAGGAGACTTCCAGCTCTGGCATGTTACCAAACAAACCAAGTTCCAGCCTGGCAGCAGCTGAGATAGGAGATTCCAGATGAAGCGTGGCCATTGTCCTGCACTGGCAGTGCTGCCCATGGTGCCCCAAAGCACGGAAAATCTCATCCTCTTGCTGCTCCCTGCCGCCAGCACCGGGCAGTGGTGTTTGATGAGCATTAACTGGGAGCCTCCTTTCCCCCCTCAGGGAGCGCTTTGCACCAGCCCTTAGTGCTGATGGAGATTCCGTGGCCATGGCCGACGGATATTCCAGGTGGAGCATCAGGACACGGTTGTCACCTCCATGTGAACACGGTCCCTGCAGGGACGGGAGCATAGCCCCGGGCTAGAAGTTGCCTCCCTCTTGTGGTGGCTGCGCTGCTCCCGAGTCACACAAACACCAGGGGATTTCTGATGCTTGGCTTTCCACAGAGCATCAGAGAAGGACAGAGGTGGCCCTGAGCAAGTGGGAATTCCCAGGGGCCGTTGCTGATGAGAAGCATCAGTCCTTCAGTGACTCCTGCTCTGCTGATGCTGGGGGTATCACCTGTGAGCTCTGGGAGGAGATGTACCCAGAGGACTCAGCCCCAGCTGGAAGAAGCAGGTGAGAGGAGCCCAGCTTAAATGCTGACAGCAAAAAAATAAATCAGAGGGAAGAAAATTAGATAGGAGATTAAAGTGCAACTTTGGATTGATGATCATAGAATAGAATATCCTGAATTGGAAGGGACCCACAGGGATTATCCAGTCCAGCCCCAGGCCCTGCACAGACACCCCAACAACCCCACCCTGGGCATCCCTGGCAGCGCTGCCCAAACGCTCCTGGAGCTCTGGCAGCCTCGGGGCCGTGCCCATTCCCTGGGGAGCCTGGGCAGTGCCCAGCACCCTCTGGGGGAAGAACCTTTCCCTGCTCTCCAGCCTGAGCCTGCCCTGGCCCAGCTCCGGCCGTTCCCTGGCTCCTGTCCCTGTCCTGGGGAGCAGAGATCGGAGCTGCCCCTCGGGAGGAGCCGCAGATGCCTGAGCTGAGCTCTGCCCTCAGTGTCCTCTGCTCCAGCTGGACACCTCACCTCAGAATGAATCCACACCTCAGACACTTTCGTGTGGCCTCTCCTGACCCTTCAGAATCTTCGTGGCCCTTCTTTGGACACTCTTTGATAGCTTTAGATCCTTCTTACACTGTGATGCCCAAAACTGCACCCAGGACTCAAGGTGAGGTTCCAATGCTGAGAATGACCCCCGAGAGTCAAAGGAGTGAGTCTGAATGTCCCCTTCAGCTGCAGATCCTTGTGGAAATGCAGGAACTATTAAGTAACAAAGGCAGATACCCCACGAGGCAGTGCCAACACACCTGACCGGTGTTACACTGAGAGCAGCAATGCTCAAGAGTGCACTTGAGAGGAGATCACAGAACAAGACAAGAGAAACTGGCAACAGTTTGGCAAAAAACTCAAGCCAGACCTGCACTATATGAACTGTGGAGCTGAATGTCCCTGAAGTGTGTCCTGCAAACAAGGAATTCTGCAACGACTGCCACAGAAAGGAGCATTAAGAAAATATATGCAAAGTTATCAAGGCTATGTAATCACAGACAGTGACCATGCAGAGAGCAGGGGAAATCTTCACCGTAATGATGTCCTAAAGAAAGGAAAGAAAATAGTGGAGGAATTAAAATGTAACACACACAAACTCAAATCAAACTCAACGAGGGCTCTCAGGTGATGTGTAGGCAGAGTCAGGAAACACAGGAAAGTGATAATGTGAGTCAGAGAGTAAAATAAAACACTGAAATACCAAGTCATAGGGAAACAGAGAAGTTCCCAGTGACAGGGACATAGTTTGCAAAATGTGTGTTTACGCGGGGTGGGCCCACTTGGCTGCAGGGTCACTTTGGGGATTGGGAAGATTTAAGGCCAGGCAAGTCTCACACATTTGTTTAGTCAATGAGGCAGCTGGCTGGGCTCTGCCTGTTGCACTGAAGAGATCAGGTTTTGCAGGAACTAAAATAGAGAGGGGATGGCATTGTTCCATGGCTCCTTTATGGTGGCTGGATACATGCAGGGATGGCATTGGGAAAAGGTTGTGGCGCTTGAGAACAACCTTGTACAGGTATCAAAAGGTGCCGGCTCTGGAAGTACTAAAGGCTGGGAAGAGCTGCAGAACAGCAGCTCAGTGCTCCAGATGTCCAGAAAATAATATTATTTTCTTATCCATGTACCAATTACTCTGCATTTGATGGGTCTCACATCCTGGAATGGCCCCTAGCATGTCCTATTCACCTGTGCTTCAAAAACAGCACCTGAGGTCTCTTTGAGAAGACCATATTGGAAAAAAATGGAAAAGTCATGGAGAGCAATCCCACAGTTATATAACCAGTCATCAGCCCAGGATCTTGCGGACTGCATTGTACAGAGAGGGTAACTACGAATTTGTGCATTGCTGTATGAAGATTAATTAATGAATTAATTACCAGCCTAGAGATTGGTGGCTCTAATCTTAGGTAGGGTGTCATAACATAAAGCTCTCCATAAAGAACAACGCAGAGTAGAAGACACACTCTGCCCAGACCTCAGCCTGTGCAGGAGATGGGACACAGGAGACCCCCACAGCTCAGCACCTGTTTAAGGAAGGAGGATGGGTGGGAATGTCACTCCTGAGCAGGGCACAGCGGTGCAGGACAGCGTGGATTTGTGCTGCCTGCCCTGCTGTAAGGACTGGAGCCCAGAGTGGGCTGTGGGGGTGAACACAATGCTGTGGGAATCACAATGGATGCTTCAGTGTCACAGGAGCTGCTGGAAGCTGACCCGATGCCAGCCAGGATGGGCTGGTGGCTGGAAAGGTTGTGTTCCTATTGCTCCATAGGCCTGTGAGTCAGATGGAGGAGTGGAAATGACATGCGGAACTAGAGAAGAAATTGTGTGCTGTTATATCATGGAAGCAATGAAGATGAAACCTATGCATGGGAAAAGTCAGGAAGAGAGTGGGAAGGGGAATGATGTGGGTGCTGAATTCCTGTAGGCATTGGGAAAAAGTTGAAGCCTCAATGCCAGGGACAGACATGTAGACAGATTTCTTCATCCTCCTCTCTCTGGGGCCTGGGTGGTACTGGCTGGCTGTTTGTGGGTTGTCTGGTTCAGGTGTAAATGCCCCACATGCTGAACATCCACTGTGTCTTTTAAGGGCTTCTCTAGATCAGGTTGCCAGAAATGATCCTTTGATTGAAGATATTCAAAATTAAATTTCCTCTTCCATATTCTGTCCCAACTCTTCCATTTGCAGGTCCAAGCATACTTATCCTACAAACCAAGTGCCCTCAGTTGTGTTTGTGGGGCAAAACAGACAGAGCTGAAGCAGCAGAGGCAGATGAGCTTCACGATTTCAGCAACAGAAACATGGAGAACAGTGTCTTCCTTGCTAATGCAGGAGTGGAGAGGGAAGAACTGGGTATGACATCCACGGACTCTTCCTGTGCAGGAAAGGGACTGTGCTCTGAGAAACCCAGCCATACATCCCAGCACCTTCTGCATAGGAAAATCCTGTTATCCCCACCACGGTATGAGCACCTCAGGACTCCTCATGGTCCCTCTGTTTCATGCAGAACGGGTATCACTGGAGACTTCCTGAGGAGACTTCCAGGGAGACAGAAGTGCTGCTCCCCTTGCTGAGCTGATCTGGGATCAGAGACAGCACTGGAGTGTCAGTGATGGGTTCTCAGGTTCAGTCCAAGAGCAGTTCAGCTAAACTGACTCCAGAGTTCAGCAAGGAGCAGTGAGTTGATGTGATGAAGGACCTGGCCACCATCCCAGGGAGCACCTCACGTTACTCTTTCTAAGGCACAATGGTCTCTCAATTTCATTCATTCAGCCTGATGATTTCCTTGAGGGTAACACAACAGACTGGAGCCAGGTCAAATTAGACAGATTTTACCTGTGTCCAGGTACTCCTCAGAGGTGTCTCTTGTCAAGTCACCACAGCGGTCAGGAGTCCAGGAGTCTGAAATAAGTGATGAACAGCAGGGATTCTTGCAATACTTGTTAGCAATGAGGCCAAGGTCACCACAGACCATTCCAAGTTTGCTGCAGCTGGGAAGCTCTTCCCAAGAAGCACTCAGCAATAACAGTATGGACTGTGGATGTGGCTTCCCAATGCTGCTCATGAAAACACTGGGCACAGTCCAGGCAGGTGATGAGCTGCTCCACATCTCCCTGTGGTGAGGTTGGTTTGGGGCCAGCAGGAATGACTTCACATGGACAGTTTCTAGAGGTTTCATTCGTGAGGCCCAAGAAACTTCCATCAGGAGTAATAATGGAGCTTCCTTTTAAAGCAGATTTATGGACAGAACACTCACATTTGTGAGTCAAAATGGTCTGAATCAAGCAGGCAGTTTCTCCAGGGGTCAGCCCCACCACTTTCAGTTGAAGCACACCCCAGACTGGGACCAGGGCAGTGGTTTTCACAAACTGGTCCCTGAAAAAAGGCCAGTTATGGAGAAGTAATTCTATAAACCCTTCATCTGGAGGTGGAGTGACATGATCTGATGTTCTCGGCACCAGACAGCACAGTGCATTAGCCTTGGCAATCAGTTACCCTGGCCTGTAAACAAGTGTGTAATCACAGCCCTCACTGCAGCATTCATGGCAGCACACCTGGGAAGGTGTGCTTTTGAAAAGAAATCCCACAAAGAGCTTTTAGCCTAGCAGATTTTGATTGCACCTCCACAGATGTAATTATGGGATGCCTTGGTTTCATTAACCATCACAAGGGCTTCCTTTCCCATTTGTCCCTGGTAATGGATGACACAGAGCAGGGACAGGTCCCTCTGACCCACCTGGCAGCGCGTGATTCAGAAACCTTCAGTGCCACGAAGCAATGCAAACATGTAGCCCTTTATTATCCCTTTTCACCCACATGAATGAACCCTGAATCAGATGTCAATAACTGCTTGGCATTCCTGGAGATCTCAGCATGCTGGTGAGTTTATCTTCCTACAATTTCCTTGTTGAGAAAGCAACAAAGGGCCTCAGCACCCACTGCTCTGTGCAATAGGAAGCTGTGGTAGAGGTTGAGCAATCCAAGGAATGCTTGAAACACCCACTTGAGTTTTGGCACTGGATCCCCATGTTTTGCCTTTTCTCCATGTTCTCTTGGGTAGATGTCTCAGTTTCTCAATTCCTGCCACTTGGCCTTAGTGTTTGCAGGATCCTCCTGTGCTTGCCAGAAGCCAGTGTTGTGTTTGTGGAGCAGAGTGCACAGGATGGAAGCAGAACATGAACACATCACAGCTCTTGCTGCGGCAGGAGAAAGGCTGGGAGGGGACTGGCCATGAACGGAGTTGTCAGGACAAGCACCACGACATCCTCTTCATGACACAGTGTCTTGGGTTCATGCCTTTTACCTGCACAGCTCACTTTTGGTTCCTGCTGAGCCCTGGGAAGCTCGTGCTCAGCTGTCCCATTGCTGCACCTTGCTCAGGAGCAGCTCGCCTAGCCCACCCAGAGCTCTGGTGCTGCACATGGTGACAGTACAGGTGGCAGGTGCCTCACTGTTTGAACCCGTGATCTCTGCAGAAATGGTAAGTTTAGGTAGCTCAGCAGCTCCCTGCCCAGCCTGCCAGGGAGCAGCTTCCAGCCAGGCTGTGTGGCTCTGGGTGCTACAGGTACCTCAGCCCAGAAACCCCCACAAGCAGAGGCTACCCCTGCAGGTGGAATTGGGGGGTCAGTGATTCATGTCACTGTCACCCTGCCGGGCTGCTGAGCCATCCCTGAGGCTGTTACACCCACCCACCTTTCCACGGGACATGGACAGGGGACGAGGTACAGCTTGTGATGTCTCCCAGCAGTTTCATTTTGAAATCCACATGTCAGAGCACACCTGGAATTTCAGGAGTCTCCACTCCATGTGTATTTGTGCTTTACTATCCCACAGCCTCAGCTCCAGACCCAGATGGGAGCAGGGCTGTGTGCTCCTGGCTCAAACCAGTCCTCGCCAGCACTGGGTGTGGGCAGGGGGAATATGCTCTGGGCTGCCCTGGGTCTGTCACAATCTTGTCTTTGGTGCTATGAAGAGGGACTTGTTCCTCATGGAGATACAGGAGAGGAACTGACTGATGTTACAATTCCACCTGGGCAGTTTATGAAGTCCTTTCTACCAGAGTCTGGTGAGAGCTGAGTTATTGCTGTAAGTCCTCTACATCCTCCCTCTCCTGCTGCTTTCCCACATGAGCACCTTTGACTGCCCATGACCAGAGCATGACCATAACTGGCACCAGTAGTGGTAGAAACATCATCCACAGAGGGAATAGGAGAGCCCAGCCTTGTGTATGGACATGTACTAAGAGCTCCAGGATCAATTCCCTGCTCCCCAAGAGGAGAATACCTCCTAGCTCCTTGTCTGGATGACGTGGAAGAGCTTTCTGCCCCTTTCTCACTTGCCTGTGACCTAAAGGAGCCATGGCTGTGGCTGTATTCTCAACCTGACCAGCCTGGAGGACATCCAGCCCTGCATCTCCCTTCACACCGAGGGGCTGCCCTTGGGTGTCAGCACCCCTGGGAGCTGGCTGAGCTGGTGAGCATTGCACTGACACACCACAGGCAGAAAACCCCTCAGAAGAGCACATTTTGTTGCACAAATGACTCTTTTCCTTCTCTCTCAGAGCTCTGCAGGGGCTATCTCCAGCATGCTGAGTGCCTGCAGCCTCTCCACATTTCCTGTTTTCATTCCCGTATCTGCAGTGCTAACATACCGCGTACCTCGAATTCCAGCCCTGATACACCAGGAAAGGAAACAAGGGCAGATTCATGGGATTCTCAGAGTCTCTCGTGCCTTTTCTCCAGCCAGGCTGGGGATACTGATAACTCCCTGACTCCTTCTTTCTTCCTTTTTCTTCCTTTCTCTCTTCTAACTCCCAGATATGCTGTTATCCCTCAGCATTTTGATGCTGCAGTATTCTGACAGGGAAGGGCACGCGTTTGGCCTGTTTTCCTAAAAGCCACAACTGGGAAGAGCTGAATCAAAGCTGCTGGTCTGGTGAGACAGTGTGTACAAAAGATTGCTCTGAGGCCTAAGACATTCTGCCAAAATGTGGCATAGCCACTATAATACCATCTCCCCACTGCAGCGGTAACTTTCTAATTCCTCCTCCTAATGGTATAAACCAGGCATAAAACCCTTAAGCCAGTGGAAGGATTGTCTTGGCAAATATTTGATAACATTGCTTGGAGTTGAGAGTCAGCCAGATCCATCCCTCCTGTGCCTTCCCTCAGCTTCCAGCCAGCACTGATACTCAGGACGCAAGATACCCTAAACTTGGCAATTTGAGACTTAAGGGACAAACTCTGTTCCTTTTAATCCCATGGTTAGTTGAGGCCTGATGTCGACAGCAGAAACAGAAAGCTGCGGCCAGTCTGAGACCTAAGCGACGACCAGCAGCACCAGCAGGTATTTCCAGCCCCAAGTATGGTACCTGCTGTTGGCAGGACCCACTCCCATCCCACCTGTGGATCCCATGGGGGATCATGGATCAGCCATGGCTCTGTCCATGGATGGGCCGGACACGAACCTTCAGCTGCAGGAACTGATGGCATCACCCAAGGGATTTCTTCCCAGAGCTGTATGTCCTTCCTCACCCACCAAGGTGGCAGCGATTCAGAGCCAGCAATGCAGATGCAGAGGATTTCCATCCCAGGTGGAACTTCTCCACACCCCATCTCCAGCCCTCCCTGGGCTTGGATTCTGCAGCTCCTCAGGCCCAAAGAGGCACTTCCACAATGTTATGTACCTGCTGCTTCCCTGTGCTCCTCCCTGTCCCCTCTGCCAGCATGGGGAGCAGCTGAGTGGGCGAGGAGGGGACCCCAGTGTCGCAGTGTCGGACACGAACACGCAGATTCAAACAGCAGGTCAGGACCACTGAGCAGAGCGAAGGACTCTGCCCACCTTTATTCTCACCTTTTTATACCTCTCTTAAAACAACCACACATTGGTAGATGAGGTTAACACCTCTGCAATTTTACAGGATAGGAACATAGTCTATCATCTTTCTCTGCCTTGGAGAAAGGAATGAACAACAATCCAGAAGTTCAGAAAACATTCTAGGCCGGTTAGGAAAACAAGAGCTATGTTTATAGAAAATGCACGAGAACTTCTACTACAAAAGTAAAAACACAGAACAGTAGAAAAACCAGGGCGACACCCCAGCTCTGGTCAGGGAGCACATCAGGAGGGAGAGCCACCGAGGCACGAGCTGGAAGCCAGAGGAGCAGCAGGGAAGCCCACCAGGCTGCTCGTGGGGCTCCATCGTGCCAGCTGAGCTCAGCCCAGCCCACAGCATTCAGGATTCCAGCCTGGGATCAGCTGGCATCCGAGGGGGACTCCTGGGTGTCTCTGAAAGGTGAGATAACACGACACAGGCTTCAGCCCCTCAGCAGAGCCCAAGCTCCTCCTTGGAGTGCTGTAAGGGGTGCAGATTGAAAACCTCCTCGAGGAGGGACAGAACAGAGGCAGAGCCTGCTCAGGGAACATGTGATGCCCGCAGCTGCCCATCCCTTGGGGAGGCCCCTGGACATGGTGGCCAGAGACTTTGTGGGTTCACCCCAATTTCTCTGAGCATTTCAGAGCCCCTTTTAGCTGCACTCCTAAGGTGGATTCCTTTGCTCCGGGCTTTTTATGAAAACTCCTGTTTTTTCTTGTTTTAAGATCATATTCTATTCCCACTGGAAGAGCAGCTTAAACCAAGAGGTTTAAAAGAGAAACACTGTCTCTCACCACATTTTAATTATTTAACCAGGAAAAGATCGGTACTCTGTCTTACTTTTACTCATTTAAAGACACAGGTAGTTTAAAGTAAGTACATGGTTATCGAAAAGTGAATGTGCTACTTCCTCAGGAAGCATTATATATTTAAAATACTGCTTTTGCTAATATTTTTTTTTACTCCCTTCACTTTCCCTGCTCCTTGTTTTTTGCCTTCAATACACCCCAGAGACACATTTTTCTAGTGAGAAAAACTGGACCGTTTTGGAAAAATAAAAAACTATGTGAGAGACAAGACAAGATTATCAAACTGCCAATTTTTCGTCTAGGTTCAAAGCACAGAATCTTTGTGAAAAGTTCTCCAGCACTCTTGCACAGCTCTAGGAAAGAGGCTTTTTCTGAAAAGGTTTTTCTGATGAAATTACATTGTCCATGACAAAAAACGGTCTTTGAAAAGACATCTTGACAGCCTGCTCCTGGTTCTGCCTGCTGGCTAGAGATGGGCCTTTTTCTGTTACTGATGTGTTATCAGGGCTGAAGTGTGGGGAGCGGGCTGCTCCTGTGCCCCCCTCAGCTGTCAGCCTGGTTGGCACCCAGTTCTCTGGGTCAGAAGACCAGCCAGGACTAGGTGGTGCCTGTAATGATCCCAGCCAGCGAGGACCTGAGCCCTCAACATCCCTGGAGTGCAGTCTGTCCTTCTCCAAGTGAAGCTGCTCAGGTGCAAGAGACACACGTACAGGTTGGAGCCTACTGAACTGGGACAAGCCAGGGATCCATGGGGTCCATCCATCCTTCTCACAGCCTGGAAATACAGCTGCAGCTGGAGCAGCAAAGGCCAGTTAGAGTTCCTAGCTCTTCCTGCTGCAGGTCCCTCAGCCTGATCTCCGCTGATCCGCCTGCCCGCCAGAGGCGACCCACACATCCTGTGCTGGTGGCTGAGCCCAGCTTGGCAGTGCCTTCATGCAGAAGTGAGGAACAAGTGCTGAAGGGTTTGAAATATTCCTCTGTTGCTCCCTTTGTGTGTCTCTATTCAACTGACCTTTCCCACCACACTTTTAACATCACTCACAAAAGAGGCACATCTTGCATTATCTTTGCCTCATCTTAACAAAGGTCCCATCCTAAGAAGTTTTGTTCTTAATTCTGATCTTTTCAGTTTTCTGCAAGCCATTAGAAATCCCATCTCCTTTTAAATCTTGCTTATCCTTGAGACATGAGTTCAGGAAGATTCATAAAAGGAAGTGTAAATTTTTGTGCACATGAGGAATACCCTGTTGTGATAATAGAGAGCAAAGAGAAACACAGCAGGGATCTTCAGGGCTTAAGCCAACCTCGTTTGAACTGATCTTCAGAGATTGGACTGTGCTTGACACAGAAGGAAATGTCCTGCATCTGCTGCTGGAGGGCTCTGGCACTTTCTGGCCACTGTCACCTGGAGGAGCCAGGCCATGTGTGTGGCACTTGCTCTGTGTGAGGAGCTCCAGTGTCCTCACAACCCTCAGGGAAAGGCTTGGGGACAGCAGGACTCCATTTCCTGGACAGGCTGGTGTTTGTTGACCAGGACCAAGGGTGTAATAGCACAGCTTGCTGTTGTTCTCAGCTCAGGGAGTCCATGGGCAAAAAGCAAACGCAGGGGTGAGTCCCCAGGTGAGTATGGGACACGCTCACCTGTTGAGCACACACTCCCTCTCACAGCCCTGGGTGGGACTGGGGTAAGCAGCACCTTTTGAAAGGCTTTTTTTTCATTACACAGTGAGGCTTTCCCAGTATTTTAAGCAGGGCAGGCACAGTGTAGTGTGAGCCACTGCTGCCCTTAGTGCCACAAACCTCCCTCCATCCCAGCCTTGGTCTCACACAGTCCTGCCCTCCCATTGCTGCCAGTCCTGCAGGCCAGAATCCGTGTTCTGTGGAGGAAGGTGGGCAGCACTGAGATTTGTAAGCAAGATAAACCACTAGCCTGGAGCTTCCGAGCCATCTGTCTCGCCCTGACCGCTATGCAAGGCAGAGCTCGGCCATCCTATCAGCCCCTCTGCTGCTGGCAGCGCTCCCAGATCCCTCCATTTGTGACCAGCCAACATGCCCTTCACTTTTCCCTCTCAACTTTCATTTATTGGGTTTGGGAGCCCGATCTGAGCACTGCTTCCAGATAAAAGCATCTGCTCCAGATAAAAGCATCAGTTGGAGGCATCAGTGGGATTTGTAAGTACACGAGGAACAGAAGGCTCCCTCAGAGTGGACCCAGACTTCACAAGCAGAAGCCAGCAGGACCATCAGTGGGTACAGTGTGGGCAAGGCTGGAGGACCCTGATGGAGGAAGAGGAGGCACAGAGGCCCTTCCCTTCTGTTCAGCTGAGCCTAGCAGGCTCTGAGAGGGCTTGGTGAGGAGCAGGTCACTGGAGCAGTGTGGGGTGAGAGGAGTCACAGAGCGAGGAGAGGGAAGAGGTGGAGGGGCTGAGGCAGGGAAAGGCCAGTGGCAGCTATGTCAGGGTTAGTGATGCTTGTGGGTTAGTGACGGGTGTGGAGCTGTGGGAGCAGAGGAAGGCCTCTGCTGACTTCCCAGGGATCTGCCTTCTCACTGGCACTGTGGGTGTGTCCAGTCCTGGTGACTCCAATGGGAAGGAAGAGTTCCCAGCCCAGGGGTACCCTTGAGAAGGAAGCGCTGCTTGCCCCTGCCTCAGAATCCCATCCTATAAACCAGTGCCTGCACTGACACCTCCCCAGCACGGCACTCCCTGTGAGCTCCAGGGGTGGGAGAAGCACCAGGGTCACCCCCCAGCCCAAGGGTGCCCAGACAGGGCTTTTCCTCTTCAGCCCTGTCCAGGGGCAGCTGCAGCCCAGCCTATCCCTGAGAGCTGCCTGGGGCACTAAAGGAGACGATGCTGCAGCACGGAAGGTGAGGTCTGGGTTTGTCACTGAGGCCTGAGAATGTGCCAGTTCCCTGGGACCTGCTGGCTCACTGTGGTGAGCAGTGAAACCAGGCTCTGCCTCTCACTTGTAGCAGCACCAGCACCCTGCAACAGAGAAGTGGGGCAGGGGAAGCTCTTTTTTTTCTTTAGGTCTTTCAAATGAATCCTACCCCTCTGCTTCTCTCCCCACACTACGCAAGGTCCCTTCAGGGAGTCAAAAGCAAAATCCAGATTCCCTCTCCTGGAACACAGCTTCTGTAAAAGTCCTGGAAAGTGGAAGAAAACAGCAGGTAAAAGAGCAAGGAAATGCCACTGCAGGAGAGTGACCGTGAATAATCCACATGCTCACATTTTCTTCTGTGTTATTATCCTTTTTAAAAATTACAGATGGTAATAGGTTACTGTAGTGGAAAGTGAGATAATGGGAGATTTTAGGGAGACAAAATTATAATGGTATCCAGGGAGGGAGGGCAATAGGGACAGAAAATTGAAAGGGATTCATTATGAACTTATCCTCACTTATAAATATTCCCCCAGGTTAGGACTTATGGTGTTAATAATTAACCAGAATCTCATGAAGGCTAAAATAACTACAGCATGCACAAAGCTCCTCACTTCAGCACTCACCATGTGCACAAGCCTTGCCCACCACTCATCCAAGTTACTTTGGTAACTGTACATCTGCTTCCCACAATATCCTTCATTAATCATTAACACACAGGGGGAAGAATAAAGTCTTGGAGGAAAGATGCCACGGGAGCTATTTCTGCTCACCTGCGTTGGTGAGTGAGACCAGCTTTGAACCTTTCCAGCCCTCATAGGCCACAGTCCCAGGTGGTGTCTAAAGGAAGTGAATGCACATCAATCACATCTATCAGCTGGAAGAAGATACCTGTGTGCTGAATGTGTCCATTCCTTGTCCTGCATGGATTTCAGAGTGTTCTGGTTCTACAGTGTCTATCTCTGAAGCACTAGGAGACGGGCCTGTGCACTATGGTCCTTCTCAGCAGCGTTTCTGTCCTTCTACTTCATGTTTCTCATTGTCCCTGTGCTGTTGGGAAGGGACCTCTGGAAGCCTTCAGTCCACCTCCCACTCAGAGCAGGACCATTTCCAGCACTGATCAGTCCCCCGGCTGTGCTTCTGCCCACTGAAGACGCATGTCCAACACTCTCTGATCTGAAAAGTCCAAGGAGTCAGTGGGAGGAGGGCCTGGAAGGATAACAAAATTCCTCTGGCTGTTGCAGTGCAATGGCTCTTTGGGATGTCCCTGCCATAAAAGCAGTGGAGTATTTGCCATTGACCAGGAGGTGAAGTGCCATGTGCACAGGGAGGGAGGGGACAGTCATCCTTCAGAAAAGCCTACTGAGACCTGCAGAGGAGCCTCTTGTGACAGCAGAGCCTGTGGCTGAAGAAAGGGCAGATGGTGGGAAATGAAGGGACAGCAAATGCTCCTCAAAGGGTTAATCTTTAACCACATTGTGGCACAGATCAAGCTGCAGGAGGTGAATCACAGAATCGTAGAATCGTAGAAACATGGAATCACGGAATCACAAAATTATTTGGGCTGGAAGGCACCTGAAAGTCCATCCCCTTCCATCTGCTGCCATGGGCAGGGACGCCTTCCACTGTCTCAGGTTGCTCCAAGCCCTGTCCAACCTGGCCTTGGACACTTCCAAGGATGGGGGAGCCACAGCTTCTCTGGGTACCCTGTGCCAGAGCCTCACCACCCTCACAGGGAACAATTCCTTCTGTATATGTCACCTGAATTTCCCCCCTTTCACTTTGAAGCCCTTCCCCCTTGTCCTGCCAGGGTTGTGGACTGTGGGGCTGTGGGTATCCCTGTCCCACAGGGAGAGTCCCACAGGTCTCACTTCCTTCTCCTGAGGGCACAGCAAGAACCATATGCAGCATCAGCACAGCATCACAGGACCTCCAGTGTTCCCATCAGCAGAAAAGGCAGGACCCCTCTTCCCCATGAACTTCTGTACTCTGTGCCCAGGGCAGCACCAGTGGATAAAAGGAATCTGACCAAAGCATCCTAACTGAATTTCTTAGCTCTGGGAAGAGTGAACCCGTCCCTGCAGCCAAGTGCAGAAGGTGTCAGTACTGAGTCATTTTTTTACAAACTGTGCCATGAGGAAGTGAGGTGAGCAGGGGTTGCTGCAGAGAACACAGCATGAGGGAGTTACTTGCACCTTGCAGGAGCTGGACTTCTCTGACCCTTCCAGCTCAGGGTATTCTATGATCTCCATTTTCAGCTGCAAGTGTGCCTGGAGAGGGGAGACTGTCAGGAACTAGGAGTTTAGCTCTGGGAGCTCACAACCTCAGTGCTCCTCGTGGAGACACAAGGGTGATGGGAGCTGGTGCAGAGGCACCAGGGAAAAGGCAGCAGCACACACTCCAGGAAAGCCTTGACTTCCCAGGAGCATTCCAGGAACATATTTCAACCATGGGTACCCAGTCCTGGCAGGGAGGTTTGGGATCAGTGGGGAACTCATCTTGGAGTGATTCAAAGTCTCTCTGCAGCACAGGCAGAGCCAGCCCTTCACTGTCCTTTGAATGACAGCTTAGTGACAGAACAGCTGAATGGGAAAAGGTGTTTGGGGCTACCTGTCCTGCATCCCAGCAGGGCTGTGTACTGGTTGCCTCAGCCTAACAGTCTCCCTGAAGTTTTGGAAGTGATCAAACAGCCAGCACAGAGGAACCCTTTCCCTGCCACAGCCACAGGCACAGGGAGTGTTGACCCCAGAGTGGGGTCAGCCCTGGGCTGGGTGAGGAAAGGACACACAGAGCAGGCCCAGCAGCACAGCACGGGCTCTGCACAGCACCACGCAGCCCCAGTAATGAGAGCAGCAAATTAGAGTTCTTTAAATAACCAGGACTTCTTCAGGAAAGGGAGTAAGGTCCTCAGACAGCCTGATCTTCACTTAATCCCTGCAAACAGACACCTCTGATTAGGAGGATTGGTTTCTTCTGGAGGGGAGTGGATTGAGGGCTTTGCCTGGCAAGAGCGAAATAACATCTGGTGCTGTGTTTCCTAAACCCAGGGAGCCCCTGAATCCTGTCCCCAGTTTAATGCTCAGCCTCCTCACTCCTCCTCCTCATCCCAGCACCGAACCCCCTTCATTAGCATCTGACCTGGAGCAGGAGCACAGCTCTGGGTCAGAGAGGAGCCCTGAGCCCTTGGAAGGGCTGGCAGGATGGGCAGTGGTGGCAGGAGCTGCCCTCGAGGACTCAGTGACAGCTTTGTGTCACGGTCTGGGTGGGCAGCGGGGCTGCTCCTCACCCCCTGCGCCACCGACACAAATTGGAGGAGCCGTATCAGTGACACAGAGGTCTCAGTTAATGAGCAGGGACACTAATGAATCTGTGTGTTATCTCCGTGTATCCTCTGCCTCCAGGACATCCCCAGGGCGCCTCAAGCAAACAAACGAAGGAAACACGAAGGAAACATGTCTATTAGGGCTCGCCAGCACCTGGGCTGTGCACCCCTTCTCCCAGAGCTGGCTGCATTCAGGGCAAAGTACATTCACAGCAGCAATTTATACAGACTCACAACAAACATTTTTGCTGATGATTTGTCAGGGCTTTTATCAAAACCAAAAGTGAGATTTCTCTTTTCCTTTTTTTTTTTTTTTTTGGCTCATTTGCATAATAAGATTCTGAAATTTCACCCCTCCCCCAAGATATACACAGTTTTCTGTGTTGATGAAGATCAGATTTGGCTGCAAATAATTTTGATGGAAAATGTTCAGCTGTCTCTCCAGCAGGATAAAGCCCTGACAGAGCCCTGCCATGCAGAAGTGCTGGCATGACCAAATGACTTTGCTTTAAGAGGCAGCAAGAGAACAGCCTCTGGCAAAGAGGGAAGAGCCCTTTCAATCCCAGCTGCATTCTTGGAAAAGCCTTGGAGATGTAGGACACCCACTGAAGTGTTTCAAAGCCTGTCCTAGTGAGGAACACGTTTTCTGGCTATTTTCTTTCCATGCTAACCCAGCTGGGTGGCTCTGAACACACCTTCCAGAGAAATGCAGAACAGGCGGAGGATGCTGATGAGATGCAGGGTATCGAAAGGTTTGGCACCCGGACAGAGGCATGGCCCATGAGTAAAAAGGGACCGAGATGATAGGCTGGAGATGGAGTCAGTCCTTTCAGTTGGCTCGTTGCTTGCTTCCCGTTGTCTCAGGTCTTGTCATAGGTTCGATCTTCACCCAGTGATCATCTTGCCTGTATCCCTGTATGCTAAAGTCTCACTCAAACTCCTCCTTCAATTACATCACCAGTATTCTAGAATGTTCCGAACCTCCTTGTCACTGAAATATGTGCTTAACCTAAACTATACCTATTGTTAACTTCACTTATAGGGAAAAGGAGGATATTAACTGTACATAACATTAACTTTCCGAAAAGATCTGATTACATGCAACAAACTCATTATCCTGTAACAAGTTAACAGTAACCATCAACATTACACATTAATCATAACTCATTTCATTAATCAATTATCCCGTGCAAAAGCCAACTCTAGCAGCCTGTTTTTAACAGTCCAGTCCCAAGCAGTTTTTTGGGTAGCAGTAGCCCCAAAGTTGGGTGCCACCAGGGAATGTGGGTGTAGTGCTGGAGCACGTGGCATGACTCTGCGGAAAATGTGAGGTGTGTGCTGGAGCTGCCACAGCTCCCTGCAGGAAGAGACCTCCTGAAGGTGCCAGGGAGGTCTCACCACTCCTCACTCTGGGGATCCAGAGGGAATTATGTCTGCTGGGAGTGAGAGAGCATCATACAGAGCTGCACATCTACAGGAACCAAAGGTGGAAGGGCAGCAGAGCAAGAACAAAGCAGTTTTATGAGAAACGCTGGGCTGAAACAGCCGGAGCCCTGAGGTGACAGCTGCCAACAGGCAGAACATCTCAAATACCAGTGTTACCTCAAGCCTACATCTGAGCAGTGCATTAAATAGCTCTGGAAACACATTCAGGCACTGGGACCCGGTGCTGTGATCAGCCCACATTGTCTCATGAAATTCCCTGGTCCCTGCAGCAGGATGAATCCATCCAAAGCAGTTGTAATTAGATGCTCCTTAGGATCGCTTTCTACCCGTTGTGTGATTCTATGAAAACGGTCCCAGGAACGCTCCAGCTGCTGTGTCCAGGAAAAGTTTTGGAGTGAGCTGTCTGGCCCAGCCCAAGGCCAGGGCCGTGTCTGGCAGCTGGGTGTCTCACCCTGGCAGGCCCTGCCTGGCTCTGTTTCACGTGTGTGCCGTGGTCTGCCGTGGTAGAAGTGAGTACCGGGGCGTTGGCAACTGGTTCATGCCAGAGAGGAAGCAACAGCTCATTTTCTGCCATTAGATGCTGTAAGAATAATTTTTAAATGAGAGCTATGGGCTAAAAAATGAGAGCTGTGGGCTAAAATATACCTTCTGCATGGAGTAAGTGGACAAATCAATTAACCAGTCCACTGATTGCTTAGACATACGAGGAGATTATCATCACTCAAGACTGAGTGGAGATCAGTGCCATGCACTGTTGCAGCAATTTCACATTTGCTGCCATGCCACAGGGCTCTTCTTTGCCATTTTCATGATCGTTTATGCCACATTTGTCAATTTGTTGGCCTCACATTCAATAGGATCAGCAACTGGTTGAAGCCCCTCCACCTCCAGCCAGTTATCCAAGTCAGCCTAGGGCAGGACTTACAGGCATGGTGCTGTTTCAGGGCTGGACCCAAGCACCCAGGAGTCCTTACCAGGGCTGGGCTTCTAATTAAACCCTTGTCTATTCTAACACCTTCCAAATGGAAAGAGGCATCTGCTTTGTCCACTCATGTCTCCAGCACACTCACTAATAAGGAGAACAGATTTCTGCAGTCAGGAATCCCAACATGTGGATTATTTTCCTGTGTTTTGCTTCAGGAGAGTTGAACTCAATGGCGTGTTAGAGAGTATAGAGTGAGCTAATTCAGTCCAAGCAACTCCTTGAACAAAGCAGTACAGACATTTATCTCCTTGCTGGGGCTTGTTAATGACCCACTGTAAAGCAAATATGGTCTACCCAAAGCTTGACCACGGAGCACTGATCTGCCCCAGGGCCAAAATCTATCAGCATGAGAATCACAGAATGGTTTGGGTTGGAAGGGACCTTAAAAATAAACCAGATACAACCCCCTTGCCATAGGCTGGGACACCTTCCATTATCCCAGGTTGACTCCAAGCCCCATCCAGCCTGGCTTGGGACACTTCCAGGGATCCAGAGGCAGCCACAGCTTCTCTGGGCAGCCTATGCCAGGGCCTCACCACCCTCACAGAGAAGAATTTATTCCTAATATCCCATCTAATCCTGCCCTCTGGCAGTGGGCAGCCATTCCCCCTTGTCCTGTCCCTCCAGGCCCTTGTCCAAAGTCTCTCTCCAGCTCTCTTAGAGCCCTTTCAGGTACTGAAAGGCCACAAAAAGGTATCCCTGGTGCCTCCTCTTCTCCAGGATGACCAATTCTCTCAGCATTTCCTCACAGCAGTGGTGTTCCAGCCCTCTAATCATCTTGGTGGCCTGAAGAGGATGGTGTTGTCTAAGGGTGCTGAACACAAGGTTTGTGGGGGAGAAATGAGCAGAGCAGCTCCTTCAGCTGCTCCCCAGCAAGGGAAGAGTCCATGATCCCTGTCCAGGCCGGATGGTCCTGCAGCTTGGGGTCCGCTTTTGGTGAGGGTGCTGTGCAAGACAGGCTGTGGACCTCACTCTCCAGGATACTGGAATCAGACTTGTGCTGGATTTTCACCCAAGGTCCCGTCGCCCAAGCTGGGGGAGGAGTTGGGGACAAGTGGGGGTGGCAGGGCGGTGGTAGAGGTCCCCCGCTGGCTGGCTGGACCTCACACACCTGGCAGGGCTGGCTCTGGAGTGATGCTCTGTCTCATCTCACTGCACCCGGCCATGGGGAGTGAGAGGGAGGAGGGAACTGTCTCTTTGTATTTTTTACACTGCAACCTTTTGGGGTGGAAAATAGCTCTAAGCACCAAAGAAGAGAATTAAAGTGCATTTTAATGATATATGTCTTATGTCTGAATGAGCATCTCAGATTACGATATCACTTGGGTCCATGTGAGGAAATCCAGCCAGTGAAAAATCTCCCATCATCTCCTTCTACATTAATACACATATTTATGTTTTAGAGCTTAATTTTAATTGTTATGTTTTTTCAAAGGTAATTAAACTACTTTTCAAATGAGGAAATAACCTCATGTACTTCCTGCTCACCAACCACACATAAATGTTAAAGAAAGTGGTCAGAAACAGATCTATTTATGAAAAAAATATAAATTAAATGCAGTTTTTCTTCCCTGCAGCTTCATTCAACCTTTATATCAAAAATGACATGAAATGCATCTGGGTTCATTTGTTTAAAAATTTCCTTTGAACACATCTCCATCTCCATTTAAATTAAAAAATGACTTAGCACAAAGAATAACAAAAAGCCTTCTGTGCAGGAATACAATGAGTAATGAACTTCAAATCATATCTGCATGAAAGATTGTCAAGTTGGATATTGTTTTTCCATATGACCTGTTTTTTTCTAATTATTATATTTTTCCTGGCTCTGATTTTATAAACAGTGGCACCTCTCCCCTTAGCTGGCTCTAAAAGAGGTTTGTTTAATCTTTGACATTTCCTATTTCACAGGCTGCTTTGCAAGTGTCACACAATACAGCTTTGTTGGTCTCAGTTTAATTAAACACCATTTCTTTGCTTTAAGTAGCAGAGGCAGTGACACTTTAAAAAGTTCTTTTTCTGCTTGAAAAATAATACAATGTCAGTGAATAATTAAAACATACAAATCATCAGAATTAATTAACATCCTGAACACTTTTAAGTGCTTAAGAGTCTTTATTTCTGGGCATTTCATTTGAAAGGCTTTTTGGAGACAGATAGAATTAGCAAGCATCATTTTGGTGATGTTCTCTGGGGTCATGGACAGGAACTCTCCCGTTTCCCAGCAGCCACGTGAGGAGCTCGAGGTCACTGGATATGGAATCCTGGTCCCTGTCTCCTCTGAATATGCAAAGCCCCTGCTCCAGCACAGCCTCCCATGCCAGGGGGTTGCAGCACCCGGAAAACTGAGTCCTGCAGGAGCCAACCCAATTTCAGTGCAGTTAAGATCCTCTCTGATTTTCTGGTTTCTCCAGGAAAAAACAAAAGCTGTGCATAATTTCCAAACAGTGCTGTACCAGCCGTAGCTGAGAAGGCCCAGAGAGGATTCTCTCATCACCTCACCCTCCCTGCATGGACTGGAGACCCCCAACCCCCTCCCACACTGTCTGCACAGTACATTGGGCTCCCACTCCCTTATTCCTGAACAGTCCACATGTGCCTGCCCAGTGACCCATCAATACTCAGCATAGTCATTCCCATACACCAGCCTATCAATATTTATTGCAGTAATTTCCACCCATCTGAATAATAGAAATTGCAGGTGAAAAAGCCGGGCAGTGGCAGCGGCAGGAAGGAAATTGGGTGTTGCAGTTCTCAGTCGAGTGCCTGGAAGTGGCTGCTCTCGTCTTGAAACGCAGCTTTGTGTCTTTCATCCCAGTGCACCTACTTGCTCCAAACCAGTTCTTCTTCCCCTTTCATGAGTGCACTTTTCAAATGATAATGGGCTGGTGTCATGACCTTGCTGAAGCAGAGACTGCCGTGCTAAAAATATTAATGCTTTTCATCTTTGCTTCTCAGTCCCAGACAGATGTGCTGGTTTCCTCTGAACATTTCAAACACATCGATGTCACTATAGAAATGAACTTGCCCCTTTCTGGCTAGAATATGATAATCCACCATATATGCATATGAATTTTGATTTCATAACCATTGGGGCTGTGCAGCACCCAGGCAGCCCCTCTCTGCCCATCAAGACTGGTGCATCATGCCACAGGTGACTCATTCAGGACCTCACAGCAGAGCTGGGAACAGAGCTCTGGATGTCCATAACCTGGTGTGGTCTTCAACACACAGTTTCACTGGACATGTGGATGTAAGAATTGCGTCTTGTATCCTACTCCTGTCCAAGCCAGATCTTCTTACTCCACTGCACTGGCCAATCCGAGGGAGAGTCCTACTGAGGGACAGTCAGAGGGCCCGTCATAGTACAGTCCTACTGTGCTATGATATTCCCAATATTCCCTTTGGAAATCTGGCAGGGCCAAGAGCAGGGTGCACATCCAGCCCCAGGCACCCTCTGCACTTCAGAGGTGTCCAGGACGAGTGACCTGGATGTTCAAGATCACCTGAGGAACTTGAACATACTCAAGACTATGGGACACAGAAGAAAGCATCCCAGAGTCCTGAGGGAGCTGGCTGATGTAGTTACCACAACACCCTCAATGGTACTTGAAAAATCATGGCAGACAGGTGGAGTCCCAGGTGACTGGAAAAAGCAAAGCATTGCTCCTATTTTTAAAAGGGTAGCAAGCATAAGCCTGGGAACAATTTGCCCGTGAGCCTCCCCTCTGTGCCTGGAGCAGATTTGAAGGATTTTTGTGGTACTTGCTGCTGAAATTTGTAGGTTTGAAGAATGAATTCAGTGGAAAAGGGAAGGGCTGGGCTTCTGTAAAGGCTTTAACACAGTCCTTCACAACATCCGTCTCTCTGAATTGGAGAGAGGGGGATTCAGTGGGTGGATTGGAGAGTGGATCAGGAATTGCCTGGATGGTCACATCTACCTGAAACACAACTCCCTGACAGGAGGGGGCAGCCGGGGCGGTCAGACTCTGCTCCCAGGGAACAGGGGCAGGACAAGAGGAAATGACCTCAAGTTGTGCCAGGGGCAGGTCAGGTTGGGCATCAGGAGGAATTTCTTCATGGAAAGGGTGGTTAAACATTGGAATGAACTGCCCAGGGACGTGGTTGAACTACTTCCCTGGAGGTGTTCAAGGAACGACTGGATATGGCACTCAGGGCTCTGGTCCAGTTGCCAAGGCTGTGATCAGTCAAAGGTTGGACTCAATGATCTCGGAGACCTTTTTCAACCTCAGTGATCTGTGATTCAGAGGGTAACAGTCAATGGCTCCATGTGCAGCTAGATATCAGGGATGAGCAGTGTCCCTCAGGGGTCCATTCTGGGACCAGTACTGTTTAACTTCTTCATTAGTGGCACAGACAGTCAAGTGTACCCTCACCATTTCACAGGTGACACCAAGATGTGTGGCACAGCTGAGGGACAGGATGACATCCAGAGGGACCTGCACAAGCACAGGAAGGAAGCCCATGGGAACCTCATGATGTTCAACGAGGCCAAGTACCCCTGTGGAGGCTGATAACACAGCAGGGTTTTGGAGCCTGCCAGCCTCCACCACCCACCCCTGAGCTGATGGGGATCCTACTTGGAGTGGCCAGTGCCATTTGAGCTTGGACCCACTGTCCTCCAACACATCTTTGCCTGGTCCCTTGTGGTGCTTGCAGGTGTGTCACAGCTGGGCTGGGCAGCAGCCAGGCAGTGATCCAGCAGCACTAAGCTCTGGGCCCCGGGCAGTCTCTGTGGGATGCTCCACAGAAACCTGCCACCCATTGCCCTTGGGCAGCACACACTCCATCAAGGGCAGAGACCTGATCTTTTTCTGCATTTCCACCCTCCACTCTGTTTCTTCTCTGCCAGCCCTGGCATGGGAACAGGAAATCCCTCCGTCTTTTACACCAATTATTGACTTCTTTACATTGAACTGGAAAGGCTCCTGAGAGTCCACAAACCTGTGTCAGAGCACATCCCAACCAACAGGAGCTCTGCAAACCTGCCCCCAAGACACTCCCAGCTCTGACCTCTGAACAGATTTTCCAGGAAGACTTCATCCCCTGGGATGGGTGGTCTCGCTGTCAGAGGTAAGCACAGCAGGAGTCCTTTTCTTGTGGTACTTTGTGGAAATCTCAGCTTTTCAGATAGGAAAGGTGGACATTAACACCTCAGGGTAAAACTGGTGATACAGAACCAACAATAAAGTTCTTGTCTACCTTAGTCTCCAGCAAAAAGCTTTGAAAAGGAGGCAATGTTTTCCTTAGATAACGGATAGTAGTCTGGGTATAATGTGCAGCCAATTTAATACTTAGCAGCTTTTTGCCTATAGCAGGTGTTTGTTTAAGAGAGATTTCACAGTACAGAGAGAGGTAAATAGCAGATTTCGTCCTTTAATGGGCCTCAGGCTCATTAAACAACATTTTACTTTCTCCTGTACAAAGTTTTTATTCATTAAAGGGATTCACTCTATTTCTAAGGGTGGTTTTTTTCTCCTTTATTGACAATTCACCTAATGTGCTGAAAGTTGTGTATCTGAGTGGGGGACAGGCAGCTGCTGTACCTCGGCTCCCAGCCTGGGTGCACTTCTACCTCCACAAGTGGCTCCTCTCACTCTGAAAACACATCTTGACAAATTTCATGTGTTCTGGATTCGTTCTCTTCTGAAAAACAAATTGTGTCTTCAACAGGCCGTATTTTGAAACCTCAGAACAGTCATGTCAGCAGCCCCAGAAAGGCATGGAATTTGCTTTTGAGATGAACCAGCTCAAAATACAAACTAGAAAATCTCTACAAAACCTTTGAGTTCTGTTTCAGTTTTCCCCAACACTGATCATTTTCCTTCTCTTGCCTCCAAAATCTGTGCATGAGCCTGTTTCTTCAGGATAGGGTGCTGTGGAACGGGAGCAGTCTCAGGTATTCACAGTAGGAACTACCTGTGCAAGAAAGAACTGTGAAATAAGGAAATCATCTAACACTGAAGGAGGCAGTAAATGCTCTCAGATGTGTCATCTGGGCTTTTTTATCTTTTAAACTAATAGTCCTTCTTCAGGAGACTGCCCTTGCCCACACTTGGCCAACCTGAGCCTGTTTGTGTGCCCCAGGCCCATGGACATCACACATTTATTTGCACACACGAGACTCAGGTGTGGAGGTCAAGAGGCCAGTGGTGAAACTTTGTTCCGGGCATGTGGGACTCTCCCTGTTGTTTCAGTATTTCTCCTCCCAGGTCTGGAACTTACAAAGCCAAGAGATTCCCATTCACAGCTCTTCTTCCTAATCACACAGCCAATGGCATCCCCTGCCACCCAAAAGCAGCTTTTGTTCAGACATCTGGAGCCAGCCTTGGCATGGACCAGAGGAGAGCATGTCCTCTGCAGCCTCAGTGCCAGGCAGGGAGCCAGCAGAGCCACAGGATGGGTCACAACATCTTTGTGTCCCCCCACCCAAACATTTGCAGCTACACACTAAGGACCAGGCAGGGTTTGAAGCCAGCTGCCCTGGCAGGATTTGGCCTTCAGAAAATCCAGATGCAAGCAGGATGACCTCTCCACTCCCCTCTGCTCTTCCATCACCCTCTTCTCCCCACCTCCTGCTGCTTCTGCTCCTTGAGGCTGATTTAAAGGGAAACCATGAAGGCTCCTCATTCCTGATCTCCTAATTCTCTGATGTTCATAGGGTCTTGATGGGATCTGCTGAGCTAAAAGGCACCTGAAAGGCAGGAATTAAAAACAGCTAAAGGTCCACTAGCACAGACAACTCCAGAGACGCAACCTGGAGTAACCATCCTGGAGTAAACACAACCTGTTGGAAAATCACAGACCTGTTAAGACTGGAAAAGACTTTTAAGATTATCAAGGACAAGCATCAAGTAGCACCACCACAATGTTCACCACGAAACCACATGTCCTCAAGTGCCGCATCCACTCACTTTTTGAGCACTTCCAGGGATGGTGATTCCACCACTGCCCTGGGCAGCCTGTGCTAGGGCTGGACAGCCCTTTCCATGAAAAAAAAATTCTAATATCTAATGTAAACCACACGGTTGCAAAATGCTACATATTTTGCTGGTTATCAAAATTAATTTTAGTACCAAAGAATTCAGCCCAAAAGCCTTATTCCCCTGAAACCTGCTTCATGTCTTCTTAACTGACTCATGATGCAATAACAGCTCCAAATAAAACCCCCAAATCCTGTGTGTGAGCACTGTACGAGCTGAGGACAATTTGCACCCACCTGGGTTCAAAGGCACAGCCCTGAGCCCTGAGCCACCACGGGACTGTGGAAGCAGAGGTCCTGCTCGGGAGACGTGCTCCTGTGAAGTCTTTGGCTTCACACTGTAAAGAATAAAAGATCAGATGCAGGAGCTCACCCACACCATCTACAACTCCATTCACTGGAATAAAGGTGTTTCTTCTGAGGAAAAGTAGTTAACTAGAAAAAGAGCTTTGAATTAATGGCTATATAATTTGGCAGTGGAATTTGAAAGTTCCCGATCAGAGGGAGATTAATGGTCCAGATAAAAAAAATACTAAAAGAAACAGATGCTCCATGTTTGCGCACTTGGCAGAGCACTGGAACAAGGCAGGAACAGCCGTATCAGCCCACGGCCTTGAAGGGGGACTCGGTCTACCACGGCCTCCACCACCAGCAGCTCACCTCAGCAGTTTAATAAAAAGTCCAAGCAGCATTTCTCTTGTGTCTTTTATGGGAGAGTTTAGGATTAGTTTGCTGTCTACAGTTCTTCACAACTTCAGGCCTGCGGGAAGTAAATAAATACTGGAGGAGACAAATGGTGATGGCACCATCACTGCTGGTGGGATGCTCGCCTCTTTCCCATCAGATGCCAGCCTTTCTCAGGATTGCATTTCTTGCACTGAAGAGTTTTGCAGGTCCTTTGTGATAGGAAAAAAAATAATAAAAGTTTGCCCTATTCCTATTTCCTGAGGAAGAAAGGCCTGGAAAAAGCCTTATAAGAATGAAAAGATGACAATTAAGACAATGCTGACTTAGCTCTTCCAGCTAAAGCACTGTCTCATTTGAACACATTTGAGCTTTCTTTTTCGTTCAAAGCTAAACAGAAACAAAAGTTAATGATTTTTTTAGGGGTCAAATAAACAGTTTCTTTCCATTCATCCCTGAGACTCTCAGGTTTGTGTCAAGCAGTTGACAGTGATTCCAAATTGAGAAATATTTCATAGAATCGTAGAATATGTTGAGTTGGAAGGAACCCAAAAGGATCAAGTCCAACTCCTGAAATAGCACACTGAGGTTTTTTTAGCGCAGATAACCCAGCAAAAGCTCTGGGCTGGTCCCTCCCTCACTCCCTTCTGTGACTTCTTGCTGAAGGAGGCACTGCTCACACTTGGTTTGTGTCCCTGCCTGACCCCGCAGTGACCCCCCCAGCTGAGCTCCACCTGCCTCTCTGAGCACCACCTCAAGGGCTCCAAGGATTTGTGAGCTATGGGCTTTCAGCTGCTTGAAAAGATGTAACACACCAAACACACGCCTGAACATATCTGTGGGTTCATCAGTCTGTTAAGTTGAGAAATCGTGTGCAAACTCAGGAGAATACAAGGGTTTGTTTAGTTTAAGTTAAATTCTTCTTTTGCTTTACTTTTGGCTTTTTTGTTGTGTATTCAGTCAAATCAAAATTATTTTTTCATGTTTTATACCTCAGCCAAGACAATGAATTCATAAAACTCTGATTATTTTCACCTCACCAAAAGCCTCTGATGGAGAGCTGTGGCCTCGAGCCAAGAGATGGACCGGGAATCAGAGATCTGCCCCTCTCCAGGCAGCTCCTGTGAAATCCCCCTTTTTCACCGTGACTCCCTCATGTGACAAAGGACCTTCTCATCACCGCCCACCCAAACCCTGGGAAACACAGATGTATTTATTGAAGAAATCTAGAGAGGCAGGAGCCTCTACTCTGGAGATGCAGAGCCAGCCGTGATCCCAAATCCCCTCATCAGGACTCACGCCTGGAGTACATCATGGGGTCTTCAGGACCAGCAGTGGCTATCACAGCCTGAGAGGTTCCAAATCAGAAATCTAGCGGCAAAACCATGAAATGGATTATAAATTCCCCCTGTATTTTCCCATGCCTGCCCCTGCTGCCATCTGTGAGTACGGAAAGCACCACAAGGCTTTGGCTGCATCGAGGAAAAGCCCACACCCACAGTGTGGTGATACAGCCAGGGTGAGAGTGTCACCCTTGGGAGGATATTGCTTCACTTGGAAGAGCCTCCACATTGGAAGGGTATTGCTTCAGAGCTTCTTAAGAACTTGGAGTCTGATTTTAAGAGATAAAATACTTGAAAAAAAATCAGGAACCAGAACTTTAAATAGACACAGAATGTCTGAAGTGATGAAATCACAGGGAGAAACACAAAATCATCAGCTCTGGCCAGTGCCCTTGCACCCTCAGTCTGAGTCAGGGGACCAAAATTACTTCATGTGTCACACTGTGCCCAGAGCACCGGCCACAGCGTGACCATGTCTGCACTGCTGTGAGTCACTGCTGGTGACACAGGGAAAGGCTCTGCCACGGCTGGGGACGTCTCCCTTTATACTTGACGTCAGTGGAGATACTTGCTGGACAAGCATGGCTTTCTCTTACCTTCGTGCAGTCATGGATTGCCAGGCCAAAAGAGGCTGGCTTGGCCAGCCAGCCTGACCTCCCACTGGCCCAAGCTCAGAGCTCTGGGTTCAGGTTTGATAATGTGGAGAAGTGTCCATATTTGATTTACAGCTGAGGACCCGAGGGGCAGGGTCCAGCTGCTCTGAGGAACAATTTGGAGTCTAAATGGATGTGAAGGATGCAAAACCCACTTCCATCACAGCAGCCAGAGGAACAGCTACAACAGACCAGAGTTTACAGCTCTGAGATATTTTAGTCTAAACAGGGCATTTCCAGTGCCTTTCATTACGTCAGGGAGCCTAAATCTGCCAGGTATTTAATTTGGAATGGTTGCGTTAAAGTTTTGTGAACCAGCTCAGGCTCCTGCAAAGGGCTGCTTGGCCAGGAGCTGGGCACACCTTGGCCAGGAGCTGGGGTCACCTGTCCCCACAAGTGGCCAGGAGCTGGGGTCAGCTCGGGCATCTGCATCTTATGGCCCCTCAGGTTGGTGTTCTGAGCAGTTTGCTGGCCAGACACGTCAGGTATAGGCTTCA
>VZTE01003661.1:27754-154947 GCA_013397775.1 Eulacestoma nigropectus | reverse complement strand
GGGGAAGGGGGGGAGGGGAGGGAAGCCATATTTCCACACTGACACGGAGAAATAACTTGGCTTTTCTCTGTGCCACAGACTCTGCAGGATGTTCAAATCCCAGAACTGCCCCCTCACAGGGGGATTTCTCCCAGTCCCAGCATTAGTGCCGAGCCCTGTCCCTGCACTGCTCAGCAGGAAAGGTCAGTCAAGTCACTAATCCCAGGGCAAACAGTGGCAAAATGTGTCTGGGGCAGTGAGTGCAGCTTATCCGTGTTTGTGAGGAGGTGTCACCTTGCCAGTGCAGGTGTGTATCAACAGTGACTACTGGATATATTCAGCGTATTTCACTCTTTTCTCTTCCTTGTTCACAAACGCATTTGCTAAAGCACAGGGCAAATGTTTTCCTCTGCAGAATTAACCGTGTAAGGGAGGCCAAAGACTTACAGAGTCTTTCCCTGTATGCCAGCCCCCAAAAAGGGTTCCCCTGGACCCACAAGCCCAGGCTGCTGTCTGTTCACACCAGGATGTTCCCAGGCCTGCCCTGGGAATGACTCCCCTCTCTCTGCCCATCTGCCCCATACGAGGAGAGCTCACTCCTCCTTGTAGGCTGCAGAGAAATAGAAGCTGAACCTCTGGGCACTGTGCAGAAAGCTGATACATCCTGTTAGGAGATTGATCCAAGCAGAAAAGATGGACACAGGAGACCCATCCAGAGAACGGGGGTTGGATCAAGCCTATCAGTTTGGCTGCAGTCCCGGCCCATGGTATCCCACAACCTAAGGTCATTCATTTTGGCCCAAGGAGAGGGCAGAACACTGTGCTATGCTGGGACACCAGGAGGAAGCTGGCAGCTGGAGAGGTGGGTGCTCATCTGTACCTTCTCCACTCATACTATTTTTATTATTAGGGTGTATATTGGCCAAGGAATGACTCTGTGCCTTGCTGTCCTTGGCAGAGGCAGCTCAGGTCAAGGCTGTGTGCACCCTGAGATGTCCTGGCTGTGACCTGGCACAGTGACTGCCTCCCATCAGGATGGCTTCAGTGGCAGAGATTTGCTGGACTGAGACAAGATTTGCTCTCTCCTCTGCTCATGAGAAATCCCTTTCCTGTCCCCAGCAGTGTTCCCACTGCCTGGTGTCCTCTGTGTCCCCTGACAGGTAGGAGACACCCGGTGACACAGACCCCAAGGTCATGGCCCCACGGGGTTCTGCTTCTCCCTTCTGCCCTGAAGAGCAAGTCAGCAAGGTCTGCAGGACAGGTTGGTCGTGAGAGGAGACCTGGGACAAAAGTGACAAGCCAGGGCTGTCAGTGAGCACTGAAAGATGAATGTTTGAGGTAACACTGCTCAGATGACCTGGGGGTGTCCGGTCACCACGGGTCCTCACAGGATACCCCACCACGTGTATCAGGTGGAGTGATTCTGCAGGGACTTGGACTGGACAAGCTCACATAAGCAGGAGCATTGGGCTCTCCCCTGAAGGTAAGCTTTGGGTAGGTTCAAAATGTTTCCTTTAGTCAATCAGGAGTAAATTTGGCTGAATTTCAACAACCAAATATTGGAATGACCACAGTTTATTTTAAAAATCCAATTTTTATGTCCTTTTGGTGGCTAAGAAGGGCTTGAAGGCCTGAAAAACTCATCACAAAATCAAGTGTGAAATAAAAGTTGTTGGAACCCTGCCTTATCAGGAACAATCTCAGCTGACTGCTGGCTTTCAGCCTGGGTACTGGTAACACCTTATGGGTGTGGGAATGCTAGTGTGGACTGAAAATAAAATCCATTATGAGAATGCATTCAGCAGACTACAAAATAAATGGAGATGGAACAGCCACGAGGATAAGGACAAAGACCTGGAATTGCTGAAATACATCTGAAGCAAATGTAGAGGCTGAAGATGTCACAGGCCCTTCACTGGATTGAAAGGATCAGCTTGTCTCCTGCAGTCTGCAGGTATTAACACAGCTCCAAGGAATTCACTAACTGTTTTGTTAATATCTAGAAAGATAGTGGGAGACGATTTCTCAGCAAGCTGAGATAACACAAAAGTGTCTGCTCCACCCCCAAGAGAAGGAGGGTGTTAAACTGCAATCAGAAAAAACAACGTTTAACTGATTGCTTAGAAACTTTACACAGCTCCAGTAACCTGAAACCAAGGGTCTGGAAGGGGGTGCTCTCATGGGATGATGATATTTTTAATAAATCTAGGAATGCCATGAAATATTTACAAGGCTGGGAGAAAACAAATGCTGTGGCAGCCTCCACATAAGAGCAGCAGGGAGGCACGAGGTAATTAGGGAGCTGTTACCCTGCTATAAACACCTGGGAAGCTCCAGGAATGGCTGTCACATACTCAGATGCTGTGGAGGTGGTCACATCCCATTGTTAAAAACAGCTGGTGTATGGGGGCTTCAAAAGAATGCAAGAAGGTCTAGAAAATCTGCCTCGTGGTGTAAAAGGTGAGATGGTCAGTGTGTTTAATTTATCTGTAAACAGGCTGAAGGGTGAACCGAGGGTGCTGGGAAGTGAGAGGAAACCGAGATCTGCCTGTGAGCCAATGCTGGAAAAACTCAAAGTGGAAATAAGTTGCAATTAACAGTGCAAGTAAGGAACTTTTGCTCAGGCAGGAGCACTTGATATTGGCACAGGATACATTTTCCAGCAGGTAATATCTGTATACAAGGATTGCAGGGCTTGAAAAAGCCTTTCTGATGCATTTGGCTCAGGGAAAGAAGTGGAGGAATCTGTGAGCTGATATTCAGGCAGTCACACAAGGAACTGGAGTAATCTCTGCTGGCCTTACTGTCTATGAAGGTCTTCCAGAAATGTCCTCCACTGAGAGATTCAGCAGATCTTCAGCAGATTCATTGCAGTGTTTGGGAACTGAGTATTTATCCTCCATATCTTCATAAAGCACTATCTATAAAAATAAAGGTAATTCATCTTTCTCAAAGAATTTATTGATCTCTCTAAATGTTACAGAATGCAGAGAAATAAGCTGTCTGAAATTAGCTGATTACACAATATATTTCACAGAAAAATAAATAATTTAAGCTGACAAGAAACTGGAGAAAATTCCTAAATCAGGCAGAAACCACTATGAAAGTAAAAATGAACCCTGCTGAAATTGTAATTTTTTTTGGAGCACATTTAGTCAGTTTGGCTGTGATGTCCATGGTGGCACCAGCTGGCTGCAGGAGACTGCTGGTGCTGTGTGGGAAGGGGCAAGGGTTGATCCTGGCTCCAGGTTGTGTTTTATGGCCTCTTAGCACACGAAACTGCTGATTGCTCTGGTTTAGGTAAGCTGGGAAACACTGATTCACAAAGCCCCACATTTCTTGTTGGGAATGTCTTAGTTGGGGGACAGCTTTGTAGTTCATACCTGGACCAGGGGCTTCCAGAGCCACAGGCACAGTGAGCAGCACCTGGGCAGCTCTGGCCCCATTGCAGCCACCTGGGTCAGCTCTGACTGGGGACACTGGGACTCCCCCAGGTACTGGGAAACAGCTTAGGCAGCTGTTGTTCTTAGCAGTGATGCTGATTGACAGCTGTCTAGGAGCTCTGGAAACATCTGGAACATTCCCTGTTTAAAGGAAACGTAGAAAGTTTCAGCCCATTTCAGACTGAAACCAAATTTCAACTACCCCAAGTAGTCATTTTCTTGGAAATCACACTTTCCAACTGAGTTTCAATTCCTTTTCTTAGGAGATGTCCAAAACTTTGTCTCGTGGGGATCAGCAAACAGGATTCTCCCTGTGGCTGGAGCCAACCGCAGATGGACTGTGCTGGAACCAGGACCACTGGGATCCCTGAGCAGGTGGAATTTAGAGATATGCCCAGGCTCCTACAAACAAGAAGCAAAATATTTGCATAAAATCCACTTCCCCTCCACCTGTGTTATTGCTTCCCTGGATGATGAAACACTGGCCTATTTCCATAACAATCAAAATGCCTGAAGAAATGGCCCAGAAGTGCTCAGGACTTGTGACAGCACTGATAGGATCAGGAGTACAGAGAAACCCTTGAGGCTCTGAGAACAGAAGAAATGGAGCTTTTCTATGTACATTTATTTCTGTTACTCCTAATACCTTTGCTGCATTTCTCCACCATGAGGACAAAGCTGTTAATGGTATTAAATCTTAAAAATTTAATCTTAAAATCTTAAAAAAGAACTCTTGAATGCTACTCATTACATGCTCTTATGCAAAAAAAAATTTGCAACATCAGGGGGCATTTGAACTGCATGGACTCCCCTCTGATGTTAGTAAAGCTCCAGGCTAAAATTATTTTCAAGATCACATGAGGAAAGATATAACTAGAGAAGACGAGCTCAGGTTAAATTTATTTTTGCTGGGGGTACACTGCAGAGTAACTGCAGAGTAGCTGCTGCAATCCATGCTTTTTGGAATAGTTATTTTTATATTGTATCATTTGATGAGTTATCCTATCAGATGTGCAGGCACACTCAGTTGTGAGCCCCAGGAGTGGGCTCCAGTGCTGCACTTGCTGCCTCTGTCTGCCCTGGTGTGTTTGCCTGGGCTGCAGCTGGTTCCCAAATGGCATTGAAATTTTCTCTTCTTGTTTCTTGTGTCCCTTCCCCAACCCTGCAGCTGGACACTCTCGGGTGCTACATCAGGGAAAAGAGTGCCAAATTAGCATTTTCAGAAGTGCAAAATAATGTCAGTGAGAGAATAGTTGCATTCAAGGGAAAAAACTGAACCACAAGAGCAACAAGACATGACAGAACACGGTTTCAATTCTTGCAGCTATCTGCACAACGTGAACTTCCGCTTTCCAAGAAGCAGGAAAGTGACCCTATGTTGCGTCTCTACAGGGGCATTACGTTGATGTTTCACCTCCTGAAGACCGTTTCCCTCCTTCTGAGTTGTCCCTGTTTCAAAAGTGTGAGAAATTAAGTACAAGAGGATCCATAGGAAAGAAAGGAACATTTTGCTATAGCTGCTGCACAGATGTCCCTGGCAGCCTCAGCTGCACTGGTGGGGCACTGACCACTGTGGCACTGACCAGCGTGGCACTGACCAGCATGGCCCTCACCCTCACAGCCTACAGCCATTGCACCTGGACCAGCTCAGCAGAGCAGGGACATGCAGCACTGCAGATGAGGGGGAAATGTGCTCCCTGGGGCAGGGGACATCCAGGTAGTGAGCAGGGAAAGGACAAGATATCCCCAAACGTCAGGGCTGAAGGATGTCTGATGCTGACTCTGATCCAGCTGATCAGTCCTCCATCCCTGCCCATGATGGAGCAGTTGGAACCAGGTGTAAAGTTTTTCTGCTCTTACACCATGCTCTGACTGTGCATTTTGAAGCTGTGTTTGGGCCTGAGCATATGGAGACGTTGGGGACCAGAAAGACTGCAGGAGCAGGAAGCAAAATCGCACAGAGCTCGTGGTCAGGACACAGAGATATCTGGGAGCAGAAGGTGACAAAAGATGTTGGCAAAGGTGACAAGCACCCAAAGCACCCCAGGGGCCAACCCACACCCCCAGGACAGGTTGGGATGCAGGGATGGGGTGCATTGTTGGGGTGCAGTGCTCCTTGGGATGGGGAGCACCAGCTGTGGCACAGGATCTGCCAGCCCTCACACGCTCTGCATCCAGCCCTGCTGCACAAGCCAGACAGCCTGGCGTGTTCCCTTATCTGTGTCTGTCCATGTCTCCGATGTCCCAACCAAACACGTGCTCTTGCTTTAACAGCTCTGTTGACAGAGTCTGCTACAGTCTTTGTGAATGTCTTCCAAGGTCTAATTACCTCTGTTACTGAACACCTGCCTCACTTTTGGTCTCAGAATGTTTGGTCTCACTTTCCACTGTTGAACTTTGCTAATATATTTATTACATTGATTCCTGGTACACCTGGGTCTGCAGGATCCCTCGTAAGTATTCAGCCCATTTTGAGCATGGTGAGCAGGACAAATCCTATGGCACTCTCATACCAGTGTGATAAGTTCTTCACCATCAGTTTATTCTCTTCCCTCTGGTGTAAAGGCAGCATCAGCAGAGCTGCTTGGGAACACCCTTTTATTCTGCTGCAGTTTAATTGTTTTTAATTGTCCTCGATAATTGTTCAAGGACATCATAGAATCATCATCATCATCCTAGAATGGTTTGGGTTTGAAGAGACCTTGAAGATCATCTTGTTCCACCCCCTGCCATGGGCAGGGACACCTTCCACTGGACCAGGTTCTTCCTGTCCAACCTGGTTTTGGACACTTCCAGGGATGGGGCAGCCACAGCTTCTCTGGGCAACTCGTGCCAGTGACATCTGTGTGTGCTGGTTCCAGCTGGGGTAGAGTTCATTTTCTTCACAGTGGCTGGTATGGGGCTGTGTTTTGGATTTGTGCAGAATACAAGCTGATGATATAGAGATGTTTTTGTTATTGCACGTAGCCAAGGCCTTCTCTGCTTTTCGTACAGCCACACTGGGGAGGGAGTTGGGGGTCCATGGGAGGATAGGAGGTGACACAGCCAGGACAGGTGACCCAAACTGACCAAAAGGATGTTCCAGACCATGACACCATGCTCAGTATGTAAAGATGTAGGGAAGAAGGGGGAGGAGGGTAATCCCAAGTCACTGTTCCACAGGATGGGGCCCTGCTCTCCTGCAGATGGATTAACACCTGCCTGCCCATGGAAAGCAGGAAAGTGAATTAATTCCTTGTTTTGCTTTGCTTGGGTGCACAGCTTTTGCTTTCTCTATTGAACTGTCTTTATGTCAACCCATGAGTTCTTCAGCTTTTACCCTTCTGATTCTCTCCCTGATCCCATTGGAGGTAGAGTGAGCGAACGGCTGCGACAGGCTGGGGGCTGGCTGGGGTTAAACCACAGCACTGGGATAACCTTCACAACTACATCAGACCACTCCCCTCACTCCAGATAAAGGTGGAGCAGCTGTTAAGGTAGATCATATGCTTGTGTTTGTCCCAAGTGGGGTAATGCTGCTTCTGTGGGCCATGGGCTGAATTTTGGGTGACAGACCCTCCTGAGTGGAGCTTTGCAGCAAGTCAGTTGTGCTGTCATTTGCCAGGTACCTTCCCACCCCAGCACTGCTCTTCCATTCCAAGGCAGGGTATACTCACCTCTGCTGCAGCTCAGGGGAGTGTACAGGGAACAGGATGCTGCCTGTGTGGCAGGTGGCAGAAACACCTCGAACACCAGGTCTGGTCACTGAAGACTTAAAGCGAGCGCCCATCTCACCTGAGCTGAGCCTCTTGAGCAGGTGCCAGCTCTAAGCCCGTCATCTCGGCTTTCTCCTAAACCAGCACCATCTGAAAGCAATTTGCCCATCCTGTAAGGGGAGCTCTGAAGAGCCATGAGGTTGGGTGTGATCCAGTGTTTTCTTCATTACTGTGCCAACCATGTCCTTGGCTGCAAAACTCTGAATGCATCTCTTGCCTTTCCCAACACACAGCAGTGTCAGATATAAGCATTGCCAATATTTAAACTCCTTAGGGACATGTGAACGTGGATCACAGGGTTGTTTATGCTGGATGGGACCACAGGAAGTTTTCATGAAAGGCAGTAGGACTATAGCAAAACTTCTGGGCACCTTGGCTTTCCAAGGTTTGGGTTTTCAGATACTGAGTATGCCTGGAGCTACCAGAGCAAGATAATGGGTGGGAACAAGAAGTGATAGTGAAGCTTTCAAAATCCTTAAATATCACAGTCAAAACAAGTTAGGTGTGAGCTGGAGGGGAGTTTTACCAGCATATCCAAGCCTCAAACACTGTCAGAAAAGACAGCTTATGCACGATTCAATAATTCTATGTCCCACTGCCAGCATCAAACTTTCACTGCTCACCCTGGTCCTTGGGGTTTAAGGATGGGTGGAGGAGAAACTACCTAGTTCAGTGCCTTGTAAATTGACTGGAAGGAAGAATAAATAGAGAACCAAAAGCATCTGCTTTTGGATGGACAATCTGATGGGCACAGCTTCAGCTCATAGCTTCAATCTCTGGAGAGAAAACATGCCACTGGTCTGCAAACTGGGAATGCCACAGCTGGGAAGGATCATGGGATGCATAGATTTCCTTAGGAGAAAGTCACTGAAGTAGATAAGGAGGCACCCTCAGCATATTCCCTGCAAGCCAGGTAGGACACGTCGATCTGCATTTTCCTGCGGGAAAACAAATGCATTTGGCAAAACCTGGGTGTATTTTGCATATGGCAATGTGGGGTTATGCAACCAAGCCCCAGTCCAGAGCACTTCAGTAGAAGATTTCTGAATAAATACACCAGGACTAATGTTTATTTCTCAGAGACAATCCTTCTGTGAGATAGGCACATCCTACCTAATGCTGGCCCCTCGTACGGACCCTCCTCTGGTCCTTGAAGCTCCAGGCACAAGGCAGGGCCGTCAGACAGCCCTGACTGTGTGGGTATCCTCAAAGCAGCTCAACCTCCCTTGCCCTATCCCTTTCCTTCCTTGTAACTAATCAATTTAGGAAATTTAAGGTATTTACAGCTTGGGATCTCTTGTTTGTGGCAATGCAAATGAACCGCTGCCGGAGCTTGTCAGGCGCTGGAATACACAAAGCCGTTGTGATATGCTGATTGCTCACACCAGGCTCACCCTCCTGCCAGGCAGCTGATTGAGTTGCCACCTTCCCAACTACTCTTTTCCCAGGCAGCTGGAGGGTGTGGTGCTACCAACATTTTTGTAGTGGCAAAGCCAGTTTGAGAAATTCCTGCCCCCACCCCTTCAGCTGTGTCAATACAGCTGTCTGGGGAGCTGTGTGGCAATTGGGATGGCTCACATGGGCACACACAGGCAATAATTGGGATAAGTATTTGTATACACTGGCTGATGTCAGCAGTGTGGTCAGAAGGAGCCCTGTGCAGCAGAGAGGACACCAAACTACAGCAGGAATGAGCAGCCAGGGGGTGGAAAATCCTTAAACCCACTTTTCCCGGTGAAAACTTCATGAGCTGACGCCCTGATGGCATCCCAGCCCTCCATGGCATCCCAGGCACCTGTAGGTCACATACTGGCTGGTAATCACCTGTGCAATGGCCAGCACAGGTTGGTGCCTTTCCCTTTCCACCAGTGGGCTGGTAAAGCTTCTCCTGGGTGCATGGAGACCCTGCATGTCTCCAGGGCAGGCTGCCATTCCATGGAATTGATAAAAGAGGTTCCTAGGGGATGTGAATCCCAAGAGAAGTTCAGAGATGGGGTCTGATGCACCTTTAGGCTCCAGGGGGACTTGCCCTCTGAAAACGCCTGGTCCCTGAAGCTACAGCTTGAGAGAAGCACGAGGGTGTGGATGACTCTAAACAGAGTGAAGAGTGTCCCTGGCAAACCCACATGGCCCCCACCCCAGGGTGAAATGCATAAGCCAAACTGCTGACACAGCACAGAAACACTCAACTCTCTTGAAGATACCCTGGAAAGATGGAAATGGGGGATGGAAAGGCTCAGTGGGTGCTAATGATGGCCAAAGCCAGAAGGTCCAGGAAAAGTAAAGTCCCCTGCAGAGAGGTGGCCACCCTGGAGAGCATCTGCTGACAAGTACTGTGGGGACCTGATCCCTCCTTGAGGGCACCAAGCAGAAAGGAGAGAAGGGGGTGCTCCCACCCTCAGGCCTGAGCAGCTGGTTTGTTCTTATCTCAGAGAAGCTGAGGTTTCCCCATGGGACACAAAGGAAGGGTTGAGGATGCACTGGTTAAGGGATCTCCAAGTGAAAGTGTTTTCAGAAGAGGGAGGCTTAGAAGTGGCTTTTTTTGCACCAAGTCTCTGAGAGTCAGGGCATGTGAGTGTGCAGCTGTGTCAGACTTGGCTGCCACCAACACAAGTGTGCTGGCACTGGTGGCAGAGGTTGGCAGGTCTTGCAGCTGGACCCATTGCATGGTGTGACACACAAGAAGCTTTGGGTCATCCTTTTTAGGTGGACCATCAGCCTCACTGAGTTTCCTTATTCTTGCAGCGTGAATTTCTTCCTGTTTCTGAAAGGTTTGGAAAAGAGGGGAATTTTGTCTTTTAGTTTCTCCTGGATATGAGCGGTTCCTAATTATACTGGAGGAGACATTTGCCTCCTAAGATAATGATCAGCATGGGGTGATGAAGACCACCTGCCTCATGCCCCTGGAGGGGAGCAGCTGTGATAGCTGAAGGCTGGAAGTGTGCAGGGCTGGCAGCATATCAGCTTGGAAACAGCTTTGTAAGTCTTTGCTCTCCAGTGTCAGTGACACAAAGAACAGCTTTGGTCTCAAATGCGTGTTTACAGATAGCATTTCCTAGACCTGTTCTCCAGAGCGGAAGCTGAAAATCGGTTTTAACAGAGAACAGGGCAAGAATTATCCACCTTCACTGCAGGTGACAGCAAGCTGGTGGTCAGACAGCCACGAGCTTGGTCCCTGGATCTAACAAGGCACTGAGTCTACCCTGCCCCACCTGAGCAGTTGCCCATTCTCCTCTCCATCCATTCCCTCTCCTCCCTGCCCAGCAGGCCAGAGACTGGTCCTGAGACTTCACTGTTCCCCAGCCTTGAGCATCATCCAGCACCTCTCTGTGTCAGTGGCCCTGCTGTCCCAAGTGGAAATGATGTGAAAGCCACAGTAACCAGGAAAACAACAGCGAACAAGAGCAGGGCAGCGGGTTATCCAGAGAGACATTCGGGAAACATGGACTAGTGTTGGCCCAGTGTGAGCAAGAGGCCGGAATAGAGATCCCCACAGGTCCCTCCCAGTCACCACTGCCATGAGTCACTGATTTCAAGAATTCATAATAGTGCTGTGTTTTCCAAGACTTGGCATCATCTGGTCCCCAAGACATCAGAAAGTGGCACCAGCACAAGAATGAAGGTCCATAACCTCTCCAGGAGCAAGCCAGGAATACAAACATCTGATCCTGCCATAAATTATGTAACTTCAAGCTGAAGCCAATGAGAACTGTGTAGATGCATGGGAAAAGTTCCCTGGTGCCATGAAAATAATTGGTCCACAGCTGTCAGAGAAATATAGGAAATTAGAAGGATAAAATGGCCATCCTGGGGAACAGCAGCGGCTTTATGAGCAGACAAGATGGCCTGGTGAAACCATGGACCAGAACAACAGCTGAGTCATGTAGACTTTGTAAAAATTGTGTTTTTAATAAATGCTGTCTGAGACAAGCAGTTCTGCAAGAAAACCACACTGAATCAGGTTGGGTTACCCATACCTGAGACTCTGGGATTGTCGCTCTGTGCTGAATTCCAGGGTTTAGTAGCAGAATTCACAAGATGCAGCAGATTAAACAGTTATTGAGTCTGATATCAAAACTGATCTCTGCTTTTTGTTGGCAAAGCTTAGGTACATCCTGATGGAGAACTGGGAAAGGGGCTCAAAATCAAAATGCAACCAAAGAGTTCAGTGTCACATGCATTTGTCAAAAGGAGAAGCAGCTGGGATCTGCACAGAGCAATGGGTTAAAAAACTAATTGGTTTCTTCAGGGACCAAGAAAATGGTGCCAGAAGTTTTGAAATTAGCAGTGAAGATAAAAAGAGAAAGATGAGTGAATATGAGAGAATCCTGCAAGCATGAAATGAGCTTCTTCAAATGGGTTTTCGCACGGAAACAGTGAAAAAGTGAGTGTAACCAACAGGTTTGTCAACAAGCTTTGGGCTCAGCTGCCCACTGGCTGGTTAATGCTTGGCAGAAATGAGCAGTTTGGCAGCAATGAATCCTGTTTGATTTCGGGGGAAGGCTGTGATTCATGTTCCTTGCACTTTGTTTCTGTTGAATATTGCCACTCTGGATTGTGGATGTAGACAAAAAGGAGGATGGCGCAGGATGTGCTTCCAGGACACAGCCCCAGAGCAGGGACCAGCAGCTGTTTCTTGTTGGCTACAGCTCCAAATGCCAAAACTCTGCCAAGCCAGCCCTAGTTCAGCTCTGGGGATGCCTCCCATTCATAAGGAATGCTGGTTTATCACAAACTCAACCCACATGAAACCATAAACAATTTTAGCTCTGAGCTGGATCTGAACAAGTTGCTCTCAGTTTTGTACCAGACCCAGAGCAAGAACTTCCTAAGTGAACATTCAGGTTATTGGTGTGTACCCTGCTGTCTGTAGGGAACAACTTACCTTTCTGATTGTTCCAGCATGTGCTGATAGCTTTGTACCTATCCTCACACACCATCACACAAGATTTTGCACCTGAAAATTAATTTGAATGCACATTTTGTTTCAACCCTTGATAGGAACCAAATGTTTTGCAGCTCAGGTCTTTGAGGCAGAAAGATAATGACAATTTTTTGATTGTATTTTTAGTTAAAATTAAAAGTATTTTCGTTCCTTGTCTTCCAGAATTTCCTGCCAGTGACCACATCTGGTCCACATGCAGTTATAGAAACCAAGTTAGGCTGTAAAACACAGACAGGCCCGGCAATCACCAGGCCCAACAGAAACATCTCCCAAACAACCCCCTCTGAACAGTGACATTTGCTACCAGATTTATTTCCCATTAGCTGGCTCTGCTGATGGGCTATCATCTCCATTGATTTTTTTTTTCCATTAAAACCACAAGTGCACAGTCCTGCCTGTGGGAAGCACACGCAGCCTGGTTGTTTCCAGGGGCTGGTTGCTCAGGGCATGGTCCTTGCTGCACCCCCTGCTCGCTGGGCTGGACAGGACAGGCCCCCATCCTGCATCGCCTCCAGATCCTCCTCCCCCTGGCTGCTGTGACGGGGGCTCTGGAGACTCCAGCCTGGCCCTCACAGTGGGAAATGAAGAGAGGGAGTCAGAAGCGTGGCTGGAGGTCCTGCTGCCCTCCTCACACTGCCCTGCCTGCCTGCCTGCAAGGGCTCCCAGGCCTGTGCTCATGCCATGCAGGCGGCTCAAGCACTGTCCTGCACAGGGACACTGTGCCTGGAGGTTCCCTGTGAACACAGGGCATCCCCCGGGCTGCACAGGGCAGGTAGATGTGGGCACTGTCAGCATCCCAGGACCAGGACAGCCAGCCCTATCAACCATCCTATTGTTTCAGGGACTAATCTGATGGAACAAAAGGCCACTGGTTTTGTCAGCACCGGACATTTCTTTCTAGCAGCAAAGGTTATCGAATGGCCATTGAAGGGCAAATGTGCTGAGGATAGTGCCCTTCCTTCGACGAGTGCCTCCACCAAACCTCCATCCACATCTGCCTGTCCCTGTCCCAGCAGCCACTGTCCCACAGGGCTGACCCCAGCTGGTCCCAGGCCGCCCATCTTGCTGCCCAAGGCTGGGACCCAGCAGTGCTTGCCCTCCTTCACCAGTGTCCCACCCGCTGCAGAGGGACAAGGACGATTTCACTGCTTGTCCTTCCCCAGGTGCCAACACACTGAAGAGCAAGTCATGGGACTGGGAAGGGTCAGCCCAAAAAAAGTAGAGCACCAAGCTTCTCCCAGTTCAACACAAATAGTTTGATGAGAGCCTGGAAATACTGGTGTTTAATGGCCTGAGAGATGGAAATATGCCCAAGTTCATGGCTACCCACACAACCAGCTCCCCTGGGCAGTTTGCAGCCCATGTCTCCACCCTCCCTAACATATCCTGCTTTCCAGTCTGTCTTCTGAGAGCCCATCTCATTTCCCAACCTGTCTTCTGAAAGCCCACATCACTGGCTCCAGGCACACACAGAGCAACCTCAGATACCAACAGGGCCAGTGCCAGCCCAGCCCTATCTCCCCAGGGAGCCCCAGCCATCCTTCTCTCCTGCCCTAACATGCTACAAGTTGATCTCATGAATGGTGACCTGCAGAAGCCCTGTCAGATGCTGAGGAAGCTCCACAAAAACTGTGCTGACTTCTTCGTAGTACTGAGAAGATGCTGTCCTCTCCTGCTTCATACTCAGGACATCTCTGTCCTCCCACAGCCCAGGTGGCAGGGACATCTCTTGGTTCCACCACGGTGGCAGCAGAAAGAGATGAAGGTGAAGATGAAGACGGCAGGCTCAGAAGCAGTGTGATGTGGCCCTCAGCCCAGCCAGCTGCACGCTGTTTTATGGTAGAAGGACAAATACAGGGATTCAGAGTTTGCAAATGGTCACAGAGAGGACTTAGAGTTGTTCTGTTTCTTGTGGGCATTAATAAGAACTCTGCTGGATTCTCTGCTGTTCAGGGAAGTATTTCCTTACATCTTGAACCGTTTCCAAGACGGCATTAAGCTCCACAGACCTCATACTTTGACAACATTCCCTTGTGCATGCACCTTCTCCAGTTGGTATCTTGCAGTTCTCCATGCACAAGTCCCCACAACACATAGTCCGGCCTAGACACTAAACATTAAGCATGACATTTAGAAATCACCAATAATTTATAAATTATGTGACTGTCAATCTGCCCAGCAATGCTGAAATTTAAGGAAATTGTTCTAGTACTTCCCCTTACAGGAAACTCTTGAGGACTGTCTTTACAAGAGGCATCTCAAATACTCTTTTTTGCCTTCTTCAATGAGGTTTCTCAGATACATTTTATAGTCTTCTTTCCTGGAGATTTTCAAAACTCAGCTGGACAATGCCCTGAGGAAAGGAGGGTTCTAAGCGATTTGAAGTGAGCCTTGCTTGAAGCAGAAGGTTGACGAGAGACTTCCAGACACCCCTCTGAACTGAAATAGTTAATGGCTTATGAAATCTGCTCCTTGAGAGCTTTCTCATAGGGGAGAACTTGAACGGCTTCATATTGGACTGAACTTCACCCTTCCCAGTGAAATGAGGAATCCAGTCTTTCTTCTTTGCTTCAGCTTGTCCTTCTCTCCAAGTATCACTGAGCACAACGGACTCAGGCCAGTGACAGAGACTCCAACAACCTGACCTGCTTTGGCAGCTCCCATGTGAAGACAGACACATCAAAGTGCTGTACAACACAGTCATCCAAGTGTCTTCTCCCTGCCCCGCCTTACGCGTCCCTTGCACATGGAAACTGGGTGATGCACAGCTGCACTAAGGCAGAGCCAAGTGGTGGCAAAAACATTTCCCGAACTGGAAATGCCTGGGATATGAGGTCTTTCACTGGTGCCCACCAGTATGACACAGCTAACATGATCCCAGTGTGTCAGCAGAGCTATCTCCAGTGAAGAGAAAGAATTATGTAAGACACCAGCAAGAGCAGATCTGCTCAGTGAAACGCGAACTCTTATGGGAACTGAGGCACAGGAGCCCTGCAGTTGTAGTGATGGGAAAAGAAACCCTTTCCTGAGAGCAGGTACTGCAGGGGCTTGGCCTGTTTGCTGGTAAGATGAAGCCTGCAAGGCACTGCAGCTGTCTGGGGAACATGATGGAGTCTGGGAGGGAAGAGGTAAGATCACGCTCCAGTTGATAACCAGAAGTTTTTCTGGTGGGTTGTGCAGCACAAGAGTCTTGCCAGTGGATTTTTTGTGCCCATCTGTCTCACCAGGACTGCATCAAAGATTGTCTGGGATAAACTGGCAACTGACACCAGTAAGGTGCTGTCCCCAGGAGTTCCTGTCCAATCCAGACAGCCACCTCAGAGAACTGCCTGGTGTTCTCACAGGTCTTCTGCACTCAAACGTCCCCAGTGTGTGCTCGGCAGCACAGGTTGGTTTAACCCGTTTCACAAAACTTCCCAGCACGTCGGTGTTGCAGCATGCAGGTGCATCAGGCTGATAACTCCAACCATTCCCATCAGGCAAGGAGCCCTAATGGGCTGCTGGGTGCAACCAGACCACAGCAGGTCCCAGCCAGGCTGTGGAATCTGGCACAGGCAGTGCTGCAGCTCTGCAGGCCTGGGCACACTGAGACTCATGGGAGATCAGTTTTCTTAGAGGTGACCTTCTCAGCATGGAAATATGAATGGGAAAGCACACATGGGGTTTGATTGGCAGCCTGGAACTAGCCAAAACCATCAGTGTAATGCTGCACTGGCTGCTGGAGAAATCAAAACTCCGGAGGAATTGTTGTTTTGCACGTCTCGCAAGATTTGAATGTGAGTAACCCTAGGAATGTGTTTTTCCATCCATTAGATGTGCTTTGCTACCCTGCTCTTGATGTTGGTATCTCTTGGAGCCAGGCTGAGCAGACGTGCCTGCACTTGTTTTACCAGGATCCTTCTGGGGCTTTGGCTGAGCTGAGCTCTCACAAGGCAGGGATCCCTGCCAGGTTTTTGCCTGAGAAGACACCTTGCCCACCTTCAGCAGAGATGAACAGAACTCTGGAGTTTGCAGTGTGAAAAAGCTGCCAAGGAGGAGTTATATCTCCTGCCCTGAAGGGAGCAGGAAGAGATGAGGCAGGGAATAGCTATCCAAACAAGTTTGTACACACATGAATTTGTAATGTGCTGCCTAGAAGAGACTTTGTAGCTATGGTGTGGAAGAGCCTGAAGAGTCTTGTGAGGATCACAGCCCTGCCCTCCAGGGAGGATGGGGCAGGCAAGCACAATGCTCTCCACTGGCATTTGGCTACCTCAGCCCAACCCCTGCAGATGGGTTTGGGAGCAGCACAGCCACGCCATGCTGTGAGGACACAGAACAGCTCCAACTCGGTGAGTTGGTGTCTCCTGTATTTACCTGGCCCTGCAGGAAATTCCTAATGAAGTGCCAATAAAGCTGCCAGATGTCAGTGACCGCACATGTGGAGGCTGTTCTGGATGCATCAAGCAAGTCAGGGGGTGATTTCAGATTGCAAACATTTTATGGTTCCATATCTGAAGAGCAAACCACACTCTTTTTCCAAGAGAGAGACAGCAGGTTTTACCAGCACCAAGAATAAAGAAAATGTCAGTAATGACCGTGGTTAGGCCCCAGGGAAATGTTGCTTTCAGATACGCTGCTTGCTTCTGGATCATTCTGGGAAAACTTAGGGGAGTACTAGACACCTCACCAGAAATCAGAGTCCTTCTCAGGGCATGACTTCTCTGAAAAATCTCCATCTCCGTGACCAAGCCATGCTACTTCAACTACAGCTGTGAGCAGAGAGACCACGTCTAAAGGTACGCTGGGGAATAATCAGTACCAAAGCAAATTCTACCATTGAAAAATCTCCCTGGAGGAGGGAGACACAGAGGCTCATTGACAGTGTTCACCTTCCACAGCAGTTAAATTCACATTTGGCATGACCCTGTGGACCAGAGAGTGGACAATCAGCCTTGCTGGGCACCAGCACCCACCCTGACACCACCTCCTTCCACTGCCCTCACTCAGAGGCAGCCTTGTTCTGTACCCTGACAGGGAAACAGCTGCACATGGCACTCCAAGGACAAGCTTGCTTCTCGCCTCCAATGGGACGCCAGAAAAATGGGTTTATTTGTTGTCATGAGTCATATCACCTGCTCTGCCCCAGAACTGTCCTGGTCCGCATCCTCCAGCAACCCTCCCCTTCCTCAGGACCTTTGGTCTTTCCAGCTGACTTGCTGGCTGATGGGAATCTCACCAGCTCCCAGCACTCCCAGCCTTATGCCTGCCATAAACTGCTCCTTGGAACCCCCAACCTGTTACTGACATTTAAAATGGGACACAAATGCATTCAAGTTAAGTGATGAGTTTACTGTGTAGTCAGAAACAACTGATGAAAGAAAACATAGGCTTTGAAGGTCCCTGCCACAAGATCAGCTCCTATCTCCTAGATGCCACCCTCTGCCAAAGCTGTCCAGGGCAGTAATGCAGGGGTTGCCCAGTCTGACCATGATGTTCTCTCCACTGAGAACTGAGTCTTGCTCTGCCTGGAAACAAATCTGCAAAAAACCCCTTGACCACTGGACCAGTCCCTGGCCTGATCCCACAGGAGCCAGGGGACTTGCACACACCCAGCCAGTGGCCAGGGAGACATGGGAACCCTGAGGCTGATGATGTGCCACAGCCTTGGCCACAACTTCTCCCTGCCTTTTCTTCAAGTTAGGCTCTCTTGCTCTGTGTCGTGTGATTTCTGAGCTCTCTTCCCATTCCCTTCCCCTACAGCAACCAGCAGCCTCCTCCTTTTCTACCTGGCAGTCTGGGACACCTCGGTTTCCTCTCCCCTCGTTTTGAGAGCACCACAAGATAGTACCAAATACAAGCATTTCCAATATACTTCCCTGCTTTGTTCCCCATGCAGACACTGCCTTGTGAATTTTCCAAGCTTTATCAGCACTTTCTATATCACACAATTTGAGAAATGGTGACTGTGCACCCACTGTGTGTTGTCACATGCTGGTAGCTCAATTCACCTCTGGAGAAGAAAATTGATATCAGGGATCATAGAATCATAAAGCATCCTGAGTTGGAAGGGACCCACAAGGAACATAGGATTTCTGGCCCTGCACAGACACCCCAACAATCCCACCCTGGGCATCCCTGGCAGCGCTGCCCAAACGCTCCTGGAGCTCTGGCAGCCTCGGGGCTGTGCCCATTCCCTGGGGAGCCTGGGCAGTGCCCAGCACCCTCTGGGGGAAGAACCTTTTCCTAATATTCAGTCTAAACCTGTCACAATGAGGCAGATGAGCATCCCATGCCCCCCTGTCTCCCAGAAGAGTGGGAGAGCCCAGGTGCCATCCTGGGCTTCCCTGCCAGCACCTCTGCCCAGTCCCATCCCACAGCCTGGATCTGTGTGGACTCCTTTGCTGTGCTCTCCAGGGCAGGAATGGCTGCTGCTCCTTGTGACCGCAGTGTCTGAGCACAGCAGGGCCCTGTGCTGCCCCAGGACTTGGCTAATAGCAGTGACAGGAGCAGAGGATGAAGGCACCCCAATAAAGAGGAAATGAGTGCAGCCATCCCTTTAGCTGATCCAGCTCTGTTTGCAGCCCAACAAGACTACAGCCCAGGAAGAATTAGCCTGATTGGAAACTCAGCACTGCTCCCGTGGGACCAGCTTCAGCACAAATGGCTGCTGCCAGATGAATTTTGCTCAGGAGTGTGATCTGCTTGAGCTGCCCTGTCCAGGGGCATTTGTTCTGCTGACACGTAGCCCTGGCAGGAGGATGTTCTGAGCAGCTTCTGGCACAAAGGAGTGCTCCCACTCTTCCCACACTGGTGCAGAGCAGAGTAAACCCTCTTTGATCAATGCAAAAATCCAGTGTAAAACAGGAGTATCCAGCCAGGCCATTTAATTCTCCGAGATATAAGCAGGCTCATAATCTTCATCAGCGTTGCTTCCTGCTTGAAATGCTTTTCATTAGCTGCTCATTCAGTGAACACAACCACTTCTGCTGCCTCAGCAAAACACATGCCACACTTCTTGCTCAGCAGCAGAAGGCAAACATTTTATTGCATTTTAATCACTGGCAGTTTCAGCAGTTGCTTCCTGCTCTCTGTGTTTCTTCCACGCATCCTACTGAGAAGCCTCTATAAACTTTGATTGCTTGGCCAAAGCAATCCAGGACCTGCTCAGCCTCCAAGTCCCGGGGAAGCTGAAAGTTGAAAGCTTGGTAATCTCAGTGGCCTTTTGATCCTGTTGTGGAAGAAGTGAGACAGGCTGAGCACAGCTGATCGGCTGCAGAGCTTGGCTGCCCTGCCGAGCCCTTTGCCATGTCACCAGTCTTGCTGGAAAATTTTGTGTGAAATTTTAATTCTCAAAATAATGATTTCATGGAGCTGAAAATTTCATGTTTCAGGGCAACATTTCAGTGACCAAGAAAAAAAAGAAGATGGTTTGAATTGCAAAATTAGAAAACCCACTGATGGTGTGCCTTCTCCCAACCCAGCCACTGAGGAAGCAGAAATGCTCCATGACAGCAGTGCAGCCTATGGTCAGGAGAGGGTTAGGGCTCACAGCTGACTGTCAGAACATGGTTCAGGCTTACTCTGACCCTGCAGTTTCAAGCCAAGAACTATTGAGTGACCAGAGAAAGGCTGATGGACCCTGGCTGATTGGGTCCAGCCCAGTGACTGGGATCTGTCAGCTGCTCAGTGTCCCTGACAGCTCTGCAGGTGATGCTCAAGGCCAGGCTCTTTGAAGTGTTCACCTGCAGATTACTCCTTTCCCCCGGGCAGACCCTGCCCTGCAGCGCGTGACCCGATGCTCCTCTCCCAGGATCAGCCTTCCTGCGTCTCTGAGTCACACTGAGTGTTTCAAAGAAAATTTTGGTGCCTCATTTCTTCATTTTCCTGTATCTGGGGATTTTCCAGCCTCAGATCCACACCCTTCACGCTGTTGCAGTGCAACTCGTTCTCCTCACTCGTTCTCCTTGCTTGGTCCCGATCCTTAATATGTCTGTAATTTGCTCACAGCCCCCACATTAAGGTCAAAGCCCCTTCCATTGTTCTGCTGCTGCACCAATGGCAAGGTGGGCAGGAGATGGGGCAGGGAGGGCGTGTTAGAGCCCCCCACCAGCTGCTGATGAGCACTAAACAGGCCGGGTGAGGGCTGACAGAACCCATCACTGCCCAAGGATAGGACACAGCACTGCCTGAGGCAAGGGCAGTGGGACCACCAGCATCCCACCAGCAGCATCAGCCTTTTTCCTGCTCGGGCACCCCACTTAGTTTCAGCAAAACACCCTATTGACCCCCATTTACCCCGTGAAAACGAATGGCAGGATCAGGCCCAGGTTGTGGCCATCAGCTGTGCCTCATCCTGGGCAGTTCCCTAAAGAAGAGGGTAAATTCGGCACAGAAACCCCAGGGGAGGAAGAACAAAGGTGGGTCCTTTCCCCTCCCTCGGCATTATCCGGAGTCCATCACCGCCTCGAGTAACTCGATCCCTCTCGGCCCGGCACAGTCGAGCTCGAGCGATTCTGTTCCAGGGCAACGCTGAGTTAATTTCTCTGAAGCCTCACGGGACTCCTCAGGCTGCCCTTTCAGGAGGGGATTTTGCTGACTCTGCAAAATAATCCAGCCCGGAGAGGGGGGCATCCATGGACCCCCCAAACCTCCAGGTTTTCTCCTCCAGCCCTGACTCCCCTGACCCATGAGGTCTCGGGTTGCCCTGGGACAGTCACTTGCTGAAACTGTGCAAATGCAGTATTTTCTCCCCTGCACAAATGTTGCCACATCTTCCTCCTCCCCCACTGCACCCTCAAGGTCGCACCAGGAGTGATCTGATGAAAGGGAACAGAGAGGGAGAAAAGCCCAGCGAGATGAAAACTGATCCCTGCTCCAGCTCGAGCCTGTTCCCTCGGCCCCTCTTGGCTCCCTTCCCGCTGCCCCAGGACCTTCACACCTTGCGCCCAGGACACACTTTTGAGGTGGTTATGAAAGGAATTGTACATTCAGGTATTCTAAGAACTGCCTGAGTCTTTCGTCCAGAGAGTGGATGGGAAAGCTCCTTAAGCGAAGGACTGTGTAACCCTGGCATGCTGCAGAGCTCCTGCTGGCAGGTGATGAGAAACTGGGCAGAAAACAGCCTTTGAAATGCCCAGCTGGACACAGGAGGGCTTCACTGAAGCCCTGACTCCCCCTCACCCCACTCATAACCTGACGGCTGCTTCTCCGCCCAGGAGGAGATACCCAGGTATTTACCAGCAGCCAGAGTCCTGCATCTGTAGCAGTAGTTTAAATATGACTGGCACTGCTCCTGGCCCTGAGGCCACTGCCACTGAGCACTATTAAACTTTCTTATCCCCCAAGCTGGGATGGATGCAATCATATCAAGCTGCCCTTAAATTTTTTTCAGGAATTGTTTCTAAAACCCAAAATCACATGCCTGAGACCTGCCATCACAGTGAGACTTGGGAATGAATGTTCTTGATGGCCACGGAGACCTTCCAGCCCAGGCCCCTGTGGCCCAACCCTCTGTCATCCCCAGATTGAGGAGGGCTGGAGCAGGGTGTGCAGGAGAGGCAGCTGCAGCAGGAAGCAGTGACTTGCACATCCTTACCCGAAAGGCACCGGGCAGCTGTAGCTGGATGCAGTTTGTGCCAGTTTGCCCTGTTGTCCTGGAGTCCTGGAGCTCCTGTTGTCCTGAGCTAACGGGTGCTGTGCATTCCCAGCCCACCGGCAGAGTGGCTTTCACTGCACAGCCCTTCCCTGCAGCACCCTGCTGACACCCCAGCCTCCTCAGGGACACACAGCTGCTCTCCCACACCCATATGCAGTCCAGCTGCTGCAGAGGATTAGGCTTTGGTGCACCCTTGCCTGGCCATGTGCACCAGTGCTAGTGAGAGGGCTGTGACAGTGTGATGGGAATAAACACCCAGGAGAAAACACTGATTTTGCTGAAATTCCATGGGTGAGCAAGCTGAAGACAGCTTGCACTGGGACACGTGCTAAAAAGGAGCTGAGAGCAGGGGCATGGGCTGTCCCCTAAACCAGAGTTTGGACAGCAAACTGCTTCCCATCACTGCTTCTCACCCCAGGCCAGCGTGGGCAGGGGCAGACAGGTCCATCAGCTCTGCCTGCTTGGGAGGCAGGAGCAGCATGGGGGAAGGGATAAGGTGAGGACACCTTCAGCATAAAAGTCACTGGCAAGGCTGCACATGCCCCTGAAAATCCTTGCTATTGTTTGAAGCTCTCCTCAGCACTAGTGGGATTTTCCTGCCTTGTTTCCTAAAATTCCCACCATGGTTTCAGTGCTAACAAGGCAGAGAGGCAGTTTCTGTGGTAAATACAGGACAGTGGGACTTAGGAAGCTTCAGGAACTCCAGTTTTGCTGTTCTTCCTACTGCTGATGGAAGTGGCATTAGGGTTTGCAGCAAGGTCATTTGAAGGTTATTTCCCGTCCCACTGTAAAGCTGAGGAGCTCTTGGCCTGCCAGTGACTGCACTGCACAAAGGCGTTGGCACGCCCAGCTCCCACCTCTGCATGAAACAGCCCCAGAGAGAGCTCTGCCCTTCCAGACATGCTGCTTCCTAAGGCAAAGCATCTGAGTGGAGAGTCTTCAAAGACAGAACTCTCTCTTCCCAAAGAAAACGCTCCCTGATGCCCTGTGTCCATGCAGGATGGTTAAGCTCCCCAGAGGCAAACCAGGGGTCTTTGGAAGTTCAGAGCAGGTCCCTTAGTTCATCTCCCACCTCTCCCTGGAAGGCTAGGTAGGGGTTAACCTATATTTATCTCTTTATCAGCCTGGGCAGGAGCACCCACAACTTGAGTTTCTCCAGCAGGTCTCCAGGCTCCCCTTTTCTCAGGCGTGCACTGAGCAGCTCTCTCCCCTTCTCCCTTGTTTTTACCACTTGCATCCATGTTTTCACCACTTGCATCCATGTTTTCCAATGTACCAAACACAAGTGTTCTGCACTGGGGCCGCATTCCTGGGCCTGACTGCTCAGATGAGCCACCCGACATGCTGGGAGGATGCCAAAGTGCTTTCTGCAGAACTGCTGGACTGTTTTTCAGCAAATGTCCTGTCAGTAGCTGGATTGTTTGAATATCTAGGGAAATCAAGTGCAAACTGCAGATTGGCCAGGCGAGTTCCCAAGAAACAATTTTATCAAAACTTCTGGCAGAGCAAGTGCCTGGTTTGACAGAGCCTTTTCAGGGGTGGGCATGGAGAGCAGGGATTCAAGCAGCACCTTTGTTTGAGCAGAGTCAGAAGCTTGGCTTCGCTCCTCACTCCCAGTGTGTGTTCCAGGCACAGGCTGCAGGAACAACCATCTTCATCAGGAATGTGTAATTAAATTTTCACTGGGCCAAGAGAAGGCTGGTGTGCATGGTGCAGTAGATACCCATTCAGATACTGAGCTGTGTCTTTCCAGGGTAACATGTGAACCACAGGTCTGTCTTCAGTGATGTGGTCCCAAATCACATCTTCTCAAGCATGATTTGAGTTGCTCCAGGTTTCATGCTGCTCATAAACCAAATATTGGGAGAAGCTCTGTGGTCAGTTTTTTTCCTTTTCACAAACCAAGCTTCCATTTCCCCTAAGCAGGGAGCACAAATTTAAGCCTTCTGAGAATAACTTCTCATTTCTGGTTTGAATTTATCAGTGAGACATCATCAAATACTAGGGGGAACAACACACTCCAGAGTGGCCATCACACTCCACCCTAAGAGAGAGATCTCTAGTTCAAGCAGCAGGATCAGGTCCTGCACAGGAACACTCCAAGAATCATACCAGGCACATGATGTGATTTTTGGGGTGTCCTGTGCAGGGCCAGGAGTTTGACTTCAATGCTCCTTGTGGGTCCCTTCTAGCCCAGGGCGTTCTGTGCTTTACGATCAGCAGCTGCGTTTGCAGTGCGGGACTTCACAACACCCGGCGTTGGAAAAATCACGCTGCTCCCTGGCTGTTCGATATGCTATTGTTAGCAGCAGTAATCCTGTGGTACAGGAGCTGTGAGGGATTTGGAAGGAAGAGCATTCTCCCTGTGTTGTGGGGATTGCACAGTAAATTTCCACAGGCTGGTATGCACTGAGGTGAGGGTTTCTCAGCTACAGCACTCCTGGAATTGCTCCTAAAGTTGTGGGCTCTTTAAACAATACAGGAGTCAAGAAAAAAGTTGTACCATTATCATGGAAGTGTAAAACCCCAAAAATGGTCTTTTTTTTCCAGAATAGTGGTAGGCCTAAAATCTGCTTTTATAATAATTTTGTTGCTGTTGCTTTGATTTCAGGCAAGGACTGCTTTCCTAGGAGCACAGGGTGGATGGATTCTTTAACAATGAGTTTCAGCATTGCCAGTCATTGTCAAACCTCAAAAGTATGAAATCAGATGAAAACAAAGATATTTAAGAATTGAAAACACGTTGGATCCTATTTTGCCTACTCCATTCTGCCCTCACTTGTGTTCTCAAGCTTTTGTCTACTTCACCTAACCTGAAAATAAAGAGGCTCAGATTGGCCTCCACAGCGGATTTGTGGTGGGAAACCTGTGCCTGCACTCGTAGGTCCTTCCCTGTCCAACTGCACCATGATGTCTGCTCATCGTTCAGCCCCCTGCCCTCAGGCATCCCCTTCCCACTGGAAAGCCATAGCCAGCCAAAGCCATGGCCCCAGACAGCCTTGGCCATCCAGCTCTGCCATGCTGGTACCTGCAGGGACAGGAATGACATCTCGCTGTGCGCCTGGCTCCCATGGATTTGGGTTGTGCTGGAAAGCCGGGCTTTGCCAAACAGCAGCGATCTGGCCTATCAGCCAGAGTCCAGCCAAGGCTGAGCGTGCAGTGCCTTCATTTGGAAGCAAAACCCAGCAGGAAGGATGGGTTTTTTTCAGGTTTTGTTACATAAAAGTGATTTAAACACTTCTGCATATGGTAAGTAGCCAGGATTGATCTGTCTTCACAGAGGCACAAAGGAGGGCACATACTCAAGGAGATACATCCTCCTTCATGCCGTGGATCTTCTTCCCCATTCACATGGGTGTCAACCAGAGCCTTGTCCAAGTTTCCCCTTGGCAGCTTGACTGGAGCTGTTGTCTGTAGTCCGTATCACTCTTATTTTCCACAGGGCTATAACAGGAGACAGAGCAGTGACATGTGACAGACTGATTTAGGCTCTGCCGAGAGGATGTTTACAGAACTGGGACACCAGTGACGTATTACAGAGAAGCAGGATGTCTTTTCTCCTCTAACTCTGTGGCTCAGCAGAGCTTAACCTGTTTGCTCCTTCCATAAATGTCCCAAACACAACTGTGAGCATCTCCAGGCGTTTCCCACCAATGTTCAGTCAGTGTTGTTGCTCTCAGGGGTTATAGGAATGCTCTGTCCTGGGCTAGTGCCATGTCTGGTATGATCAAAATGGCAAAGAACCACATCCAGAGACTGAGGCAGGTGTAGCACAACCTGATTTCCCATTTCTTTGGGGAATTTCAGCAACAGCTGTAGGAATGCGTCTCTTCAGAGACAGAGATTGCTTGCAGCTGCAGACACTTCTGTCCCTTTCCTGGGCAGAAGTACAGCCCCTCTGGTAAGAAATACACCTGGTCATCCTCATGTTGCATCCCGAGAGTCAGAAACTTTCCCCATGAGCGTGTGTGTGAGTGCTCCAGCCAGTGCTGATGGAAGCAGACAGAGAGGATGTGAGGCGGCCAGTGAACTCAGAATAACTCCAGAAATGATTGGACTTTCCACTGCAAATTACCTGGTGCCTGATTGCTCTGACCAGAGCCCAAATGAAGGCTGTGGGGTGGTCCCTGGACCATCAGGGTGTGGCCCGTGTCCTGTGCCACACCCAGGCAGGGTTGCAGAGGTAGCAGCTCTCGGCCCCAGTGAAGCACCAAGTAAGGGTTTGGAAGTTCCCAAAGCTGGTGCTGTGTTTGGGTCACTTGGCCAAGTCCTAAGTCAGGTACCGTGTCCCTGTAGTGAGCAGGAAGGCTCTGAGGCCAAGACGTGCCACAGCACTCACAGGCAGCTGCTGTGCAGCAAAGATGACATCCATAACCTGTCAGTTCCATGTGTCCCCAGCTCCACCCTCCCAACACGGGGCCTGTCCGGATGTTCCCATGACATCCATGTCTTGCAAATATTAACTCCAGATCATCTAGATTGTACAGCTCCCACCAACCCCCCAGGTCTATCTGCTGCCTCTGAGCAGCACAAGGTGGGAAGGAAGCAGCTGGTTCCCCTCTCAGTCTTTAAGGCTGTGACTTGCTCCATTCAGACACAGGCCACACCTGCCCTCTCTTAGACCTTGTTTCTTCCCAAGGGAATTTGCTGATGTGAATGCATAAAAGGCAGGAAATGTAAAAATTCAAGACCTGCTAGGGAGAGGAACTCCCTTAACCTTGCCTATCCGAGCATCTCGGGAATCCAGCCAGGAGCTGCAGTCCAAAGCAACTGCATGGCCCAGGGCTCAGTGTGCTGCAGTCAGGAATGACACATTCCCCCGGGCTGCATCCAGTGCATGTGGCTTCCCAGCCAGCTAGGACCTGAGTGCCAGGGGCCACTGCATACAAAGAAACTGTTCCCCAAAAGACCTGTGATGTCTCGTATCTGGTTTTCACCACTCTTTGGTCTGTTTTGAAGCAGCACAAAGCACTGCAGGTCCAGCTCTGGCTCCATATATGCTGGTACAGGCTCTTGCACATTTGCTGGTGCTCAGCACCTGCCAGAAGCCTCTGCTCAGTCCCTAACCCAACACTCAACATGCACCGTTGAGCAAGGGAACACAAAATCTAACGTGTCCAAAATTTTCCTTATTGTTACCTACTGAGATTGTGGATGTTCCTGTCATTCTAGAAATAGCTGGTAAGATTTCACAGCTCCCTAAAGTGCTAACTGATCTCATGAATGCCACAGGTGAATAACATGCTCAGTTCCCACTGTTTGAGCTGCACTGGTGACATCTTTGTTCTGGTAGATGTGCCCTCAGTAACTCACAGAGGAGCTCATTAAACTGCTTTAGAGGAGCTCATTGACTGGGAGTGGTGGAGGAGGGAGAAGACGAGGCTGTATTAGATACAAAATGATTACAAGCTGCTTACACAGTGTGCCCATATAAAGGTGAAAGGATGATAAAACAGGTCTGGGAGACACAGCAAGATGTCAGCTAATCCCCTTCCTACACAGTGGTGCTTCTGGCACTTATGACAGTGTCTGACCTGGATTTAAAATCCTCTCATGCTGGAGTCACAAGATTTTCCCCAGACAATTTCTCCAGCATTTGTCCTTCCTGATGGTCAAAAAGTTTCCATTTGTGTTGAAGCAAAACATTCTTTTTTATAGTTTATTTTTACTACTTCTCTTCTTTTTGCCCATGAACACTTGTTGCCTTCAGCTGTGTGCAGACTTTCCTCTTGAAATATCTCAGCAGCTGTAGAAGCCATGCCTGCCATTGTAAAACATCAAATTTGCAGGAGGCATGTAAATGATTTCCCTAAGGCTCAACCTTTCATGAGCACACACGCATCCACATGCTAGCATTCTCCTCTGATTATTTTGGGAAGTTCTCTTGTTCTGCCATGGAGAGAGAAAAGGAGATCTGCCTGCCCCAGGCAACATGACCAGCTTTCCCCAAAGTGAAGTGGGATATGAAGTGGAAATAAGATGCCAGAGTCCAAAAGTGAAATAGGGTGCAGTTCACCTCCTGTGTGAAAGGCTGAAAGGCAGGGAAGCCCAATGTGAGCTTGTCATGCCCAGCTCCATTTATAAGCACTGGAGGCAAAAAAAGTACAAGTGATTCATTTGGTTCTGACCTACCTGTCAGGCAGGTGAGTCGTGCCCCAAAAGTGCTTCATTCCCTATATTGAGCCTGAAGCTGGTCTAGACAGCTCGCCCAGAGACAGGGCGAGGGAGACAGTGACAGCTCCCACATCTCTGAATAGGGGGGAAAAGGAGTGTGAAGCCAAGCTGAGAAGCTCCAGCACCAAAGCCTAAGCCTGGGCAATAGAAGGATCAGGGTTTTTTCATCTTGCAACTTGGAAAACATCCCTCTGCCCCTAATTTTTGCTCCTTGTTTTCTATTTCATTGTAACCTCTTTATGTGGAGTCCAATCACCGGGTCCCTGCAATTTTCACTTGTCCTTAAACTGCAGAAAACTGTGATAGAATAGAATAGAATAGAATAGAATAGAATAGAATAGAATAGAATAGAATAGAAGAAACAGAATGGAATATTTCATTTGGAAGGGACCTACAATGATCAGCCTGTCCAACAGCCCAACCATTTCAGGGCTGATCAAATCTAAAGTGTGTTATTAAGGGCACTGTCCAAATGCCTCCTAAACCCTGCCAGGCCTGAGGCACCCACCAGCCCACCAGAACCGAAGGAAGCCTGTTCAGTGTCTGACTACCCTCTCTTCAATAAAGAAATGTTTCCTTATGTCAAGTCCAAACCTCTCATGCATCCTGAAACCCTGAGCAATATTGGCTCTTGGCTGGGTGTGCTGTGAGGAGGGCAGAAGAAAACCTCACTTCCAAACCTGCAGGAGGATAACTGGTGATCCCAAACATGCTTCATGGGAGGAGAGTGGGTGAGGGGTGCATGTGTGAGAGGTGCATTGGCAGGGCGAGCTGCACTGTGGAAGCAGGATGGCTCCGTAGCTGGCAAGACTTGCCCTCACTAATGTGCCAGCCAAGCTCCTGGGCACTGGAACTGGTGCCAGCACAAATCCAGCCTGACTACTCTTTATAAGGCAAATATCCCTGACAGGGAATTTTTATGATACCCCTTGAGGCAAGTTAAACACACATTTGTTCTTAAAGATAGAAGAGAAATTTAATGAACACTGTATTGGGCAGAGTCATACTGCAATATGGGGTTCTATGTGGAGTCTGAAAAGATGCATCACAGGCAGATTCCTTATATAACCTTGCTCCAGCACCAATCCCTTGCAAGGAGTCATTTAGTCTCTGGCATTTCTGCTTCCAGACAGTTTAACCCCTCCTTGTATTTGGCCCTTTGCTCTCTGTGCCAGATCATTCCTTGGTCACAAATGTTCCCTGCTGAGCAGTTACAATTATTATTTCCTTCATCCCAGATAAGACCCTGGAACCAAGAATTAAGCCCATATGTATGTGAAAGAGAGCAGGCTGCAGTGATGTTCTCGTCTCCTATGACTACTCTGATGACCCAAGTGCAGCTCCCGCAGCAGTGAGACAACTCTCCAGCAATCTGCCCTGTGAGGAATCATCTCCAGGTCCAAGCTGAGACCATGATCCAGCTGGAGAATTCCTTGGGTTCTGTGCCCCACCTCCTTGGCCACCCATGGTCTAGGGTTTATTCAACAGCCCCTGAGGTTGGGTGTTTTCATCAGAACAGGATCAAACCAGGAGTGCAGGGCAGGTGCACACAGTGAGAGATGAGCACCAGAGCTGCTCTCAGGCAGGGGCCCCAACAAGAGTAGCAAAGCCATGCTCTGAGCTAGTGAGATCTGCCCCATTTCATTAACTAATGGCATGGCTTAACCCCATCCTGATTGGCAAGAAAAGCTTAAAAATGGGGATTAAGTGAAGTATCTGAGGAAGCACATCCTGGACTCCAGCCAGTCAGAGTTATACATTTGAGAAAGGGAGACCCCCAGTGTAATATCAGCAAGGATTCTTTCCTTGAGGAGGTTCTCTCACTGCCCAAAATCCAGCAGAATGTACCGGCCAGTCATGTTGCCCAGAGAAGCTGTGGCTGCCCCTGGATCCCTGGAAGTGTCCAAGGCCAGTTTAGATGAGGCTTGGAGCAACCCGGGATAGTGGAAATTGTCCCTGCCCATGGCAGGGGTGAAACAATGAGCTCTGAGGTCCCTTTCAATACAAATCATTCCATGATTCCATGATTTTATGTTTCTATGACCTGGTGGTCCCTTCCCTCACATGAGGGACTTGTGGCAACACTTGAGGTGAAGAAGGTGTTTGCCCCACATGCTCCAGGTCAAGGCTGCAGGTGCAGGTTGAGGAGCTCTGTGCAAGGCTGTGGCCAGCCAAGCTCCTGGTCATGCAGGAGTCATCTCCCGTAAGGAACAGGAGGCTCTGGAGGGCAGAGAGTTGGGTGCAGATGTGCAGCCAGTGTTTGGGCTGAGAGGTAAGTGGGAATCTGACCTGGGGAGTGATCTGCAAGCCACGGGAAGGGAATGCATAGGATCTGCCAAGAAGGTGAGTGGGACCACTGGACTGCCAGCATTGCTGCTGAGCCTTGCAGAGAAGCACCCCAGAATGAGCATTTAAAGAACAGATTTTGCAAATAGCCTGAGAGTCCAAATTACAGATCAACAAACACAGCCAGATGGACACTGCTGCCTTCTGGACATCTGCATCATTTATTGATGCTATCAGGACTCAGCCACGCTGCCAAAACTGGAGGCACAGGCCCTTTGCCAAGGCTATGCCCAGCACAGCCTCCTGCTCTGCCACAAGGACAGAACAAACTAACCAGGACTCACATTGTGAGCAGGAACCTGGCCCGGCTGTCCAGCCTTCCTGTGAAAAGCTGCCATGAAAGACAAGCTTTAGGAAAACTCTATCCTGCCAGTTGAACCATCTGTCTTGCTCCAACTTATGAATGAGCCACATTCTTACCTTTGCTTGTGTAGTTTTTCAGCTCTGCTAGTTCTGTTCAAGCAGCTTCGCTTTAGCTTTATATTGACAACAATACTACCCTGGAAATCTGTCAGTGCAAATGATAGCCACATCCACAACCTTTCCAGGTCTGTGTGAGTGAATTAAACATTTCCGAAATTGGCATGAGATCAAGCTGCCCAGATCCTCCCCCAATCTTGCTATCAAACTCTTTGAGCCTCCAGAACAACGTGGTGGATCCAGCCTGTCTAACGGGGCTGGTGTCACTCCACAAGGAGCCCTGAACATGCCCAGGAGCCATTTGGAAGAGCATCAGTTAGCCCCGGTGCCCACAGTGGCATGGGCTGTCTCTTGGCATTATTGACTCAACTACTGTAATGGGGCAGAAGAGGGTTTTGATTATTTACAGTGGCTCATCATTCACTCTGATTTTACTTCTCATTAAGGCTGTTGCAGTAGCCAGGAATACTGGAGCCTGCTGCCTTCAGAACCCTTCTGGAGTGGTTGCTGTAGGCACAGGGATCTCCAGTGCTTACACATCATTAGTGATCTCATACAGCTCAATATGAAAAGAAAAAAACAACCAATAAAACCAAACCAACAATTTAAGCCTGCAGCACAAGGAAGAAGGCTGCCTCTATGCAAATATAGCCAGAAAATCCCCAGACCATATTCCTGGAGGCACTGCAAAAGGTGGCTGAACATAAAAGCCCATCTTCTTCCCCCTTTTCAGCGGTTAGTTTTGTGTGGTTTGGATTAGTGCAGTATTGAACATGTCAGTTAGGTACAAAATTGTTGTCAGCACTAGAAAAATCACTTGCCCTGTGGACAAGCTTACTGCACAATGAGCTGCTGTGGTGAGGGCACAGATTCAGCATGTCCAAACACAGGGAGTGAGCACAAGAGCTGTGTTGCTCCTCTCTGGGATGAACGAACTGCAACGAACACACTCCTGGTTAAAGTACCCCTGAAAGCTTTGTCTCTCACTGTGAGTGGAGATCTGATTTACAATGATAAAAACGTGGCACTGAGTGTGCACAGAGCCCCGGGATGGTTTCAGCTTGTCTTTCCCAGTCCATGCTCAGCACCATCACATTAGTGCTGCACCCGAAGATGTGGTAACGTGACTGAGAGGGGAAAAGGGCAGCAGCGAACAGATGCCATCTGCCAGGGAGCTGAACCTGAGCCACTCTGCCCTGGAACAGGGACTCCGGTGTCAGAGCAAAGCTCTGCTTGCAGGGGTGAAACACAGAGCAATTGACCTTTAGGTGACAGTTTGCGGAATGTCAGCTCGAATGACACTGTAGGGAGGGGGGTGGGTGTTATTAAAATGTAAGATACTACCCACAAGAAGGAAAATAACAAAATTCCCCTGGGAAAAAAAGCCTGTGATTTGTCCCTCCCCACGTTAGACTTCTTGGCTCACTGCTTCACAGATCCTCTATGGGAGACAAGAGCTTATCAACAGGGTACCTGCATTTCTCATAAGAGGTAAATTGCCTTTTAACTCCTCTCCATTGCTTTATAAGCGTCCTACTTAGATCTAATGATGTGCAAAAGTTTACAAAGCATTTTCCATGACCTGGAATGCTTGGCAGCTTGTGAGTGGAGCAAATAGCTTAGCTGGGATAATAGAGAGGAAATCCACTGAAGAGCTCAAGTCATTAAGATGTTTGCATTTGGTGAGACAACCACTACCAAGGGCCAGAGCAAATGAAATGAGCCAGTGGTGCTCATGCAAGGTGCTGCGAGGCATTTCGGCATCCATCACCCACCTTCCCAGCACCACCAGCGCTGCTGGCTCAAGTCTTTTCCCAGTGCACCATCTTGATTTCTTTCTGCCCAAAATCTTGAAAAGCTACAACACACAATTCAGCAATTCTACACAGGGAAATAAATAACAAATTAAATCCCACAGTGACCACATCTGCATCACTCCCAAAACTTCAAGAAGGGCTGAGGCAGCAGGTAGCTCACTGGAACTCTCTTTGGGAAACATCATCAACCTGAAATTATAAGGTGGAGTTAAAAACCTCTTCGTTCCCAATCTCCATTGCTGTAGCTTTCATTCGTATTTTACAACTTTAGGGAAACATTTTTTTTTGCTTTATTGCTGAATGAAATACATCCTTTTTCCCAGGAGTAACTGGGCAGCCAACTGCCTGGAGAACGGGGAGGACCATTGCAGGAGGACAAAGTGCTGTCACTATGAACTCTGAGGGGTCAGGAGGAGGTGACAGCCTGCAGACACCGGAGCCCTTGGGCTCTTTTTGGGTATGTCCATTCATGTTACACATCTTGGAAAGGGAAGCTGAGACAATCACCAACACCTTATGAGCATCAAATGGAAAGGAGGATTTTATCTTTGTCACTCAGCCTCAGGGACACATACAAATGGAGGCAGAAGGGATTAGGATTGGAAGCAAGTAAAAAAAGCTGTTTCACACTGATGGTTTCTGTGAAGAGGCCGGGAGTCAGACGCCTTCAGGCAAAGTGGTGCACGGGCCCTTGTCCCTGCCCAATTCTCAGCTCCCCTGTGGGAGACCCTGTGATGCCATCAAGACTTCTGCCCACTTTTTCCAAGACACTTGACCTTCCTCCTTCTCTGTCTCCTATTATGCTGCTTTCTCCAGTTTCTGGAGCACAAAAAACAGGGGAGTTGCCAGTGCTCAGGTGGGAGATGTTGCACAGGGGCTTGTTTTACCCAAACTGCCAGAACAACACTTGAGGACTGACACTGGTGGTTATATCTGAACTGATCCAGATAAACTCCTTGCTTTTTCCCTCCAACTGACTGTGGCAACTCAGCATGTCCAGGTGGTATCTGGAAGGACAATGCCTGCCCTTCCAGAGGGATGTTAAAGTCATCCCTAATTTGGCTCATTATCTGCTGAGTCCCTGGGTGTTGTTTCAACAGCTCATGAGAAACAAATTACTTCAGAGCAGTGTACATTGCACACAGTTGCATGGAATTCTTTCCGAACCCTTTTTCCTTTACAGAAATCACAAAAATGCTGGATTTTTTATAACTAGATGAACACTGTGACAGCAGCAATTGTCTGCCATAAGTAAATGCCAAGACAAATTAGATTAGACACAGGTACAGTGATGAAGTCTTCAGAATCCACTTTTCCATAGGGTGTCCTCTTGCAACGTCATTGCTTTCAGACATGACCCTCTGCTGACACAGCACAGGTGCTGTCCCAGGGCTAGAGAGGTCCTCTCCCTGCACCAAAACATGAAGTTGTCAGACAGGAAATTGCTGGGATTCACATAAAACTGTGTTAGTAACAGTTTCATGGGCGCTTAGTGGATGCTGGATTTGCACGCGTCCCCCTCCTCACCATTCATAAATATATGCACAAGCGTCATTTTATTCACACAGATTTTGGCAAAAGGCCCATTGAATTCAGCAGAGAGAAGTCCATTGACTTTGGTAGACTTTGCACATTGCGGGTGAGAACAGATGGAGGCTCCATTCACCAGTTGCCACTCGTTAGTTAAAGCTTATTATTGCTAAAGAGTTTTGTTAATGCATTTACAAATGGAGCATGATCCAAGCGATGTAACCACCAGAGTGCTGGAGAACAGCAGATGTGCTCTCCCAACACGGATGGAGTGAACAAAGGACACCCTTGTATGCACAGGGCTTACAAACTGGAGTTTACTGGCCCACTCTTCTCTCGGCCTTCAGAAGGCAGCAGGTCTGCAGCCAGGGCCACTTGCTCACAAGGAAAGGGCACTTTCCAGCAGTCCCAGTGTGGGACACTACAGACCGGGCACAGGACAAGGAGAAAGAAGGCACATGTGAGCACAGGCCCTCTCTGCTGCCTGCAGGAGGGTCCCGTGGGTTTGGGCAGGAGCTACACTGAGCCTTTCCACAAGCTACAGCTACACAGAGTGGAAACTCTCCTTGCTTTATGAGGGAACAAGCAATCACATCTCCTGAGCACAGTCAGGGGAGGGGATGTCTTCTAGAGAAAAAGATCTTCCTACACATGGCTTCTGCAGCTTTGGCCAAGATCTTTCCTCCACGGACCCACACCATTGTGTTTCTCAAAGCTGGATCTTGTTTCCATGGAGCTCCACAACTCCATGCAGCAAAGAAAGTCAGGTGGGGACTGCCCAGTGGCTCACGGGCAGGCAGTGCTCAGCAATCAGCTTTTGCAAAAGGCGGGAGAATTTACATTGCCCATGGAGCCATAGGGTTATAACAGCCTTAAAACCATATAATCCCAAGATGGCTTGGGTTGGAAGGGACCTTAAAATTCATCTCGTTCCACCTCCTGCCATGGGCAGGGACAACTTCCACTATCCCAGGTTGCTTCAAGCCCCGTCCAACCTGGCCTTGGACACTTCCAGGGATGGGGCAGCCACAGCTTCTCTGGGCAGCCTGTGCCAGGGCCTCCCCACCCTCACAGGGAAATGTGCCAGTAGTCCAGGAAGTTCTAGCATTAATAAATCAGGGAAGCCAATGGCTGTCCCAAACAAGCTAGAAAGAGAAGCTAAAAATCCATGTTGATTTTATGGGGCCAGATTAAAAATAAAAAAGACTTGTTGGGCTAATCTAGAGGAAGGGCTAACAGCTCTGATATGGGAGTAGTTGGATGAAGAGGAATGGCTTAGTCCAAAATGAGAATGCAACTAAGCAAAAATGGATCACTGAAGAACAAGGAATATTCTCCTCACTGCAAGCCAGAGGCTTGAGCCCACAGGACAGCTTCTCCTGAAAGTGGTGTGAGAAACACACCTGGCACACTCAACACAAAAAACATTCCCTGCTGCAGGTCAGCACCTGAACAAATGGTGTGAACAAATCAGCCTCTAAGACAGAGCCAAATAATCAGCATTGAACTATGAAATACCCCAAAAAACAGCACTGTGCACACATGTGGCAAGAGGTAATCAACTTCAGCTCCCAAATACCTGATAACAATGGTGTCAGTGCAGCCTCCTCACCAGTGGCACGTTCTGGTTGTTAATTATTGGTGTGCCATCAATGGAGAACCTCTTCTGCAATTGGAGCCTGGCTACTGGGCAGTCCAACATCTCTTGAGGCTGCTTCATGCTTTAGCTAGGCAGCATCAAAAGTGAGCAACAGACAAGTTACTGTCCCTGGTGCATCACCTTCAGCTGAAAACTTAACTTAGGTTTCCTGATTTTGTCTATTTTTCCGTGTTCACAGATGTGGTGATGGAACTGTGTCAGAGTGTTAGGGCTCTCAATGCAGCAGAAAAGCACGTTTTTGGTCCCAGAAAACAGAAATCCTCCCTAGAAACACAGAAATAATGTAGCTGCATCCTCAGTGGGCTTTCATTTGTTGTGCTGGTCTTTGTGGCTTGGGGTTTCCAAGCTGGGAAGCTGCTCAATATGTCAGGTGTTTCCCTGGCCTCAGGCACTCACAGAGCTGGGTGCTCTGCCTTCCTTCCTTGGAAGGTCCTTCAGAGAAAGGTCTTCTTGACCCTCCCACCCAGGCTCTACATCATTGCAAGCCATGTGAAGGAGCTGGGGGATCCTGTGCAAAAAGGGTGTTACGTTCCTTCAGTGGAGGTCTCTGCATCCCTGGGGCCTCACTCACTGCCAGGTGCTCACACCACCCCTGTACTGAAAATGAGCAGGGCCAAAGCTGCCAGAAAAGAGGCTCTGACCACTGGACATAGTACGAGATCCTCGCAAGAGACAGTCACAGATGGTCTGTTTGTAAACTTCTTCATGAGATCTGTCACTGTGGCCTGGCAGCACTTGTCAGGACCCAGGGGCAGCTCCTCTGAGGGGCTGATTAATGGCTTCTGATTATTGGCACCATGAAAGAATGCTCCAACTGCCTCAAAGTCAGCTGCAGGATGGAAAGACCTTCTGTTTGAGAAGAGCTGTCATTCATCTTCTTCATTTGGCCTCCAGTTACTTGTGCACTGGTGCAGCCTCGCCTGAGCCAAACACTGACCAGGAACTGGTCTTTGTCATATTGCAGTATGTCCAAAAGCACATTTGCATGGGTGTGAGCTCACATGATTTACCTGCCATCAGAATCAGACAAAACCCTCTTTTTCATACTTATTAGAGCAGCAGTATCCACTGGGAATTTCCCCTTGCTTGCAAAAAATGGCATTTTGTTTTGTTTGAAATAAAAATGTCTAAAAAGATTGTTTTTGCACTTGGGAAAAAAAAAAATCTGTCTCACAGGGCACCTCTGGTTGCCTGAACCCTCTGGCTAAATAAAATGGAGGAAGGTTTTAAAAACCATTGGAGTCTGGCTGGGACAATGTAGAGCTGACTCATAAAGCTCTCATAAAGAGCTGACTCCCCAGACAGCTCCTCATGAGGCATGGATGAGCTAGCAAGAGCTTGTTCCAGTGGTCAAGCACTGGGACAGGGGCCCAGAGGGACCACAGAGGATCTGTCCTTTAACATTTGCCAAACTTGCCTCGACAAACACTGAGCAACCTGTGCCAGCAGGGCAGCGAGATCTGTCTGATCTGTGCTGTGATTTTACACTCTATATTCCAGTGGTGCTGGGGCATAGCAGAACTGAAATCCTCGCATGGAATCATGCCAGAGTCATGTAACATGAACAAAACCTGCTGTTTCTACACTTCTTAAAATGGTTCAAGGAAGAAAGTGAACATGTATGAGTTATAGAGGAACTGAACTTTCCAATCCCCTCTTTCTCTTTCTGCTTCAGGGCTTTTTGTCAAGACTACAGGAACAGCATCTCCTGGGGCCGAAAATGGCTTGCGTTGGGTTATGTTTTTTCCATCTCACACATCTCCTTCCAAGGCTGGACTTGGTGTTGTGTGGCTTCAGCCACAGGTAATGAGCACACTTCCATGGAGCTGACATGTGTAAATGCCTTTCATACAATAATTGACACGTGGATCTCTCAGGCAGACTGTAACTAAGCTCATCCTACAACAAAACTTTTGTCTCAGGCAGGTTACCTTCACCTTGGGCAGGTTACCCTCACCTCAAGTCTCTTCAGCAGTGAGCTACTTTTACAACATCTCTTCTTTAACCATTTGGCTACATTTAACCATGTACCTGCTGCCTTCCCCCTGTGCTAACCCACGCATCCTGCAGCCCACAGATGCATCTGCGCACGTCATGCTTCCCCATATGAGCCACCCTGGTGGGTTGTGGAAGTCTCTGTCTTGCTTTTTTGAGATCTGTGGACATGCCCAAAAGCGTTACTGAGAAAGCCATTATTTTCTACACAGGATTAAGTCACATGCTCAAAAAAAGCCACTCCTTTGGTCTCTAAGGCCACATCTGGCCCAGACAGGACTCTCTCCATCACCTGTCCCTGTGCTCTTCTGCACCCAATGGAGCTACTTAAAACACATGGTCTCCTTCCAATCAGCTCCTGAAATAAAGGCAGAGGGAAACGTGTTTCTTCTGTATTTCACTGCTGATTCTTCAAAAACAAAGCACACAAAAATTCTTGACCCCAGTCCCACCAGTGAAACCAGTTCAGGCAGGAGAAGGCCACAAGGTGCTTTTTTCCCAGAAGGCATCATTGTGCCAAGCTCAAATTCAAGTAGTTCTCAAGTTGTCAGGTTTGGGTGGTCAGACTTACTAAATAAAACTTGAAACTTTCTGCTACAAACAGTTACCATAAAAAAAAACAAGGTAAAATCAAACTCCTGCATTTTCAGGAGAAAATGTTGCAAGACAAATAGGGCAGCTAATGCCTGTGCAGAACTGGCCCTTCTCACCCATCTGCCCTCATGCTCCAGCACAGGGGGCAATGTGGGCAGGGATGACCCCCTGGCACAGTGGCTATCGACTGGCACAGCTCCTAGGCTGGCCAGGAGGGTCACATCTCCATCCCCTCCTCCTGCTACTCCTCTCCACAAAGGTACCCATCTGTGAACCCAAACCAGACCCAGGGAGCACCACTGAGCCGGGAACGAGGCTTTGCAGCCGTAACCAGCTGTGGAAGAGCAGCCTGGCTCTGTAGCTGGTATCAGTTAGTGTGTGCAAAGCCTAAAAATAGAGACCCTCTGCTCTCACAATGACTCAGAGATGTAGAAGGGAAACCCGCAAGCTCAGTGCTTGGCTGTCCCCTGAGCTGATTGAAAGTTTGCATCTAAAACTTGTTTTGACACAAAACGGCTTTTCAAAAAACAAACTAAAAAAAAAACAAACCAAAAAACACAAAACCAAGAAAAACCAAACCTCCTCTCTCACCACCAGAGCTGCTGGGAATTCTTCTCATTTGGTCTAAGCTTGGAAGAGGTCCTGGCCGGTAAAGCATGACATTTTGTAGTTTTTAAATGCTAGTTGGCAAACCCCCTGCAAGTATTTACTTGCTAAGCTCTTTCCTGGAGACCTGTGAGACGAGATGAAATGGTGAAAGGTGTGCCAGTCCTCTGGAACTTTCATGAGGATACAGCTCCCTTTCCAGACAGCTCTGATTCCAGCTCAGGAAGAACACATCCACCAGCTGTCTTGCTGAATTCCATGAGGAGGGGATCCTTCAGTCATTTAATTCCCTCTGTTCGTCCCCTGCATCAGGGGCTCCAGCCAGTGCCACCCAGGTTTTGGCCATGCCATGGGTGATTGTAGCCTGGAGGGGAAGCCGAAGGGAGCGGGGGTCCCCTGGGGACTTACTGCTTTAGCCCTATCCTGCCCGTGAGGAGAACAGGTCTTTCCTCCCCTGTGTCTGTTTATCTGCCCCATGGTCACAGGTCATTTTGGGACTGGTTCAGCAGCTGCCTGTAATTCTGGAGACGTAATCCACAGAGATTTTCAAAATTGCTGGACAAGGCCAGGAGCATCCTGCCCCACCTTTGACATTGTGGGGGTTGGATTAGTGACCTCCAGGGATCCTTCCAATGTCAATGTTTCGGTAGTGTCACCCCTCTCAGGCTCTCATGCCTGGTGGAGTTGAGCAGGCACAGCCTGAATTCCTGAAAGCAGAGGAGCAGAGCAGGCTGGGGCAGCCAGGCACCAGCACAGCTTGCTCTCTAAGCCTCCTCTGCTTCCACTTGAGCCACAGTTGGACTCATTTGGTCCTTCCCCATTTGGAGGTGAGGGGAGGAGAAGCAGCACTGAAACACTCCATAGTAGAGTTAGACACCAGGACAAAAACCCCTCTCTCACAAGATGAGCCCTGTGTCTGCTCTGGCAGCTCCACCTCTGCAGAGGACGTGGCCACCAGCTGGGCTCTTCATCTCCTTCCAGTCCTGGAAGGCCGGGTGGGGTCTGTGCTGGAGCCGTGTTGGACTGTGGCTCTATAAATGCATCCATCCACATGACACACATGGGGCTGCAGAGGTACAACCCAGCTCCCTGCCATGGCCAGAGAGCGGGGAGAGAGAGACCTGAGCAAACAGAACTGCTCTGAAATTCATCCTGCGGGAGACATCAAGCATTCACTGGGCAAGAGCAAGCCAGGGATGTCCATCCTGCACTTCACACACCCTGCGAGCATCCTCGCTGCCTTCGCTCCACTCTGTTGTACCTTCAGTCTGAGCTCCAGCACAGACAGCCCAGCCCCAAGCAGGAGGCCACAAGCTCACACACCTGCAAGAGGTCTTAAAATGCTTCATTAAATCCTTGCACTGCCAAGGACCTCAGGGAAGAACTGAGGGGGACCACAGCAGGAGCCCGGCTCAACCCCCATCTCATCCCTGTGAGGAGCAGCCTGGATGTGGCACCAGAGCCAGTCTGGGCACCCCTGAGCAGCCCTGGTCCCCCAAAAAGAGGCTGCCCCAGCAGGAGACACAGGTGGACCCACAACTGGTACACCTTCCCAGCTCTCTTGGGAACACCAGCACATCTCCCTGCCTTGGATGCCTGCAACATAGGGCAAGGGGAGACAGTGAAAATGAAATCAACTGATAGTGATGAGCTGCTAGTAATTCCCACAGACAGCTGGGAGGGGAAGGACCTCAGGAAGCCTCCCCCCTTCCCTGTCAGGATTAGCCCTACCTAAACTAATAGACCATCTGCCTGCTGGCCTGGCCTGTGACCCCAGCAGGGCAGAGCCAGCCAGCAGCTAGGGATGAGAGGGAACCAGTTCCACCAGCTCAACCCAGAGCTCCCATGCTTGGCACCAGGAGCTGAGACCTCTCCACTGTTCGCTCCTGCTGGGCCATTCCCTTTCCAGAAACCCACCCCCACTTTACCCACCCCTGGCTCTTGTCCCAGGGAAGGTGATGGAGGCAGCATACTGCCCCTTGTCACCACACACAGTTACAAGTGTCCCCTGTGTGGCAGAGGTCACTGCTCCCATGACCTTGGTGTGGGCTTTTCCATGTCCTGCTGAGTATCACCTGGAGCTTCAGCAAGTCTGCCAGGAATGAAATGGCCTGTCCTGAACTCACCTGGGAGCTGACACTGCCACAGGCATCTGCCATTGAAGAAACAGCATGTGGTGACCCCACATGCTCTGGCTGGGGAGCAGCTGCAGGACCCATGGCCACCCTTCAGCTCACTTGTGCCAGTGCCTCACAGCCAGTCTCTGCTCACAACAGGGTCCAGCCCATGCTACCATTGGTTTGTGACTCTGAGGAAACCCAGAGTCAATTTCTGCCACAAGAACAACCAAATTATCAATTAAATCATTGGAGCAGAAAATTATTTCATAATCAGTTCAGATCTAGTCACTTTCATGTTCCCTTTTTCTTACCAGCAAAGTGTCGTGTTTGAGATTAGCCAGGAACATTTCGTTCCAGCTGAAACAAAATTTCTGCTTTTGTTATGGCCTCTGTACCAAAGTCAGGTCCTTGGCCCTTGGAGGGTTGGTGCATTTCTGACTGAGACCCAGGGCTCAGGCTCCTGTAGGACATCAGGCATTTGGGCTGGGTTCTGCCTCCACGTGTGGCTCTCTCCTACATGGCAGGTTTGGAGATCGCTCTGGGCCCCTCACACCTCTTTCCTGGAGAGCCACTATGGACCAGCTCTCACAAGCAGGAGCCTGCCCTGACAGGAAGGGCCATAACCCCCAGGATGGCAAGATGTTCTCACTGTCCATGGACCACTAAATATTTCATTATTCTTCACAGAGCAGAAAAGACAGGCAATTTTCCACTCCCTGGCTCTGCACACCCACAGCAGGACAAAGACACTTCACAGCTCAACAGCTGTGGGAGTCCAGCCCCAAACATCTTATTCAGACCAAAAGGTCTTGTCCAGTTTCCTGTCACTATCATTGGCATTTCCACGAATGCCACACTCACTGAGAGAAAAGTCACTTTCTGTTAATAACGATGCTTGAGCTGGTGGAAAACACTGGGAATTTCTCCCTCATGAGATAAAATGGTATTTTGTTTTGATCTGAATCAAGATTTCCTCTTAATTTTAGTCTGAAAATTTTGGAATTGATGGCTCTGTTACTTTCTCAACTTCTTGTCTGTTTTTTCCCTGAGCTGCTAACCCCCAAGGTATCCTGGTTAAGCTTCAGAAATTTTCGATACAGGGCAGGATTTGGATTGTCAGTTGCACTTAAATGCAACATTTTTACAAATAACCAGAATAGATGTGTGAGGATCTGCTCTGAAATAGGGCACTGGGACAAAGAGAAAAGCATAGTGTGCCCAAAGTGTTCGTGATGAATAGCAGTGCAGAAATGTCACTGCTCCTACACACCAGCCCATCATTAAATACTTCCACTTTAGTGAAATGGCAAAAAAACAGTTGACGCTTTCAGCACAGTACAAACCAAACTCTATCCACATCTGCCTTACAGTGTCACATTCATGCAGGAAGCAGAAGTGTTCCTGTGAGATTATCATCTCTTTCTAGAACATACTTGTGAAAGGTGAGAACACAATGCCAGCACAGTGCAAGGTTCCTGAGGCATCTCTGTGCATTTTAATAGTGATATCATTGTTAAAATGAGATATAATGCTCTTTAGTTCACTTTTTCAAAAAAACTGACTCAAAGGAGTTTCTGGGCACTTGCTCAGAAATTTATTCTTCCTGGACCTTAAAATAACCCTTCCAACTCAGTCCTTTCAGACTACAGAAGAGCATTGCTGTGTGATGGCTAATGCCCCTTTGGTAGCACACAAGGCGTTTAATTCTGTCACCACTGTTTATCCAAATTCCCACAAAGAAATTGTGATTTCCAGCTCTGAAGAGTGCACACTGTGAAAGCTCAAAGAATTGAAAAAGCTGCTTATTTTTAGCAGGAGCTGATCCAAATTTCACAACTGCAGGAAAAGGAATTTAAGAAGAGCAGCATCAAGGCAAGAAGTCCTTCTCTCACACTGAGAGACCAGGGGGGCTGTTCTGCCTCTCCCACCTTCTCCTCTGGCTTAGGGCAGGACCAGGCCCTCTTGGGGCCAGTGATGTCCTTTTTGAAGGGTTTAAGTCAGGCTCTCACCTTTCTACCATGGCATGAGGAGAACTCTCTTCCATCTAAACTAGGTGGTTGAGAGGTCACGGTGGGACACACAGAATTTGGGATTATGTAGAAACACTCCTTTCCAAAGAGCTGCTCCAGAGTTTTGGCCAGCTGGGTGCCCTGTGTCTCAGAGCTCAGATCTCCCTCACTGTGGTGCTTTGTGGCAATACCACAGCCATGAGTAACTTTGGTAGGTTTGGCTCCATCTGCAGTGGCCAGGAAGGTGTGCTCAGAATCAGAGAAGTTGCTCTCTCATGTTAGTAATCAACAGGAGCACCTTGGGGACTGACTCTGTGTCTTGCATTCCCAGGGGATACCTCCTGCCTCCAGCAGCACTTCAGGTATCCTCTACCTACCTGGCCTGCCTGTCAAACCCAAACCAATTTCAGTCTTTGCAGATCCCCCCACCAGGCATCAGGAGAGACCTTGGATTCACAGTCACACATGAGTATAGATCCAGCACAGGAAAAGCCAGGGGTGTCCTCCTGAGCATTCATCACCTCAAACCATCATTTGTCTCCTTCCTAGTCTGCCTCATGGGAGATAGGAGAGCAATGAGTTATGCCTATAGAAGACATCCTGGGATTAGTTTAGGAGCCATGGATATTTTTATCTACAGCAATCAAGTGGGTTATGGAAGTGTTTTGGTTTTGTAGGCAGCATTCATGGACTATGCTGCCAGTTATGGTGCCTGTGCTTCCCAAAAAATGTGGACAAATTAGAAATTGCCTGCGATTGTTGGATTTCTTTGAAAATTTGCAGCAAGAGTCTTAAAAAAAAATCCTGCATTCTTTATCCAGAAGAAAACATAACTTGAGGTGGTAACCTCTGATGCTGGCTGAGTGGTAAATGACCTGACTCCTTCTTGTGGCTTTTCTCCACATCTGCTTGTGACTCCACACGTGCCAGGAAGGATGGCCAGCCCTGATTTCCCTTCTGTGCTTGGCTGCCCTGCTAAGCCCACTGAGCTGGAAAAGGATTCACTTGGGAAGCTTCTGGGTGCTGCTCATCCAGCACCAAGCAGTCGTGCTGGTCCCTCTGCTCTGCTCTTTCCATCTCAGTGCCACAATCTGAGAGGAAATGGGGTTGCAGCAGCCCAGAGGAGCTGAGATGATGCAGTCTGTGGCCACACCAGCCTGGCTGAGCTGGGCAAGCAACAGTGGCATTTGGCCACATCCCATGGTCACAGTCTGGCACAGAATTGGCTCTGCCATTTCCAAGACCTTAACTTCCATCCATAGGCAGCTCCTATTTTTAGTAATTATGTTGGTGGCAAAGGCCCAGCCTCCAGGATGTTGATTCAGACACCCAGACACTCAGCCACTTCCTGTTTGGATGCACTAAAATTATTTGCATCATTTAAAAAGTGATGTTGGTTAAGGGAAACAAAGCATTATTGTCGGAGGAGGCTGAGCTGGGTTAAGTGCCCATGCACAATGGAAAAAAAAGCAGAACAAAACGCCTCCATCTCCCAACAGCAGCACACTCAGACAGCGTGTCCTGGGAGCCACTTTCACCCCTCCTCTGGCCCACTGGCACTGCTATTGCCACAACAGTGCAGTAAAGCACTGGGATCCCCTGCCCAGCCTCCTCCCAGGGTGACCCTATATCATCGGTACCTAAATCTCAGGAGCAGAGACACATCCAGGAGACGTGGTCTGCTGGCTGGAACAGGCGATAGAAAGCACCTGCTTTCTCTGCCACCCAAGCACTGGCAGCTACAGACAAGCTTTTCCATTGTTACACAGTCTTTGCAACCCTGGGCTTAAATGTGGCACCCAAGATCTTCACAGACTTCTGATGACCCGATGTCCAGGGCATGGATCTCCACCTTGAGGCTTTGTGGGTGGTGGCCGTGTCTGTAAGCTGGACTCAGCTCTGTCGCCTCTGTGCTTCATGTCTTGCCAGGGCAACTGCTGAGTGAAAGGGCAGACAAGACTCACTTTGGGCCAACTGCTGGTGGGTGAGGGGTGGTGGGGGGACCCCTGCCCAGCTCTGCCAGGGCCTGTGTTTGCCCTTCCACAGGGCCACAGAGCCTGACTGTGCCCCAGGGCCACCTGTTGTGGCCTCACCCAGAGCTCAGCCAGGACACCTTCCAGGAGCTGCAGGTACTTGGAGACATCCTCTGCCCTCTCAGCCTCTCATCCCAGCCTGTGCCTGCAGCCACTGCCTCTGCGGCTTCTCCACTTCCAGAAGAGAAGCAAAAAACAATTTGCAAAATATTTTCAGGGAACCCTTGCAAGTGATTCTTTCTCCACTGCCTGCAGGACCTGCATGTCTTATAACACCCAACTACTCCGTGCTCAACTGCTCACAAGCTCCCAGACACACAACGCCCCCAGATTTTTACATGAAGGGAGTTGTCCTGGATGCTTCACATTCCATCTCCAAAATATGATCAATTTAGCCTTTCTCCTGTTTTTTTTTTAAAGCCTTACTAAGCTATTCCCAGTGTCTAGGAAGGCTGATGACTCAACAGGTTTTTCCACACAGAGTCTGGACAAGCAATCTCTTGGCAAGGGTTGTTTATGACTTAGCTGCAGATGGATTTACCTATCCTGCCTTCTTCTTAGCAGAGATGTAATTACTCATGTGGTCCAGGAACTTTAAAAGTGGGTGGGTATGTTAGTGCCTTGGCTTTCCCACCCACCTTAAAAACACAGCTGGGCACCTAGAAGTGAAGGTGACCCTGTTTCACTGTCCTTTCGGAAATTCTTTGTCAAAGTGCATCTTCCAAGCCCAAATTAGTTGAGTGCACTGTTTAAGCTAAGGAATAAAAGGCAAATTACAAATAACAAATCTCAAGCAGTAGGTTCTGAGTCACCCTCAGTCAGTGACAGCAGCTCTGCAATCAGAATTTGGGTCATAACTGCATTTCTATTGTACGTCCAGGAATATCATCTGACACCCACAGCAGTAGCTGTGTTGAGTCAGCAAGGCAAACAAGACTCAAATATAGTTAAAATCTTATTTTTGTTACTGCGTTTAGCAACTGTTTCTGACTATCTGTCATGGCAGAGCAAACCTGCAAAGTCACATACCTGGATTTCTCAGAAGAAAGTTGCAGTTTGATTATTGCAAAGTGCTTTAAACCTCAGGTCAAAAGTTCCCAGTCTGTGGCATCCCAGAGTTCTTCAGGTTTGAATATACTTTTTGATTCTAGCATCTGATAGCAAAGTGTCAGGTAAGCATTGATCATAACAGAAACTACCAGTGTGAGAAGTCAAGGATGTTTCTCCAACACGAGAGCTGGAGCAGGGTGCACAGTCTCTGTGCTTCCCCTGCACCTTCAGCTGCCAGCAAACACAATGTTTAGCAATCCTAAGCAAGCCTGGTACAAGTCAGGGGTGATGGCAGAAGGAAGGATCCTGAGCCCTTTGCACACAGAGGGGCCCCTGCTGCCACCTCCCCGAGACAAGGTGAGCACTGCCTGCTCTTCCCAGGCCCAGCCAGGAGCAAACTTTCCCCGTATCTCAGCACTCAGGATGTCTGGCCCTGACAGCTCGGCAAGGTGCAATGTCCAAACTCAAGATTCCCAGATCCACCCCAAACTGCACACCCTGAGTGCTGCCTGCACGTTTCCCTCTGCAGCGATCCTCTCCTTGTGGAATGTGAGACCTTGTATTTTCAGCTTCATCTACTTTGCCTTCTCCCAGCACACACTGGGCCTGAGAGCATGCAAGCTGACCACACTGCTCTACAAAGATAAGCCTTTGATTACGGAGTTGAAAATAAAGTTAAAAACATGGGAAAATACAAATGCAAGGACACAAGGCAAGGGTAGGGGCAAGATCATTCCTGGTTACTGCCCAGACTGCTTTCTGGGGGATATCCCAGCCTGTAGCTCCAGCTGCCATGCACCTGGAGACTGTCTGCAAGAGCAGGATCCTTGAACATTACCCCGCTTTTCCCATCACATCTCTTTTATTCAATTCCTTTCTGTTTGGATCATGGTGGCATTTGATGCAAGTGCACAAGGGACTTCTGCTCCACTCAAGTCTCCCTGCCCCTGCAGACTTCCCAACTTCTCTGTTGAGTTCACTCCTTCAGGCTTAAAACACCTTCTTGTTGCCTGCAGGATGGTCACACTATTTAGTAACTCTCAAGGAGCCTGCATTGCTCTCAACACACCTCCTGTTTCCTCCAGAGTTCTTATCTGTGCCCACACAGCTGCATCAAGGGCAGCTACACCAGCCCAGAGCCTTTCTTCAAACAGCTTCCCCCTCCTTCTGCCAGTTTGGGGGCTGCACTGCTACTCTGCATGCTAACACATTCGCTCCCTAGCAGCTTCAGGGTGGAGGACCTGGGTATAGTCCCGAGTATTTTGAGCAACTAACCCATGCACTGTCTTTGCAGGACTCCTGGGCTCAAGGCAACCCAGCAAGAACAGCACACAGAAGCCAGCCAGGCTTCCCAAGCTCCCACCAGGCAGTCCACCAGCTAAGGCTGAGAAGAGTTGGGGGAAGGAGCTGGGGTTGGACAGGGCCTGGGGGGGTGATGTCTGTGGATGTCACCGGCACTGGTGGAGTTGTTTGTTGAAAGAATTTGCAAACTACTGTAATTGATTAAAAAATGGAGTAATTATGCAATCTGCTGATTACAGAGAAAGGGGTTATTAATCCTCCAGACAGGCCTGGTAAAGGCCCTGTCAAAACATTAGGGAAGATGCTGTGAGGAAGAAAAAAAGGCGTGTCATGCTAGTCATACCACACCTGACTGCCAGCTCTGCTGCACAAGGGATTAAACTGATTCAGCACCTGATTTGATCCAGACATTCCCTGGAGACCACTGGTTTGAGATTCATCTCCATGTGGGAGACCACTGGTTTGAGATTCATCTCCCTGTGGGAGAACCGTGTCACCTGAGAGTCCCATTGCAAACCATAGTGGAGTTCAACTCACCCATTGAGCCTGTTAAGACCAGGGTTCAATCTTGATATTTAGACACTGATGTGCCTTCATCAGTCAGTAGAGTTTAGGGAAGCTGGAGGTGCCAACTTCAGGGTGAACTGATCTTCTCTTGTATCTCTGCTGGCTCTGAATTAATCAGCTCTCCCAGGAACCTCCTGGCTGATGGGAGACACTCACCCTGACCCCTAGATGTAGGTGTGCTGATCACAACCTGAGTCTGATCCCAGATGTTATGGGAGAGGAAAGCACCTTCCCAGCCTGTGTCTCTCCTGCCCTTTTGACTTTCCCAGACCCTAAGATATGTTTTGTCAGCAAAGCTCCTGTTCTCACCAGCAGACACAAGCTCAGGGCAGAGGTGCAGGCTGACTGCTGCCTTCCCCTGAGCCTTCTGGCTGTTTGACACCCTTCCTTTGGCCAGTCTCTCCAGACAGGAGCAGGGATGCTCAGCTAGAGCCCCACATGCCCCAGGCTCCCTGGGTGCAGACAGGGCATCCCCCATCACCCCTCTGCCAGAAGGACTTTGTACTCAAGGGTCACACAGCACTGGCAGCTCACAGGGACCAAATGGCACCTGAAGACAAAAGGGGAATCCAGACCCACCTTGGGGACATATTGAGTGCCTGAGGCATCTCCAAGTCTTGGCATGTCTTGGCTCTAACAAGCAAGGGGGCATTATCCTCCACTGACCAGAGCCTTGCAAGCAGCAGAGCAGGGGCAGATAAACTGGCCCCAGCCTGCCCGGTTAATCTGTGCTCAGTTCCTTTATCCTGTCTGCCTATATTTAACCTCCCTCCCAGCCCCCTGCAACCACGGGTGGGGGGAGCACATGCCAGGGGTGTGGGAGGGCAGGTGGGATGTGCAGACAGCACCTCAATGGCAGTTCAGCTGCTGCCCCAGGCCGGGCATCACTGGGAGGTCAGGACGTGTGAGCAGTCCCACATGCCTGGTCACACCTGGTCACACAGCAGGGGACCATGGTCTCCTCTCCTCCCCCAGCGCCTGGCTGCTTTGAGTGGGATTGGTTGGTCTGGGATGGAACAATGGACAAGGTGGACTTGGCATTTGGGACAGTGTCAGACCAGGATGGAGGTAGAATGAGAGATGCAGAGCACAGGGGAATGGGGACACTTGTAGGGTTAAAAAATCCATACAAACAGGAGATTTGTCTTTCCATGGAGAAGCTGGGAGTTAAAGTTTGGATAGAAACAGAGGTCGTGAAGACATGGCAGGGAAAACTGATGGAATCTGTCCCATTATGGTACTGCTGGACAGGACAGAAGGACACAGGGGCCAGGCTGGCCAGAGTGCATGGCTGAGGAGGAGGCACAGGTAGGGATGTGTCTCCAGGCTGGTGCAGAGGAGGAACTGGGGTCCCGCAGCAGGATATGAGTCTTCCTTACCTTTGCAGGCACAGGGTCCAGTGCAGACCAGTTTGAATCCTTCCCACCAGCCCACCTCCCACCTCCAGTCCCCACCAGAGGCTTCATGGCACACACTGCCACTGTGGACCTGGTAGTGTGGGGTTGCTGAGCCTGCTGAGAAACAGCTGGAAGAAAGCCTCTGCTCACAGGGTGCTTCCTGTTGGAGGAAAAAGAAGAGAAATGCCAGTTCTCCATGCTGTCAAGATGGAATTTTAGAAAATTCCCTTTCATCCTCGCAGACATGTTTTCTATTTAAATATTGATCCTTCTACTTTGAATGTGCTCTGTACCCACTTAGCCTGCTCCTCTGATAGAGTTGAGACAAAATGCTCAAGGCTCATCTCTTAATATGCTTTAAAAACCCCAAAACCATGGTGTCCCTTCCCCTGGGTCTGTCAAGGGAAGGGAACATGAGGCAGCTCCACCCCATCCTGCAGCCCCGGGGGAAAGGCACCTCACTGGTATCCCAGAGCTCTTGTCACAGCCTTGCAACAGACCAGGGTGACAGCAGGGCCAGCCCCACCAAATCCTCTTTTCTTGCACCAGGATTCATGCAGGGTTTGTGCTGCTGGTTTAAATGAATTCCCAAAATCCAAGTAGTACCAGAGGGGCTGGCTGTGCCCATTTTGACAGCCCTATTTAAAGTAAAGAAGGTCTAAACTACAAACTATCCTCACAACATAGGTGATTGCTCAAAACACGGAAAACCTACCAAAACTGAAAAAAAAATTAAAAAGTTAAAAAAAAAAAAAAGAAAAAGAAAAACACCAAAAAAACCCACCAAAAAACCCCCACCAAACTAACAAAAAATAGACATTCAGATTCTTTGGAAATCAAAAAGTTGGAACTTCCTCTATAAGAATTACTTCCTGGATTACCTTTCTGGTGCAAGCAGGCATCCCCCCTCAAACTACAATAAATTCATGGGTATTATATTCAAAAGAAAATAGCCCATTAAACTAAGCAAAATAAATCAAAATGCCATAACCAAATATCTTGCAGCACCTCCAAAACTTTTTCATCACTCATTGCTTATTCTACTAGCTACAAAATTGTGAGACTCTTGCAAAAAAATCCTGTCCACTCAAATCTACATTTTTGTCTTTGCTCAAATCAAATATTTGACAAATGGAAATAACACAGGTTTACAAGTGGTCAGTGAAGATTGCTCTTGTTGCAGTGATTTATTTTAAAACCATTTCACATGAGGCATTCCACATCCTCTTCACCCTTAGGTAAAATTTACATTCGCCCTTCCTCAGTCCTTTCTCCTGCTTGCAAAGCCAACGCCCTCCAGCCTGATGGGATGCAGTTGGTCTTTGTATTAAGGTAAACTGGAACAAAATCCTATTTAGCTTATGCTCAGGGACACTCAGAGCTTCTAGTGGCAAGAGCTTATTCCAGGGGGATTTGTGGAGTTTGACACAGATAGGAGTTCAACTGGAGAGACCAGGAACATGTCAATAGGGCCAGGCAAACAGGCAAGCAGCTGGATGTCCTGATTCCTGCCCTTGTGCATCTGCTGGGAGATGAACCAGTGTGTGCACAGGACACACACGCCCTGCTCCTGCGGGGGCTCACGTGTCCCAGGCTACCTTCTCTGGGGAGAAGGAGACTGGAAGGAACTAGAAGCGCTCTGGTGGGAGGGGTCAGGACAGCCGAGTCAACTCCACAGAGAAACTAGTGAAGGGGATGGGGGAAAACCGGGAGCTCAGGAATACTCAGGGCTTCTGCACCAGCAGCTGAGCCTTGCAGGTCCACAGCAAGCGCTGAGCTCAGGAATACCAGGAGTAACAAGGAAACCAGTGGCAGTGCTGGCTGCTCGCTGCCCCAGCAGTGCTGGGTGTGCTTTGCTGGTGGGTCTGCTCTCGGGGAAGCCTGGCAGAGAATGCTGCAGGGAGCAAAGCCATGGGTACAGACTCTGCCCCAAATCTGAGGGCTCCCAAACTGGCTTGGCAGCTGCTGGGCCTCTCCAAATGCTCCAAACCAGTGTCACAGCCTGGTCAAAGAGGACTTGAGCATGACCTAGTCCAAAAGAGGAAGACCTGCCCTGGCCATCCCATCCCAAGGTGGAATGTTTGATCTGGTAATTCCTGGTCCCACCAGTAGATTTTTGATGAACTACTGATGATCTCTCAGAGAGACACCTCTAATCACCAGTATGATGGAGTGGAGATGAATATGGGTCAGTGCTGGTTCACCACAACTCGGATACCCTATAGAAACCATAGGGCAAGTGATGAAGCCAAACTCTGCAGTTCAGCTAAACTGGGGGCCTCCTCTGCAGCAATGAGCACTGTGCTCCCCAGGCTGGTGCTACAAGAGATCTGTGTGCTGGAAGCTGAGCCAGGCTGCCCCTGGTCTGGACATGAAGTGCATTCATGGGCTCAAAACACATCACTGGCCTCTGGCTGGGCCAGCTCTGCTTTTGTGGGAAGCAAAGTTTATATGCACAGCATTCCCCTCTGGCTCCCCAAGCAGGGTGCGATGGGCCGGCATCACCCAGGGAGAGAGGCACTGCACAGCAGGGGATGCAGGCTGGATCAGGGGGTTACAGGATCATGGTCCCTGGGGGATGGGCAGCAGGGCTTTTATTACAGCCACATTGCAGGGGGACATCCCAGGACTGTCTGGTGCCTGCACAGCCAGCGAGGACAAACCACACCAGGACAAACCACACCAGTCGTCAGCATCGCTGTGAACGCACCATGCTGTGCAGACAGAGGGAGGCAAATAATTTCATACAAGTGCTCTGAAAGTTGCTCTGCCCCATCAGGAAAAGGGACAGGACAGCTCCAGTTAACTGCACTGGTCCCACCCCCTCACCCCCCACATGCTGCATCAGGCCATGTCCCTGTGGCATTCACTCTATCATCCCCTCCCCTCTTAAAGACATCTGGGAAAAGGGGAAGGTTGGTTATTTATGATAGCCCAGTCCTTTTTCTTGCCTTTCAAGGAACCCACCACCACCAACTGCCTCCACAGATGCAACCAGGCAGAGCCGGCCATGGGTTTCTGCCATTCATGCCGTGTGACATAAATGGCTTTGCTGACCCTAATGCTTTGGAGCTTACAGCTCCTGATCCAGGTAGTCCCAGGACAGCCGTTCTGCTCAGCTCACTGATGGCAAAATTGTTAGACAGGCACCTTGGGAGCTGAGAGACAAAAATGACTGTGGTCTTGTCCTCCTGCCACGACCAGAGGAGGTCAGGCGAGCGTGTGTCCCAGCCCTCTCCTGAAAGCACAGGTTCTGCTCCCTCCCTTGGTGCTCAGGAAGCAGGAAAGTCAGGCTGACCTATGAGCGTGTGCTGTGAGAGGGTTAAGCAAGAGGTGCTGATGGCATCTGTCCAGGAGCCAGCAGGTAAGTCAAGAATTTCCCCTGTACATGCCTCAGCCTTGGAGTAGAGAGAGCCAAAGTGTTGTAACACCTCCTGCAAGCTCAGAAGACGCATTAAAGGAGTTCACAGGATGGAAGAACTTCTAGGCCTGTTGCATAATCCAGATAAGTAGATAAGTCTGTAATATTTGCACAACATATCGTGTCCCTTCCTTGGCCTTGTTAATGGTCTCGTTTTGCAGGACTTAGTTCGGGGGATCTGATGGATTGAGGACACCTTTCAGGTCATCGATTCCTTGGGAGGTGGCTGTGACTCAGCTCTAGCATTGTGACACCATGAGCATTAAAAGGACAGGGACACCTGTACTTTTTGCTTTGCAAATCTCTTCCAAAGGCGTTTTGGAAATGGCACTATGACACCTATTGGGAAGCTTTTTCTGGAAAGACACTGGTAGTGCAAAACTACCATGGGAAAAGAAAGATGTCCTGCCAAAGATGAAATAACCTTTGCAAAAATACACAAATACACACAGCTTGGGCATATTCACAATCTATTTACTTGACCCAAAGGGTGCAAGATGTGGGAATTGAATAGTGTCAGGACTCAGGTGCCAGGGAAAGAGGTGGGACACTGTTGAATGCATTGACTGAGTGCAGACATGGTCCAGAGCCTGCTGGGATCTGTCTTGCTTCAGTACCTCCCCTCTCTGGGATTTACCAGGCAGCCTGAGGCGAGGGCATGGTAGCATCTAGCCAGCAAAAGAGGGGCATCACCTTGTACTTATCTCTGGACTGTGGGTGCAGGGAGGATGCAGCCAGCAGGCTCCAGGGACATGCCCTGAGCACAAAGGCACAGAACTGAGCAATCAACGCTGTTATCTGGGCACTGGCAGAGTCCTACAGCAAGACAACAAGCAAGGAACAGTTGTGCCAAATGCCAGTGCCAGCCTTCCCTCCAGGAGCTTTCTGCAAGTCAGTCCCACACCTCACACTGGAAGGGACTGGGAGGTCAGAGAAGGAGGCTCAGGACTCGGTGGGACCCTGCTCATAGCTGCCCAAGCCCCATACATTGTGCATGAGCCTAAACTAACAGGCTGAGGAGCAGACAGAGCTGGATGTGCAAACTTTCTGACCCAAGGGCCCCAGCCTGGTTTCAGGTCACACCAAATGGATTTTCACCTGCCAAGTGAAAATCTTCCCCATTTCTCTGTTCAGAGCCTGAGATGCTTTGTTCTTGGGTGCAAATGATCTTCTTCAGGGATCTGCAGCAGAGTCCCAGGAGAGACCACATTGCTCCTCACATTCTTTTAAGACAAACAGATTCCCTGTGCCTGTGGTTATCCAAAGGCCATCAGCCACAGCCCACTCTCATACCATGGGGAAGGTCCCAGACCTTGCTGTGCCCCTACTCCTCTGGTCAGTTCGCACTGTTTTAGCAGTGGAGTTTTCCTCTCTCTCAGGAGTTCCTTTGACTCATTCCCAGGCCACAGCCCTTTGTCAAAGTCCATTCAGAAATTCTCCCTGGAGTGCTCATGGCCACAGTGTGGGACTTGCAGGGAAAACAGGCAGCACAAGCAGGATCACAGGGTCGGGAGGGGCAGGACAGGGAGCAGGGCCAGCAGAGCCAGCAGAGCCATCATCCCTGAGCTCCTGGCCCTGCTGGGGTGAGTCACCCCACACTATTGACACCAGCACCAAGGGGAGGGCAGGGACATCTGGCCCAGGGGAAGGGTTTTCCATGCTCTGCTCCCTGCCTGTAAAACCACTGCTCCTGCTCTTCCTTCCATATCCTAAACATGAAGCATCTCTTCTACTTGTCCCGTTCCCCACCTCAGCCTGATCCACCTGCCATGGGCACAGCCTGATACTGGAGAGATGTTCTGTCCTCTTCAGCTGCAGGAGCATGCACAGATGGAGAAAGGAAACAACAGAGCTGCCTCATGGTGTGAGTGCAGATAGCTCCCTATCTTCCCCAAAATCTCTTCCTGGGGCAGTGCCAAGCAGCCAAGCAAAGACTAGACAGGAAGAAGACTAGAAGGGAAGGAGTCAGCATAAGTGATGGTAAAAGACTTTCCACTCTTTGCTTTTCCTTCTTAGTAGGGATTGTAGCGCAATTACAAGATTGCAAAATTCATGCTTGGGATTTTTTTAAAATGCTAATTCTGTATATCCAATCTTGAGCTGGGCAGGGGGCCACACTGAAATAATAAAAAACCATTTGTTTTCCTGAGGGGGAAACTAGAGGCTTGCTTGTTTTCCTCCACATCAGAAAGTCAGATTTTGTACATGTAACTTTCTGAATCCTTGGATGAAAAAGAGCAGGTGGTTTTGTAGCACCAGATGCACCAAGAAAACATAGTCCTACTGCTTGAGTTGTGACAAAATGGTTAAACACTGTTGTTTGCTTCACTCAATAACTAAATAAACAGCTGGGAGAAAAGGTTAGTCCTCTAAGTTTCAGTGCTCATCAGTGAGGGTCAGACGAAGCTCCTTTTCTGCATATGGGGCCTCTAACAAGTCCTACAGGAAACCCAAGAAATGTCAGATGTGACCTTCCTGGCAAATCAAATGTGAAAAACAAGGAAGCCACCCTAGGCAGGCTTATTAAGGAAGCAGAAAATGGGCACAGCCCATTTATTTTTCCTCAGCAGATCTCTCTGAGGTCACTATACTCCTGTAAACTACATCTCAGTTCGGCTGATAAGAGAATTGAATACTCTGTGGCATTAGTCGTGGGTGAGTCTAAGTTCATCCAGAGGAGGAGCAGAGCCTTGGAGAAAGAGCAATGAACCTGTGGTTGGCTGTGGCCAGCTGTGGTGGGGAACTGAGCATTAATCACAACCTCCTGGTCCTAGCCTCATCCAAACCCAAAACACAGAGTATCTGGGACTGGACCCAGTTAAAAAACCAAAACTTCTGTGTTCAAAGGAGCCAGACATCTTTTATGGCTCCCCATTGTGAGGATCCAGCTTCCAACCAGTGTGGCAGAGGGGTGCAAAACTGGGGGTTCTGGTTAACTGCCCACTGTCTCCCCTTTTGGCCATGTTCCTTTTCAAAGCCTCCAGTGTGTCAAGATGTTTTGTGCTAATTAAAGTTGTGGCAGTCCCATCCCAGATGAGAAAAAGCCCAGAGGGACTGTCTGAGTCACCTCTGAACCACAAAACAGCCAAGACAAGATGGGCATGGAGGTCATGGAGTAAGTACAGGAATCTCCAATGCTGGTGTCTGTATCTCAGGGGTTACTTGAACTCCTGTGGTCACAAGAGAGTGTCGGGCATATGCATTGTTGACCAGACCAAAAAGAGGTACCTGATGAGGGAGAGATGGACTCTGTCCTGCACTGCCTGTGTGGGGAGGCTCCCAGAAACTCAAGGAGAGCCACATTTTGCCAAATGAACCTCATGTCCTGCGTGACGTGCAGCCAGCTTTCACTGCCAGGACACAGGGTGGCCATGCTCTGTCTTTGCCAGCTTTCATCCACCCTCCTGACTCCTACAACTGTTGGTCTCATTTTCTCCTGTTGGTATTTAGTAAGAACAGTTGTGAGGACCAAATGCAGGATTCCTGCAGTTGGAGAGGCTGTTGTGATGGACAAGCAGTGGCAAAACTCCCTCACCATTGTGAGCTCAGCCCCGGGGGAACAGAGAGCTGCAACAGGAACAACGCAGGCATTACCTTTCCTAATGGAAAGGTGTGGATCCTCACAGAAACAGTGTCCTGCTTGCTGCCCACGATGATCAGCTAGAACCAGTAAATGACCAAAGAGAAGGAAAAGATGAAATACAAGGATAAGGCCGGAAGGACGGTGCTCTGATGTCCAGTAGCCAACAACAAAGCCTGTTCTCAGACCCACAAGGAAAACTGCATTTCTTCCATCTGGGACTGTGGCCCTATAAGCCAAGACAAGACTGGAGGCTGGTACAGAGATAGTTCTCACATGGCCACAGAAGACACTGGGAGCTGCCTGCAGAAGCCCAGCAACATCCTCCCTCCTGCCACGCTGCCGAGTGAAGAGTTAAACTCTTACCTCAGCAAGAGCACAGAGGCAGCTCCCAGTCTGCTCATCTGCTCTCACTCACATGTGCAGGGCACTGTTCAGTTTTCCATTTATTCCCTTTGACAAAACCAGAGCTGCTGAGATCCTGTACCATGAAGAAGAGTGGTCGAGCTGTTCCCAGTGTGCCGGAGAGGCTGGGCTGGCTGGCAGCTCAGGGCAGGGAAAGCAGTCGCAGGAGGCTCCTTCCCTGTGCAGGCAGGATGGTGCTGTGTCCTGGGAAATGTCTCGCTCAACTGGAAGTGGCTGCTGGCATTACCCAGCCAGGCCATGGCCCCTGTGCACAGAGCTGTTCCCCTGTGTCACTGGGTCCCTGGGCAAGCAGGAGTATTTACACACAAGGAGCATCCTCTGTTTGCAGAGCATCAGGCTCTCACAGCAAAGTTTCCCTCTCCTCCAAACCAGCAGCAACACACTGTACTTTAACAGTCTCATAATAAACAACAATAATCTGAGAGTCATCCCAAGACACCCCAAGAGTCTGCACTGAACCTGGCCAGCTGAAATGTGTTGTTGCAAATGGGCATGAAGAGAAATTGCAATGCTGGAGGGCAACAACCCAAGCCTCACTCAAAAGAATTTTTTTTTTTAAATGATCCATTGTCCTAAAAAACTAAATCATTCAATAGTCAAAAAAAATCACTTTTCATGTAGACCTTTCTGGCAATTTATACTTTAAAAGGTTTCTTTAAAAGGCTGGAAGAGATAAAATATTCATAAATTATTCAAATGAAATGTTTATGTTAATTCAAAGCAAACCAAATCTTTCTTTAAATGGTCTCTTCAATGAAATTTTCAACAATTTGCCCTAATTCAAGCAGAAAATGGTTTCAGATACTCATAAACTGTGGGATGGGAAGAGAGAGCTAGTGAAAATCAGCTGATAATTGCTCATCTAAATCACTTGGCAAGGCCTTGTGAAAAAACAAGTCAGCAAAAGGAAGGAAGATGGGCAAGGTAAGCGAAAGACATAGCACTGGATTCAAAAGGCTTCACCGGTGGGTGCTGGCCTGTAGAGGCTTGGGTGACTCACGGGATTTCCTTGTCTCCTCTTTTTGGCTCATGCAAATACAGTTTGTGGTCTTTCCCCTTTCCAGGGTTTGTTCTCTGGAAGTCCTCGCTCTGCAAACAGCAGAGCTGGTACCTGCTCCCACTCTCAGAACTGGCTGCAGCCCAGAGCAGCTCTGAGCTGAGGTGGTTGCAATGGGGACAGGCAAAGTTTAGAAAGCTGGAGCGCAAAGAGGAAGCCATGGGGGCAGGGAACACTCATGCTGCTGTTTTCCTCCCATGTCTCCCTGGGCAGTGCACGGTGCTGGGGGGGCAGAGGGAGCACTGAGGGAGCCAGGAGACCCCTCACTGAAGGGCAACATTGGTGGCATCCCCTGCTGCCCCCATTTCCTGCTCCTCCTGCCATCTCCACTTCATTTTCCTTGGATGCCCCTTGTTGGCCCCTTCCCGTTGCGTTTTCTATTTGCAGCCTACAACTGTTTCTGCATTCACTTCACAGGTCGGGGGTGAATTGCTTCTTAGGAAAAACAGGCCAATGCAATGCATTTGGAGCAACATTTCCAAGATATCCCAGAAACCCAGTTAACTTCCCTGCACCCACATCAGAGGTACTTCAGAAATTCCCCTGGCAAGGTTACCCGGTAGTCTGAGACACCGTGACTGTTGCCTTGGTTTTGATATCCCTTGCAGGGTAGCTCTCCATCCTGACTGCTGGGACCCCTCCAACTCTGTGATGACTGTGTTTTGCAACCCAGATATCCCAGCAGGAGAGCTGTCCCCAGGAGCAGTGTCTGTGCCACACTGGCGGAGCTGTGCACTAGGTGCCCTTGTCTGACTTAATTCAAAACAAAGCAGAGAGGGAGCCACAGTGGGTGTCAGGTCTTTAACTACAGCGTGCCAGCTCCTGCACAGAGGTTTTATTCCCCACCTCCACACTGGAGTTCCACAGGGAGATTTTAAACAGTCTCAGGTATTGACCCAGGGCAAAGGAGGCATTGGTCAGCTGGAGCTGGACAGACAAATTCTGTGCCATGATGCTGAGCAGTTACAGATCTGACACTGGCCAAGACCCACATCCTTCAAAATTGTCCTTCCAAGTAAAATAAACCACAGCAAGAGTTTAAAAGGTACCTGACAGCACCTCCAGGTAAGAAAGCCAGACCACAGCTGGGGTAGTGGCTGAGAGCAATGAATTTTGGTTAGTGGTTGGATTCAGTGATCCTAAAGGTCTTTTCCAACCTAAGTGATTCTGTGTTCTATGATTCTAAGATGTGTAGAGCCCACGGTTTGTTCCTGTGCACCTCTTGGTTCCAGTATTTTTCAGTTCATTCTGTCTAAAGAGGGTATGAAACTGCAGAGACATCTGAGCACTGCATTCCATGTAAAAATGAAACTAATAAACCACATGTTTTTAATCAGAGGGTAGTAACAGCAGGTGAAAACAAAACAGTTTGTGTCTCCTTTGAGACTAAGGAACCAGACTTGCAACACTGACACTTGAGAGGCCCAGAGATGCTGGCTGGCATCCAATGATCCCCATTTCAGGGGTTGCAGACCTGGACAAGCTCTTCAGGTCACAACACAGCATCCAGCATCAAGTGATCTCAGATCATTCCCACCTGGTTGGTGCTCACAAAGTCCTCTGGTTTCACAAGGAGAGGCAGTGGGCCATGCCTTACCCACCACCATCCTCTCACATTGCCTGGTCTGGTGACCTGCTACTGCCTCGGGGCAACAGTGACCCTCTGGACCACTTCTGGGTGATGTAGAACTTCAATCACTGAGAGCCCAAGGTCAAAAGTGTAAAATACCTGCATTTTGCATCACCCTCACTGGGGTAAACTATCCCTGCTGATCACAGTGCCCCTCACTGCACCAGCTGATGGGATGGGCTTGACTTACTCCTTCCTTTCCCTCACCGGGGAGGGAATATTTGTCTCGCTCAGCAAAGAGAATGTTTGGCTCTCCTAGGCAGGCAAATCTCAGAACTGCACAGTGAAAAGGAATGGGGAAGACCAAGCCAGGAAGTAGCAAATTATTTTTCTGTGTCTCTGCAAGTCATCAACAGACAGAAGGGAATATTACTGGCCAGTGGCCAGCATGGGTGGAACTGCTCAGCCCATCAGCTGGAGAGCATCCGCATATTTTAGGTAGGCAGGAGTCAAACCAGGCTGCCCAGAGCAGAGCACAAGAGCTGTTCAGCATCCAACAAACCAGACAAGGTCAAGCCCTGTGCTTGGACACAGGTTCAGGAACCTCAGCAGATGACATTGCTCTCAGCAGTTTGTGACTGTCAGTGGAGCACCTGTGGCACAAAGCAAAAGCCAGCAGCACCCTTGGTGCACAGACACCCCTGGGAGCTGCTGGCCCGGGCACTGTTTGGGGGTAAGTGCACTGTTGGGTGTAAGGCAGAGACCTTCTCATATCTGAGGGGGATTTGGACACTGGAGTTACGTGACAGCGGCACTGGAAGGGTATCTGGGCAGTAGAAGGCTGTGAGGTCACAGAGGGGTAAGAAGGCTGCGCTGCCTCTGAGCTGAGCTGCTGCCTGGATGACCCAGCTGATTGGAAAAGATACAGCTGTACTGGTAAGAATACCCATGGCAAGGTACTCTCGGTGAGAAGCCAGGGCCCAGCACTTTGAGATGTTGTCCATGGGATAGAAAAGATTCCAGCAGTTACAGAAGGACATTGATGTCATTGTCCATACCACACTTTCAAAAAAAAGCTGGATTTCAAAAGCTCCAAGCACTCATCAGGATTCATCTCCCCTCCACTGGCAGAGAGGGACTGCCTGGCTCAGTGCAATAGCACTACAGGTGCTGCTACAACTCTTGCCCTTTCTCCTACTTCAAGCGTTGCATAGTACACAAAATATTAAATAAATGCATAATAAAAGGAATGTTTTCATCACAGGAAGAGGACAGTGAGGGCACATCTGGTACCAAATATTTTCCTGTGCCTGCTGTGTCACTACACGTTGGGGCAGGTGCATTCAGAAAAACAGAGCCCATATTTGTGCACTCTTTAAACTGTCATTGAGCTGTGTTTAGGACCCAGCAGGAAACTGAAACTACTTTTTGTGACATGGAGGCTACTGATGTGTAAGTAAACCACATATTATCTGGTTAACAGAGCCAGGGACTCCAGGCAAGTCTGGGTTAAACAGTCCAAACAGCAGTATCCAAATAATTTCTATAAAATTTGTTGATGTCAAGGTAGCAAAGATGCAGGGAGGTCGCATGCAGATGAGGATCTCAGAGCAAAGAGGGCACAGAGGTGCCTTGGACTGCAGGGAGATGCAGCAGCTACCCCAGCAGAGACATCAAAGCAGTGTAGCAGGGAAGTTCCCTGCAAACCCCCAGCCTGCTGCACCCCAACAGTGAGAGCAGAGTGATGCTGCAGGTGGACTGGCTTGGTGGGACATCCCCACAGCACACCCCAGCCCACAGACTAGACCCCAGCCACAGCCATGTGCTGGCAGAAGGGTCAGGCACACAGCTACGTTCTGGCTTATCCATACAAATACATAGTTTTATCACAGGAAGCCCTGGCCAGCTGAAACTGGCCACAAACCATCTAATCTATGCGCCCACAGGCTATCAGTTAATGCCTCTGACCCCAGCACCCACGGGAAAACACCTTCCCTGCAAAAGTCCCTTGCAACCTGCCGTGCTTCCTGAGGTGCTGGAGGACGTGGCTGGGATTGCAGCTACCCAGAGCCAGCCCAGCACTGCAGAGCTGACATGGGGGCTCAGTAAGGGCCAGGCTGTCGTGTGCACAGGTGTAAGCATTACAAAGCCTTTGGTTTTTGCTGTACCACTACTAATCCCTGGTGCACCCTACCTGCACCTGGGGTTATTATCCAAACCATGTCTGTCTCACACAAGTCAGACTCCAGCAGCATCCAGAGGGCCAGAACTGTCACCTCACTCCTGTAGAAATACAAATGCAAACAACCACAATGAGAAATGGCCCTGGAAGTCACTGGAGAATGCAAAAATTGCAGTTGCAGCAGTAAACTCAATCCAGGATCATCTCAAGAGGGGAATGTGGCTTTTATTTTTGACAAAGGTGATTCAGCTTACACCCCATCTCTCCCAGGTTTCACTCACTGTTCTTTCATGCTCACGTACGAGAGATGTGTGCCCAGGCAGCCCAGCCAGGACCACTTGAGGTGACATGGGAAATGAGGGACACCAGCTCCCAGTTCCTCATCACAGCTCATGGATTCTCCTCAGGTGGGTGGCTGTGCCCTGGTTCTCAGGCATGCCTCTTGTACCCTGTGGGAACAGACCTGATTGTGATATTTTGCCTCTTCACTCCGTCCTGCCTGTGAGTCATGAGGAGCAGCTGATTTACTCAGCTGGTTGGGCTCCTTTGGGGTGTGATCTCTCCTTTGTTTTAGGCTGTCCTTTGTTTTACTGCTCCTGTTGTCCTGAGAAGCTCAGGCCAATATCTCTGCTCTCGTGACCTGCTGATCAGGCAGATCAGCACATGCCATTCCTTGAACCCTTCCTCTCTCGCTGTTCCTCCTGCTGCTTTCACACCCAGACATCTCCAGTTAGGGCAACTTTAAGTTTTTGTTACAAATCTCCACAGCCTGAGCTGGATTCCAAATTGATGACACAACATTACAGAAACCCCTAGAAGCACAGCAGGTTTGGGTCTCTCGTTGCATTGTTTCACACACGGACAACTACAACACACTTCCCTCTTGCCAGCTCCTTGGAAAGCCTCAGCATCAGCATTCAAAGCTGAATTTAGCCATTCATTCTCTCTGCAGAAGGATGAGGGGCACAGTGTATCACAAAACTGTCTTGTTTGCCAGGACATTTCCTTTGAAATCTCTCCTCACACCAGTTCAGTAGATTCCTGAAATAGTCCCACATTTTCTTTGCTATATTGTGTTGGAGCCCTGCAGCTTTGAAACTGGATCTCCTTCATGTTCAGTTGGATACATGCACAGACAGAGAAGATCTGGTTTGTTTAAAAAGGATGGGATCTGACACAAATCTTACATCCACGAAAGGCTCTGAAAGCTCATATACAGCCTGCTGATTAGATGGGGCTCTTTCTGTGTGACATCTGCTCTCCTGTCTGATATCACAGAATCATAGAAAACCAGGCTAGAAGGACCTCAAGGATCATCTGGTCCAACCCTTCCTGGCAAAAACAAGGTCTAGACAAGATGGCCCAACACCCTGTCCAGTTGAATCTTGAAAGCCTCCAGCATGGGGGAATTTACCACTTCCCTGTGGAGATTATTTTCATTGTGAAAAATTCTCCTCACGTGTCTAGTCAGAATGTTCCCAAGAGTAACTTGCACCTACTGCCCCTCATCTTTGCCATGTGACTCCTGGTAAGAAGGGAGTCTCCATCTTCTTCGCAGCCACCCTTTTAACACTGTAAGATGGTGAAAAGGTCTCTCCTAAGCCTTCTTTTCTCAAGGCTGAACAAAGCCCGGTTGCTCAGCCTTTCCTCATATGACAACTTCCTAGCCCTTGAATCATCTTTGTGGTCCTTCTCTCGATCCTCTCCAGTCCATCCACTTCTCTTTGAGTAGCAGGGGCCACAACTGTGCACATTATTCCAGGTGTGGCCTGACAAATGCAGAGTGGAGTGGGACAATGACTTCTCCACCTGTCAGTGATGCCCCTGTTGATGCAGCCCAGCCTCCCACTGGGTCTCAGCCACACAACTGGTCAGTCTCAACACACTGGACACTCCCATGAGCTTGGTGTCCACCAGCACCTCCAGGGCCTCTTCCCCAGACCTGCTTCCTAGCTGGGTCAATCCCAGCCTGTGCTGCACTCCTGGATTATGCTTCCCCAGGTGCAAGACTTTACATTTGTCTCTGCGGAGTTTCACAAGGTTCTTGTTGAGCCCATTTTTCCAGCCCATCTGGGTCTTCCTGCAAGGTGGATAATATATCCATGCTTAGGATTATTCCAGCATCTCCAAAACAAGCTCTTAAGGGTTTCTACATACAAGGCCAAAAGCAGAAGACCCAGCTGGATCAAGGAGCATCAAACCTCAGGTAATCACCCAGCCACATGGGAAAGCACTTCCAAAAATGACCAACAAAAGATGAAGCTGCAAAGAAAGGAGAGAGAGTCCAGAATAGGTTGAGGGAGACCACAAAGGTTTCCAAATCACAAAGGAATCTGAAGAAAGTACCATGCTGGAGCCCCTTTCCCAAGTTTTCCTGCTGGAAAGGGGTTTCAGCAGGCCAAGACCACAGTCACTCACATCTCATCCCTCAGCAGCACTGCTCAGACATTGCTGGCCCCTGTGCTTTCAGTGCTCCCTCCTGGCCTGAACCCCATGAGGAGCTCCAGAGCCCATAAGAAGCCAAGGCTGTTCTTGGCTGGGAGGTGAAAGGAAGATGCACTGGGGACTGCACACACAGGAGCCCTGTCTGGAACACCCCTGAGCAGTACGAGAAGGAGTGAGGTGCCCCATGAAGCCAAGCAGTTCTGTGGACTCTCCTGTGACAAGGAGAGGACAAGAGGGATACAAAAAAGGGGAAATGGCCTTGGGCTGAAGGAGGGTAGAGTTAGATTTTATATTGGGAAGAAATTCTTCTCTGTGAGGGTGGTGGGGCCCTGGCACAGGTTGCCCAGAGAAGCTGTGGCTGCCCCTGGATCCCTGGAAGTGTCCAAGGCCAGGTTGGACAGGACTTGGAGCAACGTGGGATAGTGTCCCTGCTCATGGAAGGGAGTGGAATGAGATGATCTTTAAGGTCCCTCCAACCCAAACCAGTCTGTGATTCTATGATTCTAACATGCGAGAAGAGGACAGGTTGGAATATCAGCAGAGGAAGAATGTTCACTGGAGGAGAGGCAAGGACGGGCTGTGAGAAAGGACCTGTCTCACAGGATGCACCAGGAGATTGAAGCTCATGGAAGGACATCATAGTCCTCCCCTCTAGCTTTTTAGGGGCAGAAGAGCAACAGTCATCAGTGGCCCAACTCAGGTTTCCCCATCGGTAGAGCAGAGAGCAGCTCAGAGCTGCAGACAAGGCACCCTCCATCCACTGTGCCCTCAGAGGACCTCTGTGACCACAGAGGTCAGGGGGTCTTTGATCTTCCTTTCTGCTTGTGAGTGGAGACACAGGACTCCCAAGCCCAGAGGGAGGTGGTGGATCTCCAGGGCTGGTGTCCCCAAACTAACAAAGGGGATACTTAACCCAAGTTCTCCTTTGAACCTGACCGGGCACAGTGCTCTTGTAGCACAGCCAAGGCATCTCTGTTGGCCTGACCAGCACAGTCCCTGCCTGGGCCATCACAGGGACCACGTCTGTGCCATCAGCAGCTGCTGCTCATGGAGCCGAGTGCCTGAGCAGCTCCCACACCTCCAGACTAAGCCAGAGCTGCCAGAGCTGGTCCAGCAAGCCAGCCTGGGTTGCAAATCCACAGCTGATAGGACAAGCCCAGAGCAGACAGGATGGCATTCCTGGGCTGCAAGCAGAGCCTCTGGCACCCTCCATGAGCTGTTCTCAAAGAGATTATGCTTGCAAATGAACTCAGCAGGCTGGGACTCCCAAAACAGCCCCTGTGCAGCCAAGGGACCATCCTCTGCTCCACTTCCAGCATTTGGAGACTTTAAAGGGAGCTGTCACAATCAGGAAGATCTCACCCTGGCCCCTGCTCCCCTGGCCACAGCCATGTGAGGGGTCTCACCAGGACAGCTCTCCTTCCCTGAAAAAGAGCTTTGCTCTTTGCCCCATGTCAGCTGCTTACACAGCTCTTTGCAAAGGCAATCATCTTGATTTTTTTTTATTAAAGGTTTTCCTATTTCATTTAGAAGTTCTCCTGCTCCCATAGAACTTAGAGAAATGGGTCTCCTTATCTCCTCAGGCATGAGCTGATAGCACTTGAACTCTGGCAGCTCTTCCAGCAGGGTGTGTGCAAGGTGATTTCAGCCATAAATCCATTGTGGGTGGGGTGGGATTTTTTTTACCCTTCTCATTCTCCAGTTAGAAAGTTGCACCGCTTTACAGATTCTCTGTGCCCCCATGGGTTTATATCTGCTGAGGGACATTTGACTATAAAAGCACCTGCCCAGCCACATGCTCTGAAGGGGTGTCCTCTGCAGGGTGCATCCAGTGACCAGCCCAGCATGATACTGGAATTTTCCTCACTCAGGAAAGTGAGCCTGCCTTCCCCAGGCACTGAGCCTGATCCTGAGTCATGATGGGGGGACAAGGATGGGGAACCCACCATTCCAGGGATGTGGAGATCCATGCTGGAGATGCAGGGTGAGCTGTGCCACTCTGGGTGCTGTCAGTGAGCAGAGTAGGACAATGCAAGGGGAGGGCAGGAAGCCACCAAACAGCCCTTTTGGGGAGTGAGGGGTTAGAGGACGGGCTGTGCCGAGCAGCAGGAGGGGTCAGAGCTGCTTCCTGCAGAGCGGGAGTTCGAGCAGGGCCGTGGCCACCCGGACACCCCCTCTCCCTGGCAGGACGATGCCTTTGTGCACAGTTTATGCATAATAGATCTTCCGAGGAAAGAGATACTGTCTCCTTGCTCCAAATACAATTTCAATTAGATGAATAGCAGCGTAATCCCATAGAGGCACTCAGCTGGGAAGTGACCATGTGAGAGGCAGCCAGCCCTCCCCCAGCCGAGTGGTGAAAGGGGATCCCCCCCTCAACCTGCTGGCGAAGAGGCCCCAAACCCTCCAACAGGGACCATCTGCTCTCGCAGCAGCCCCTCCTCCCGCAGCCCCCAGTGAAAAAAGAGCCAGGGCTGCCAGTGCCTTCTGAAACAAAGGCAGTGCTGAGGGACCGGTACCTTCAGCCCCCTGGGACAGAGGAAGACGAGGGAGTGAGAGCCCCAGTGGCTCCCAGGGAGACCCCCTTGCTGTGACCCTTTGGGCAGGCAGAACTGGAGGGAATGCTCCAGGAGAAAATGGGGCACTGAAATGGGGAGAAACTATTGTACTCCTGCACCAGATGATGCCAACACAGGGGAAGAGGAGAAGGGAAGGAGGACAGATCAGAGGGATGCTCCAAACTCTCCTCCTTTTCCTCCTGCTCTGCCCTTGGCACATCCCAGGGCAGGGACTTGCTTCCCCTGCCATCCTGGCCAAAGGGCCGAGCTGCTCCACCATCTGCCAACGATGAGACAGCAGCAGTGCAAGTACAGAGCTGAGTACTCTCTTTCCTCTGAATATCTCTGGGCCCTCAGAGGGAATTTCCTCTTGCATCAAAATTTTCAGACTTGTCCCTTAGTGCCAGAGAGGTAATTTGGGGAAAGTCTTGAGAAACCTACATTGTGCAACTGGGAGTTTAAAGAGATTTTCAACCCACAAGGCAACTGACACCACTTTTGTCAGCAACTCTCACCAAAGCCCTCTGTTACAGCAACCCCTTCCCAAGCAGGAATGCACTTCACTCGCTGCTCCACAGCAGATGCGCTCAGCTCACAGGTATCGAACCACCAGACCCTCGGCTTTGTGGTGTCCTACTCCACACATCCCAACACCTTCCAGAACAAATCTCCCTGTCAGCGGCACCCTCCATCTCCCTGCCTCAGGACAGATGGGAGAGCAGTTCTGCAGCACATGAAGGAACACCATCCAGCAGAAGGGGCAGCCTGGCAAGCTCTGCAAGGCAGCAGCAAGTCATTTTCTTGCTAAAGTCAACAGCTCAGAGCCTGAATACACACAGCTGGGCACAAAGTGGCTGGAAATCACATCTGCTGAATAAGAAGTGGCCATTGTTATGCTTTGTCACCCGTTTCAGAGCAGATAGCACTTTAAAGCCATTTGGTGTTGCACTCTGAATAGTTAAAAAGGTCAGGCTCTGAGCATGGGCAGTGGGGTGTTTTCCCAGCGCTGGAGCGTGATGAGAATATTCCCAGGTGCGAGCGTATTTGTCTGAACATCCGCTGCCTTCCCAGTCCCCCAGCTCGGGAGGGGGAGAGCTTTGATCTCTTCCCCAGCTGAGACCTGGAGCATGTTGTGCTTTCCCTGTTCTCACTCACCCTCTCCACAACCTGTTGCTGTGGAGCAGGACTAAAGCCAGGACTAAAGCAAGTGACGCTGAACCACAGCCCTGCAGGAGACGGGCGCGGGGGGACCCGGGGGTTCAGCGGCGGGTTTAGCACAGCCTGACCCTGCAATCAATGCCTTAATGTGCTCTTGATCTGAGATACAGCAGAACATGCTCGCGAAAGGCCGGTTCTTGGTTGCCAGTGAAAGGGGCGCTGCTTTCTCCTGCGTTTTGTGTCCCGGGACGCTGCTGGAAGCACAGCGGGCGCCCACAGCCAGCCAGGCGTGCGCCCCACCACGCTGCTCCCACAGTGCAATCACAAACCCAGACATAAATCGTGGTTAACCTTTGCTCTCTCTCCTGTGTTTGTCCAGAGGCTACAGAAATATTGCACAAGACACGTGATAGCCAGAGAAACAAAAATAACCTTTATTAAACTGTCCCAGAGTGGGAGGAGTGGGGAAGTTTTTGGTAAGTCAATGCTTCTCACAGTAAGGGAATACGTTTGGGAAAATAATGCAGACCAGGTAGTCCTTTATCAGCAGCTAAAGGTATGTGTTGGGATCTCAAAAGGGACAGACACACCCCCTCATGACTCACCTGCAGTGGGGCTTTTTACTCTGAGTCTGACTTTGACGTCTTTGCTCTTCGCAAAAGCAAAACAATTTCTTTCCAATCAGCTCAGCTCCTCCCAGCTACCCTGACTTTAAAAACTCCTGCTAATTCCTTTTTTTCTCCCCTCCATCACCGCTGCAAAACAAAGTCGAACATGTCCTAATGCCTTGTTATTTCTGAATGACGCAGGATTAACCAGAAGAGAACCTGATTTTGCAAAACCAACTGAGATTTCAATTGCCAGAAAAATAAACACCTTGCTTTGCCCAGTACGGAACTGACTGTGAGATGTTTGCGTCTACCTGCAGAGAGAGATAGCACCCAGCTGTGCGCGTATTTGTGATGCTAAAACTGGAGTCATAAAGGCTGATAATCACAGGAAAGAACATTCCTGTAGGCTGAAACCCATGAAAGCACTAGAAAAGGTGGCAGAAAAGCCCAGTGAATACTCAGGCTGAGTTTATAGAGAGGAATCATCTGTACTAGAGCATGCAAATACAGCCTCATGCAGCTTTTGTATTCACTTGCCACAAACCTGTGACTGAATGAGTTTTACCAGCACAAATGTTGGAGGAAAGTGAAGTTCAAAGCTGCATGCATGAGTAACCATGGAAACAGAATTTTAAATTTGCACATGCGAGTATTTGTATCCAAAGTACTTCGTAAGCTCGGCCAATGCGGGAAGAGGGACCCCACCATGTCACAACCGGCCAATCGCAACTCAGAAACACAGCTTGAATTTCAAATATCACCTACTTAGAGCAAACCTCCGTCCCGAGTGGAGAAAAAAGGAATGTGAAAAAACCTGCCTGGAATTGCCATCTGCTCGTGAATATTCCACAATTAGCAGGGACAGGATTCATTGGATACATTATTCATTGTGGATTATTCGCCCAGATCTAACAGCAGTAGTGCAACGGGCATTTAAATATTGTGATGAGAAGCCATTGCAGACATAGAAGGTGTATGTGACTGTCCCCATGTATGAATATGGATGAGCTCCTCTCCTGCAGGAATCTCAGGGAACAATAAATGTGTGGTAAATACCTTGTCCTCTGCACCAAGAGAAAACCTAGAACTCTGTGATAAACTGCATTTTTTTTAATCCCTTTTCCTGTTCATTTGTCCTCGGCCTCAACACCTCGTCCCTCAACTGGGCTACTCATGCCCCAAAATCAATTGCCATTTCAGCAACAAAGGCACTCGCTGTGGTTCAGGCTATGGAAGAGGTTTGGTGAGACAATGTGTTTCCCATTTCCACCCCAGTCTTCCAGTGTGACCCATGTAAGGCTGTGAAAATCATAAAAACAAAACAAAACAAAAACATCCAAGTGCAACACTATATTTGCACTCATTGCTTTCCCAGGAAATCTCCATGAGCTGCCTTGCAGTTTGCAGTGGCCACAGCACAGATGGGTTTTAGGCCCCTTTGCAGGTTCAGCTTTCATGGCACAGAGCCAAACAATCCATCAGTGGCAGATTGACCCTTGCAGACCTGTGTGCCAAATCATGGCAAAACAGAGACACCCCAAAAAACTCCTCAGCTGACAGTGATGACCAGCAGGCACAGAAAGACACCGCCTTGGGAGGGGGGCAGGTTTGGAGGGTTGTGCGTGAGGCTGGAGTAGCATGGAGCCAATACAACCAGGCTATGCCAGGGTTGCTTAAGAAGAAACAATACAGAGAAAAAGAAAGAGGAAAAATGATAAGAAAAAAGAAAAAAACCACAAAACATACAAACCTAATGAAAGAGTCCAAAGTAGCACAGGATGGGGTTATGCAATTTCAATTTGTCCGGCACTGCTCACAGACAAACACTCCCTGCAGCAGCAGGGACTTGTGCAAGTGATGGTTGTGAAATCCCCGTGCTCTGCCAGCTGTTGCCCAATGCTGCTGGGTAGCAGGGCTGTACTGAAGGATAATCCAGGATCCTACAAACACCACAGCAAGGCTCTGGCACTGTGCACACGCAGACTCCTCAGGGCTGAGTGAGGGTGGCAGCACCGCAGTCCTCTGCCTCTGATGGGGTCTCATGGGAATGGTGCAACCATCCTGCAGGAAGAGGTGGTCAAGAACAGACAGGACAACTTTCCTGCTGTTATCAGTAGCCACTCCCAGGCTGCTACTGATGAAGTCTCTGATTGGCCAGGGTTCCCCCACGCAGGATGTCTACAGGTATCATACACAGGCACGAGGTGACTCCCCAGGTGATTACTTCCTTCTCCATTACCAAAAAATTGTCTCCTGTGAAATGACAGAATGTAAGAAGCTCCCATCCAAAAGGTCTTGTAACGTCCAGGACTGTATGCTCAAAGCTGGCAAGGGAACCAATCTTCCTTGGGGTGCACAGGCACATCAAGGCTAATTTTTTGATCCCAAATGTTTGAGGCAGGGGCTAAATCTTGGGTCGGTGCACAGACATCCAGGTTTAAGACCTTGAACAGGATCTCCTGAACCCACACAGGCCAGATAAGGATCTGGAGATGCTCCTCTGGAAGCAAGCATGTAAAACTCATCACTGTGAGTTCCAGGAGCCAAAACACTGTCTGGAAGTTCCCGTGGGAGGGTTGCTGGGTCTGGGGTTTAGTTAAACCTTCGTACTTAGATTCTCATGATTGTTGACTGGAAGGGTAATTCCCAGCTGGAAGAGCAGCTTTGGTATGATTGTCCCGTGTTTGGAGCCGATAAAACCATGGAGGTTTCCTCTCTCATCTCTGCTCTGCAGGGTTTGACTTGGTGCGAGCTGCACAGATGTGCTCCCTCTCCATGCTCTGCAGGGATTAGGCAATTAAACAGTGATTTGGCAAACAGTTTATTTGCTAAAAAATGTGATTTATTGAGGTTTAACTTGCAGCATAAATTTGGTTGAAAGTCATTTTTATTATCTAGACTTGCACTGCCTTGAGGGAAGGGACAGTCCCCTTTCACCCACACATCTAGGGAGCCAGCCAGCCAAGGTCAGGGGGTTTGAGCCCCATTTCACTGGTACTTTCCTTCGTTCTTCAGCTGCAAAACCCACATGGCAGGGCTTATTCATTCCACATGAGCAAACTCAATAGTCACTGCCTTAGAGAGCTTCAAACACAGACCAAGACCTGCCCGCCTCTTACCCTGGGAGGAATTTCTGCTTTTGCTCAGAGCTGGGTAGAGACCTGCAGTTGTATTTCATACATTCGCAGATGTTGCTTCATTTGTCCCAGGCCTGCAATGCTTCAGAGCCCCTTTGGAACAATCCAGGACCAGAGAAGGATGTAATTTTAAAAAGGAAAGGAAGAGAAGAGATGGTTTTTGGAGAGACCTTATAGCACCTTCCAGTACCTAAAGGGACTATAAGAGAGCTTTGAGAGGGCTAAAGAGAGCAACTTTGGACAAGGGCCTGGAGTGACAAGACAAGGGGGAATGCCTTCAAACTGGCAGAGGGCAGATAGAGATCTGACATTAGGAAAAAATTCTTTACCATGAGGGTGGTGAGACACTGGAATCCATTGCCCGGAGAAGCTGTGGCTGTGTCCAGGGCCAGGTTGGACGGGGCTTGGAGCAACCTGGGATAGTGGAAGGTGTGCCTGCCCAGGGCAGGGGGAGGAACAAGCTGAGCTTTAAGGGCCCTTCCAACTCAAACTATTCTACGATTCAGTGCCAGTGCAGCATCAGACCCACCCCAGTGAGCCCTAGAGCATCTCCAAGCCATTTCTTGTGCCACACAAGCCAGTGGTTCTCCTTTCCAACAGCACTGTCACTCAGTCACTCAGTCCCTCAGCAGCCTGGAAAAGCAGCAGGCAAAGACAACTTGCCTCTGGGGCCAGATGAGTGGCACAGGCTGAGTCTGGAACGAAGAGCCTTGGAGAGGGGAGATGAACACACAGCACATGGAGAGGGGCATCAGGTACCCAAAGGGATCAGAGCAGCAGCTCCACATCTTACTGCTCCTTTTCCTCTCCAGTGCTGAGGTCTTCCCAGGTGCAGGTGGCACTCTTTTGCCTCTCTTTGCTGACCAGCCAGATAAAACTCCAGATGATCTAAAGACAGCTGTACTATGCTCACAGCCTAGGAGAACCTCTCCAACACAAGGGCAAAAGCCACCAAACCCATCATCCCTCACCATCATCCTGCTCTGCATAAGCCACAGCTACAGAGTTGTAGTTCATTTGAAACTGGGAAGGGAATCACTCCATCATTTTGTCTCCCTCTTGGACAAAATCTTTGAGCACACTTACGAAGGTAAAGGATTTGGGAAAAAACAGGAAGAATGATGAGAAAAGCAACACATTCCAGGGAACTTAAAGGAAAAAGAGGAAAGGGTGTGAGGGTGGGAGTGATGGGTTCACTAAGTGCCACCTGAACTGCAACCACTTTCATAGCAAGTTTAGGCCATGCCAGAGGGTGGTCAGCAGTGAGTTCCTGTCTGAGACCTGTTCATCTCAATAAGTTTCCACTAGAAATACAGTTGGGCCAAAACAGAAATTCGTTGTTGGAATGTGTCAATTTAAATTATATTTTCTATGGAAAAAAAGTCAGAATTAATCAGTGCATTTTTCTCTTCTCATTTCAGTGAGGTAGAAAGTTTCATTTGACCATGATTTATTTCATTTAAACCTTCAAAGCTAAATAACCTCTTGCACAAGAATAACATACATGCATCAGCATTAGATATCCACCATGTAAATCTTGCTGCAATGAGCCACCAGTACCAAATTACTGAGTTCTGCATTCCCCTACACTTTGCAACTACTTTTTTCCTTGATGAAACCTTCCAATTTGTGCACTGATGTGAAGTCATGTGTATTTTCTTATGGCTGAAGCAACCTTGTCTAATAGGATCTATCCTAAAACCCCACCAAAGTGCGCTTGGGATTGGATCACTCGATGAGCCTCCAGAATGAGCAGCATTTGCAGGATTTACCTGTGATTCAATCACTCCCCAGAGATAACAAGGCAAAGAGCCAGCACATAAAAAGGTTACCCTTATGAATCCATCCTGTTCCAGTGTAGACTGAACCAGGCTGGTACACAAATGGTAGTTAATATCCTCAGAACTCTCATGGTATGCAAAAAGAATCTATTTAAATCTGGAACTGAGATTTGACTTTCAGGAGAAAGCCTTTTCAAGCCTTGGGAAGAAAAGGGTTATTGCTCTCTTGTAGGAGACTTGTAGGAGACCCTTTCCTTTGCTCTTTGACCCAGTTCCTCACCCATCCACACCGAATCCAGCATTTCTGGGCCAGCTCCTCTCATGGCTGTTCCCTACAGGAAGTGCAGAGGAGTCTGCCCGAGGTTTGGTTCCTGTTGCTGTTCCCAGACCTCTGCTTTCTCAGACACAACCTGACTTGTCCTCCCCCATCCACAGGAATTGCTGTGACTGTCCCGTCCCCAGCACATGCCCTTTGGGACTAAAGCTGTCTTTTCACATGTGTCTGTACAGCACCTAGCACAATGACCTGGTAATTATAACAGAAGCTAAATTACTGCTAAAATTAGGTGCTTATTAACATTATCGCCTCTGGGCATCACCACAACACTTAATAATGCTGCAGTCTAAGAGGAACTCAGGACCCATCATAATCTTCATGAAAATCTGTCCTTAGGGACAGAGTTTCTGTACCAGGTCTCAGTTTTCCATTAGGTCACATTTTACTCATGGAAAAAATCTCTGTTCAACTGCCTGAGGATTTCAGTTCAGTTCAAAGATTTCAACTGCAAAACGAAGGCATGCATATGTTGTCACCTCTAAACTTTACTTTTGGTTGTAAGCTTTGAGTCATAGGCTTTGAGAACAGTTCAGGGGGTTAAGGCACTTGGACTCCAGATACCTCATGACCGTAAAGGCCAGGGCAGGTCCCACACGGCCACCCCACACACACAGCACTGCAGTAGAATCAGCAGCACAGAGCCAAAGCCAAGCTGTGTTTTCTCCTCTCTAGTTCCCACAGCCTCTTTCCTGTGGCCAGGATTCCTGGTGGGGTCAGCTCCAACCCCAGGGTGAATTTAGGATCATGGCTGGAATGGAGCACGGCCAAACTTCACTTTGCTGCTTAAATCCAACCAAATTGACTGAGTTATTGAAGATGAAATGTGGTCCATGGCAAGTCCCTCAGGAAAGGCTGAGAAGAGGACAAAGCCAGCTTGTTCACGTGCCACGTGGTGAGGCAAGGGATAGGCTGAGCTCAGCATGCCACGGGGTTGGGGGACAAGGAGGAAGGGCTGTGGGACATCTCTCGGGTCCTAGAGCTGTTGCCTGCCAGATGCAGCACCCTGGAGAGGACACAGACATCCCAGCGGGGACTATCTCCCACCTGGAGATGCAGAGACAGGATTAGAGCAGAGGACTGGGACAGACCTGAGTACCTCCTCTGAAGACACCCCCCGGCCATCACCCCGGTGAGCTCACTCTGTCCCAGGTGAAGAAACGACTTGCACGGCCCCAGCCCCAGAGCCCCGAGGCCGCCCCAGCCCAGGCGGGGGAACAGCCCCGCTGTCGCCGCACACCTTCCCTGCCGCTGATTAACGAGGCTGGCAAGGAGGGAGCGGGAGGCTCCTCCCAGCTCTGTCCCTCACGCACACCCCCACAGCCACTCATATTATCTGTCTCAAGCACATTTTTATGTAAATGCTCCAAGCATCCCTTTCAGAGGTACAATGCCTTCCAGACTAAGCCCCTGAATGGCTCCGGCCCATTTCCCGTGCCTCAGCTGCTCGCCCAGACAAACAGAAGTGTGGCTCTCCACAAAGGGCTATGGTAATGCCGAGCTGAGGAGAGCTGAGGGGAGGGGGCAAGCAGGGGCCAAAGCTATTTCAATGACAGAAGAAAAGCCCAGCTCCGGTATCTCGATGAGTCAAGGAAGGGACAGGCTCCACAGACGGATAAATGGAGCTACTCGAGGCAGACGGCTCAGCCTCCCAACAATGCCTCATCTCTGGGCCCCGGAGTGTTGCTGTGAAGGCTGGGGCTGCTCTTACAGCCTGGGATCTCTCCATGGAAACAGCCTACAGAGCAGGGAAAGAGTGTATGGAAAACCAAGAGACACTGAAGACCATCACATGATGTCCCCAGCCTCCACACATGCTGTAAGGAACAGTCCAAGGGACAAGAGAAGGGGCAACATCCCACACTCCACCGTCATCCCACCATAACTGGGACCTTCCTTTGTTCCTGCTGCGGTGAGACTCTGCTTCCCCTCGTGGACTGGTGGTCAGTGCTTCATGGCACATCCAGCAGCTCTGCCTGCTCGAGGTGTGCAAGGTCCTCACTCAGGAAACAACAGTTTCCTCTGCCAGGAACAGATCAGCAAGAAAGTCATGTTCAATGAGAAAGCTTTGAAAGCATCCACAGACACCTCTTACCCCGTGTTGGAGACCGGTGTGCCAAAGAGGTGGCTCCCCAACACACACCCAACCAGAGGGACTTTCTAGCTTTTCTCTGCAGAGGTTCTGCAACAAACCAGGTGTTATAACTCAATGCATCCCTCATAAGTTGTACTTTCCCAGCCATAGATTAGGAACAACTTCATTAGAATCCAAATCAAAGGGTGTACCAGAGATGTGGCTTGCCTTGGCCTTCCCTTGTGCTCCATCCTGTGCTCAATAAAGCCTCTATGAGGACAAGCCAGGATCAGCAGGGGGCTCCTGATGTGCATGGGACCCTCTCTCATTTGGAGGGCCCAGAGCAAGTTGAAACTGCTGCAGGAATGCTGCAATTATGAGACACAGCAGACAAAACTCCGTGGGGAATTGCATGTTTGTCTGTGGGTGAGGTGGGTAAGGGGAGGATCAGCGGGGAACTGAAGACGGACGAAAGGAGTGACGTATGGATTTGACATTTCACCGCCTCACACACACTGGCTGGGGCAGAGCCCTGAAGATGGGAACATGAGACCAATGTCTGTGGACAAATGGGATGTTTTGGGGCAGCCCAGCTGTCTCACACCGATGTCACCTGACTCCACAACACCAGCTGTGCTCTGCTGATGGAGAGCAGCAACACCAGACCTCACCCAGCAAAATCTTCTCCCTCTCCTGTCCTCTGCTGTCACACATCCCAGTCACTCACATCAACTGTCTCAAGAGGCTGCTGAGAAAAACTGGGCAGGCTTTGGCAGGGATGAGGGGCCAACACAGCATGGCTTTCGCAGCATCACTACAAGCCAGAGCACTGAGAAGGCTTGACAAGAAGGTGAGGATCCACATAGAAAGCCCTGGGCAGTGTTTCCAGCTGCTTCTCATGTACAGAAATCCAGGCAGCACACGGCCTGACTTTTGCTGCCAGCCAAGCCGTGCACTCAGTGTATTAGTCTCCCTCTGCAAAATCAGGCCAAGGGCACACAGCCATCCTTTCCATTGATTGTTCCATTCTGCTTTGACAATTCACCATTAAACTGGAAGGAAGTTTGCAGTGAGAGGCAGGGACAGCCGTGGGACATCCACTGGATCTTGGCCCCGTGTGACAGGAGGGGCTGGTGCCTGCCCCGCTCCCAGCTGGAGACAGGGCCAAGGGAAGGGCAGCCAGTGCCAAAGCCCTGGGGATGCAGTGCCCACGGGGACCGTGGGGACCACTTGTGCCACTCCCATGCTACTACCTCCTGCACCACTATCTGGGTGAGCTGGACCAGGCTCCCCCTCCTCCAGCTCCTCCAACATTATTTACTCCAGCCAACTTTGCAGCATCCACCTGCCCCACCAGTGGGACAGAGCAAGAGGGACAGGGCAGCCCTGGGTGTGGGAAGGAGACCCCAGGGATGGATCTGGAGTGGAGCTGAAGCAGAGGATCACGAACGTGGCATGAGGCTGTTGCAGCCTGGGTCTCTGGGTCTTGCTGGTGCCAGGCCAGCTTTAGGGCTAAAACAAGCTTTGTGACTGTAAGTTAACTTCCCCCTCTCTCCCTCCAAACATGGAGCTTTCTGGTGTTCCCCAAGTCCAGGGCCTCATCCCACCCACCAGGATGGGAGCTGCAAACCCAAGCAGAGAGCAGCTGAGGTTTGGATCAGCTCAGCAGCTCTGCCCTGGAATGTGGGCTTTGCAACAAACAATTATGATAATTGCCAGTGACAAAAACAGGCAGAAAATGTTTGTGTCATGGCAACACAGGAAATAAACCCTGAGCAGAGCCTGTGTCCATCAGCCACGACTGCCAATGCAGCTCATGCTCACACTGGTTGATGCCCCATCTTTTCTAACAGGCTCTGTTCCCCACTATGCACCCCCTCGGGAGCCAAACCAGTGTGGGTTACATGATCCCAGAACTGTCCTGACCTGGAGACAGCAGATGCAGGGCTGAGTGGGGCAGTTCTCAATCAGACAGGGATCTCTGCAGTGCTCAGCCCCACAGAAGTGCCCCAAGCAGAGTTATTCTTCCAAAATTGGGTGCACCAGCTGACTTCACAGGGAAGAGCTACTTTGCAAGCTCCGCTGGGGGATTATTCACCACCTGATAAACACAGGCCACTCCATCCCTCCAGCTCTTGGCACATCTCCCAGCCTGGGTGCTGGAGGTGGGTTGTGTCCCATCCAGCTCAGGCCTTGCAAGCATCATGATGTCCAGAGGAGAAGTCCATTCCCTGCCAGGTCTTTTGCATGGCAGGGTGGAAGACCCAGCACTGCAGGACACCAGCACACAGGCTCCCATTGTGGGTCTGCCATTTCCAACCTGCTCTGCTCCCCTTTTTCCTCACTCCTGCTCATCTTTTTGCATAGTATAGTCATGACTGATGAGAATTCCCTCCCATTTCCCATTATAAAAAAAGATAGTATCTGGACTGAGGACAGGGAAATAAAACTTCAGCTCCACAGGACAGTGATTCAGCAGAATATAACCAAGGTTATAATTGAAGCTGCACTTATTCATACGGTTTGTGTGCTGGCATCAGCTCATGAACACCAAACCATGTGTGTCAAATTACAAACCAAGGAGAGGGCAAACCTGGCTGTTCCTGTGCCAAAGACCTTCACCACTCCTGTCCTCAGATGCCAGCCATGCTCCATGATGTGGCTCTGAGGGCTCACCCATCCAGGGAATGGACCTGGGAAAGCTTCCTCCTCCTCATCCATCAGCAGCATCCTCACCACGCTCCAGATGCAATCAGGCCTGTGTGGTCAGCAAGTTGGATTCTTGTCACCAAGGGCATGCTCGGAGGACAAGGACGTTGTATAAGAAGAAATGGATGGCATGATGTGACCTGCAGCATTTTTACTGCCACAATGATGCGAGGGAAGCAGACAGCACAGGTTGTTTCTAAGATCCCAGGCTGACGGGTAGAAAAGATGGTGTCCCCTGTCTTGTTTGAGCTCCAGGCATAGAGTCCAAATATTTTCATTTCACTCTATTTTCTGTTGAATCTGTGAGAAGTTGGATAAGTAGCTCTGCAGCTGGCTGCTGTTCCCTGACTCCCACAGCCCTGGGGAGTTCCTAAATTGCAGGTGAAAGTTAACAGGGGGCCACATGTGGAGCAAGGGGAGGAATAGTGACTCAGGCACACTTGCTCATCAGTCTGGCTTTGACACCAAGTGAAGGAGCAATTGGTACACCACTCTGTTAGCGACGAATTAAAATAGAACAATATAATTAGGACCAATTACATGGTTATATAGAAACGGATTTTTTCAGATTAGCATGGTGCTTCTTGAGGAGATTAAAAGATTGAATGATAATGAAAAAGAGCTTTTAGGTGAATTTCTGACAGAGGTGTCTGGGTTGGTGCCACAGAAATGCTCTCAGAGACCAAGTGCAGAAGCCTCTTTGTGCACCATGAATGGGTGTTGCCAAATCTGGGGGTAACCATTATGCTGTTTTCCGACCCAAGTCTCAGCTTTTCACTTCATTTGTTACCTGTTTCCTGAAAAAAAAGTCAAACCAGGAGTGTTTTCCAGGAGGAATGTAGGGCTCTGCATGAGTTCTTGGTGTCACAACTTCCCAGAGGTCAGGACAAAGCCCTGCGCTGGTTCCTCACTCACTCACAGCTGCAGAGCTGCAGGGAGAACAGCCACACTTTGGGCTAGCAGGAGATGTGGAGCAGGAAATCTTTCATGGCCATGTAAGACTGAGATGAAGTGCCCACTGGGCATGGGTGACTGAGAGAAGACTGATGAGCTGTAAATGGGGAGAAAAACCCCAAATACTCAGTCAAAATTAAATACTTCCTGGACCCTGGCCGGTGTTAGCCTGGGCTGCAACCACAGTACTCTAACCTTTTGGGGTGCCAGTGGGACCAACGCCCTGAGTGACTGGGGGCCGTAGGTGAAGTGTTCAGAGGCAGCCCAATGACTCTGATATGGGCCCTGGGTGCTTCAGGAAGATCTCAGCAAGGCTCAGAGACTGTCAGCGGGGATGGAGTGGGAGGCTCCAGCATTTCTCAGTTTATTCATATGTTAAATCCTGCACATGATGTTTTTTCTCACTGTCCCAGGTCTCTCCAATAGTGAAGACACTGTGTAATATTGGCAGATAGGGAAACTCTAACTGACTCAAGTCAGGCAGCAGTGCACACCAGTTGAATACTCAGGACAAACCAACAGTGAGAGGACTGTGAAGCAGCAGAGATGTGGCCCACAGCCTGGTGCCTCTGCATGCATTCCATGCACCCAGCAGCCACCATCAGCCCCAAGACCAAGGTCCAGGTTCGGTCCATGGAGGCACTCCACAGGTCCCTCCTCCAGCCTCCCATTTCAGCGGAGGTGTTGCCAGTGACAGGGAAGTCACCCATGGCTCTGTCTAGCAAAATATTTGGAAGGCTCTGAAAATCTGCCACAGCAAGAGTCCAGAGATAAAGTGGCAAATGGCAAAAGAGAAGTCATCAGACAAATCTCCTCCAAATATGATGATGAAGGGGAGAGTTTCTGGAGCAGCTCCCCTTTCACTCCTGGGCTGTGGCACCCTGTCACAGACTGCACTGGCGATGGGGACAGTACCTCGTGATGCTGGAGATGTCTCTGGACAGTAAGGCAGAGCCATGCTGTGACAGGAGCTGTGCAGTCACTATGGAGACACTGGAGAGCCTATGGACTGGCTCCTGGATGAAGTACACGTGTCTCTGGACAGGTGAGGAGCCTGTGGAAACTAAGGGACAGTGCTCAACCTCAGGCATGTGCAAGGTTTTCCCTGGCAGCAGGACAAAGCAGAGGAAAGTTTGGCAGAGGCGACAGGATTGCTGTCCTGGTGTTTACCTCCCACCATGGAGAACAGCACAGAATAAAGCCCAAAACGTGAGAGGCAAGTGAGGGAAACCAGTGCATGAATGACTACGACTGGGACTGGTCTCTGGTGGGCAGGTGCAAGGGACTCTGTCCATGGAAGGACTTGAAGGTGAAGAAAAGTAACTTTTACCTGTCAGAGCAGGTGTGAAGGTGTGAAGAAGAACGTGAGAGAGGGATTAGGCAGGAAAGCAGCAGGACAGCAGGGTCCTTCCCACAGTGATCTGGGTAAAATAGGCAGGACAGATGACTGAGAATAGCTGAGTACCCGAGATTGTGAAGATTAAGAGGAAGTGATGTTTGCCTTGAGCTGGCAGCTGATCATCCTAAGTCCCCGGTCAAGGCCATTGGGACAGATCCAGTTTCCTCCCAGTGAGAGAAGGAAATCAGGACACTGCATCCCCCTTAGTTGCTTTACAGCTAATGGGCCTTATGAGGTGAGAGCACGAGGTCCAGCTGCTCAGAGATCCCTCTCCACCCAGATCAAGGGAACAGGAGGGAAGAGAAGATGAGCAAGAGAAGCTTGAGGCCAGTTGGTGTCCATTAACCTCTTGCCCAGGCAGCAGGGAATGCCACAAGAAAAGCACCATTCCAGGGGGCGCAGCTTGAGTCCACCTGACCCAGAGCTGGGCAGTCCCCTGTACAGGTGCCAGCCACACCACGGCAGCGAGGAGTGCATCCTGCTGCATCCCCACTGCCTCCTCCCCTTCCAGGCTCTGCTCAGGTGCAGCCACCTGCACAAGCTGCAGGTAAAGCAGGACTGTGCTTGCACACTGAGGAAGATGCCTGCTCCCCTGGTCTGAGCCACCCCGAAGCTCTCAGACACAGCCTTGGGGCCAGGTGTGGTAGCAGAGGTGCTGCTGAAGTCTGGGCTGTGCAGGCAAGGGGATCTGTGCACAGACACCTGTGGAGCCTACGGGTGATCGTCCCTGACAGTGGCAGAAGGGCTGTTCTGAGATACAGGCAGATTTCACAGCAGGGCCCAGCACATCTGTCCCAAAAAAGAGGAGACAACACCAGGAGAGAAGGCGGCTGAGTGGGGCTGAAGAAACACTGACTTCACCTCAAAATTTTTTCACTATCAACTGAGCAGGAAACATTACTAAAACCCCAGGGAATCCCAAATACCTTTGGAGTTTTCCCTTGCCAGGAGTCATAAGTGATTCCCAGGGCAGAAGCAGCATCACAAAGGCTGGCGGCCCAGATGCTGAGTGGGGCTTTCACTTCCAGGTCTTGCTCTGTGCCAGAGCCTTCAGTAATCCAGACCCTGCACAGCAGGCACTTCTTCCCAGCCAGCAAAGGTAGGAGAGGGCGGATCAGGCATGGAGATTTTCTCTTATTACAGCACCTTGCACTGACAAAGGGAAAGGGATGTTACTCTTCATGGGATTTCCGCAGGGCTCAGCAGCCACGTGTTGTTGCTCGCAGCATGTGATTTTACCCCTTAAAGTTATGTCCATAGCCCCGACCCTGCCCTGATGCAGAGGCTGAGACAGGCTGAGAGAGCCACAGGTGTTCAGCCTGAAGAAGAGAAGGCTCCAAGTAGACCTCAGAACCCCTTCTAGTGACTAAAGTGGCTCCAAGAGAGCTGGAGAGGGACTTTGGACAAGGGCCTGGAGGGACTTTAAGCTCGAGGAGGGTGGATTTAGATTAGACATTGGGAAGAACTTGTTCCCTGTGAGCGTGGGGAGGCCCTGGCACAAGGTGCCCAGAGAAGCTGTGGCTGCTCCTGGATCCCTGGCAGTGTCCAAGGCCAGGTTGGACGGGGCTTGGAGCAACCTGGGACAGTGGAAGGTGTCCCTGCCCATGGCAGGGCGTGGAATGAGATGAATTTTAAGGTCCCTTTCAACCCAAAGTATTCTCTGATTCTCTTATTCTCTGATTTCTATGATTCTTCTCCAAAGGCACTGCACAAATGGCACTCATCCACCACCCAAGGCATTGCCTGACCCCAAGCCATCCTTCCTGTGGTACCTGAGCTCTAGTGGGGGGGCTTCAGCAGCTCACGGGGCAGCAGGAAGGTACATGGCACCTTTCCTTGTGACCCTCCTGGGACTGCATGTGCTGGAGAGATGCAAACAACAAAGCCGCAGGATCCAGGTTTGCTTCTTCTGCTTCTTCTGCCTTCAGCATGTCAGAGGCACCACGAGCACCCGACATCAGCACACAGCTGGAGGCTGCAAACACGGTCCTTGCTGGAGCAGCTGTGGGAGTGGAGCCCACCACCCCCACCTTTTCCCTTTGCCCTAAACATGAGGATGAGCTCACACTACCCCACAGATCGCCTCCATCCCTCACAGACCTGCACCAACAGCTCAAATCCCATCCACAACAGCCCAGCAGTGCACACAAACTGGGGTCACAATGAGAAAGCTCCTTCTCACCTCAATGTCTGCAGCATAATCTGGAAATTCCTCTTTTATTTTCTGGGCCTTTATGGTTTTCCTTAGCACACACACATGGCCACACACACTACCAAGCCAGCAAACACACCGTGAATCTGCCAGCTGAAACATTTGCAGAGCAGCTGCAGGGCTGTGTGGACTCTCAGAAAGCAACTTCTGGTGCCTACAACCATATAACGAGCAAAAGCCTTGGCCTGGAAATGCAATTAGATGTATAAATTAAATTTAATAAGGCAGTTAAAGTACTGTGTGTCCAGTAAAGTATGATCCAGCTCCTATCACTTATGATCTCCTATCACCTTCATTTATTCAAGTTACTCCATGTAATAAATTCCAAATGAGTGATAATGTCTGTATTTGGGATTATATTAGTAACTGTGTGTACAGAGAGATGAGGGTATGGCCAGTGCTGCCCATGCTCTGCAGACATGGCAGCAGGTGCCCATGAGCATTTTGGAAACTTTATGTAATTGCCATCAGCATGAATTAATCAACTTCCCTGCACCTTGGCAGAGGGGACCTGCTCTCAGGTGTTGAGGCAAACTGCATCATGTACAAGTGACTCATGGAAAGGAAAGATTTAAAGGGAAACATTTTCTGCAGTGTTTCAAAGTCACCCAGGTCTGGGTGAGAGACTTACATCTGACCACATCTGTGCAGGTATCTGACTGCTTAGGTCATTTGCATTGTGAATAGAAAGGCTGCAAATGCTGGTACCCTGGAAGCAAAAAAATATTTAAATAAACCTCAGTTAAATCAAGTCCTGAAGGGAACAGGAAATATCAAATTCAAACTGAAAAGGTAAGTTTATTTTCAGTACTACCAAAAAGCTTAGATACAAAGTGGATATTCATTTCAAAAGAAAACACAATACAATAAATGTAATTTATTGCACTATTTTTTTTCAAAAATACATTTAATTGTCAGTACTTAAGTAAATACATTTTGTGGAGAAGTGCCAGATGAATTAATTCCCTTTAAGATCTTTACGTTTCGCTAGCCTAGTGATTTGCTGTCATAGACTCGGACTGAACCTGTATCACTCCTTTTTGTAATGAAATAAGATTTCATCCCCAGTTTCTGGGTTTGACTCCTGTGCCTTTGTCCACTCTGGCAGCTCCTGCAGACACTCACCCACCGTGCAATTCACACCTGCATGGGAAGGCACTTGCATGGCTATGCGTGCTCCCATGCACTCACACATCTTCATGGCAAGCCAGAGGGTAGGGGACATTCCTGGCCTGAGGAGAATGTTTTAGGGAGGCTGCTAGTCTTCTTTTAGCTGATGACTACTTGGGTCTGGAAAACTGATCAGTTGATCAGTTCAGGAAATTAACCCAGGGATTTGAGAGCATCCAAAAGTTGGTAGAAAGGGTGTCTGGGGATCTTTATCCAACTTGCTGGCACCAACCCCACAGCTTTTCCTCATCAAGCCCTGTAAAAGGCCAGAACTCAGCCTGAACCTCACCCTGCAGCCCAGCTCACTTCTGTTCCCCCACACTGTTCCCACACTGGGGGGCTGCACAGCCAGGACCTGCTGCTCTCCTGCTGCAGGTGGGCTGTGGAGAAAGGGCAGGACATGACTCTGAGGTGTTCGTGAGGCAGGAAGGTTCAAGGGTTCATGCCCTGCCTGCAGGAAGCACTGCCCAACTTCTGCTGTGCCCCTGCTGTGTTCCCCAAGTTCAGCAGATGCTCACCCTATCCCTTGGAGCTCACCCCATTCCTTAGAGAGCTCCCTCAGAGAATCGGGAGGCAACAGGGCTACAGCCAACAAGTGTTTTTGCTTGGGCAAGCTGGAAAACCACTCCTACCAAGAGCCACCCTCTTGCCTCTCCCTTGCACCCTCTTCCTCAGCCCCAGCAACTCCACTCGTGGCTGAGCCCCGCGGGGGCTACGGCACTGGCCAGGCAGCAGAAGCCCAAGCCAGGCTGAGATGGTCTCTGCCAGCATCAGATAACAGTTCAAAAGGCAAGCAGCCTTTCTCCTTGCTCTCAGTTTCTTTTAAGCACAAAAAAAGCAACAAAAAAAAAAATTTAAAAAAAAAAAATTGAGGGGGAGGAAAGAAAAGAAAAAAGAAAAGAAAAGAAAAGAAAAGAAAAGAAAAGAAAAGAAAAGAAAAGAAAAGAAAAGAAAAGAAAAGAAAAGAAAAGAAAAGGCGATTTCCAGCCAGGCAGTAAAATGCCATCTGTCTCCTGACGGCTCATGTGACATTGACAGACGTCCATTGCCAGCCAGAGCCAAAGGCTCGGCAGCCCGTGGTCCCCAGTCCCTTTCCCCAGTCCCCACACGCTTTTGAACCCAGCAAGGGCTCTTGGGGAGGGAGGAGAAAATGAACCAGGCTGATCCTTGGTGCCCTTCCCGCAGGAAGACGTGCCCAGGGCGGTGGTGGAGAAGGCAGTGTCGGACTTTGGAGCGGGGTTGTCTGTGCCTTGTGACTTCTCACCAGGCTGAGATCCCCTTGCATCCACCTGTTTTCCTCCCAAAAGCAGCTCCGGGAAAACAAAGGGGATGAACAGCAGGCAGCCCACCACCCCCACACAACGCAACTGCTTAATTGCCTCTAGGAAAAGAGCCTGGCTGACCCTGGGACCCTCCCAGGCTGGGAGGGCAGAGAGCAGAAGGGCTGTACAGGGCTGCCCTGCTCCCTGTGACCGGCCGTGGGCTACCCCTGCCCCAACTGCCACAAAGAGGGAAGCTGCAGCTCACATTTCCTGGGAGCACAGATGTTTCTGGATCACACAGCCACATCCCAGAAAGAGACATGCACCGATTTAGCCCCAGGGGAGATGGCGGGGAAGTCCCTGTACAGTGGGTAGAAGAGGAAAAGCACCAAATGTTCCTGATTTCCCTGTATTCCCAACAGTGATGGTTTCAGGAGAGCAGGAATTAGGTGGGTGTTGGAAGGTGTTATCTTCTTGCCCTACATCCCAGGCATCTGTGGCTTTGCAAAGCAGCACAGCCCCTGGGAAGCTCAGCACCCCACGGGTGCTGCGACGGCAGAGAAGCTCCGCTCATGGCACCCGCTGAGCAGCCCTGGACAGGCTGGGCATAAGCCACACACCTGCCTGTGGCATGGCCACCCTCGTGCCAGCCAGGACTGAGGGGCTGGCACAGCAGCGAGGTGTTAACCCTGCCCTTCACTGGAGCACCAAGGCCACCATCAGGAGCCAGCAGCGGAGGCCAGCACACACCACCTTCTGCATGAACCTCCTGTCCCCACACTGGGTGGCTGCACAGCCAGGATCTGCTGCTCCCCTTCTACAGGTGGGCTGCGGGGAAAGGGCAGGACAGGCTTCTGAAAGGCTTGTCCTGACCTGACAGAGCCCCTAACCATGCCCACCACTGACACGTGGTTGTGGGGAAGTGTTGAAGGGTGTTGTGGAACCTTGTAACATCATCCTGCTGGCCCTTGGCAGGCAGGGGAAGCCACCTCATGTCATCTCCCCAGCTCTGTGTAAGGCTAAGTGGCTACTTCTGCAGCTCTGTTCCCAGCAGGCAGGTTTAGGATATGAGCAGCTCAGCTCTGAGACGGACAAGCTGGTGAGGTCCTGCCATGTATTGGGTGGTGGGCAGTCATCTGGATAGTGGGGCTGAGGATGAGAAGGAGTTAGACTCATTGGTCCTTGTGTCCTACTTCCATGAGCAGGACTCAACATCCTGGCAGTGGCTGCTAACACTGTAGTCCTGCTGGGCGAAGCCACCAGAGGACTGACACCACATTTCACACTGTGTCCTCCCTGCTGCCTGCAGAAACAGCCTTGATCCTTGGCATTACCAGAGGGATGAGAAGGGCTGGACACATGGCTGTCTCTTAAGGGTGGGCAAAGAAACAGCAAGATCATCCCAGGGCAATGCCAGGCCATGGGGAACAGTGCCAGGGAAGCAGCTCTGTCCCTTGCTGGCTGCAGCAGGTCAGTGCTGCCGTCAGGAGAAACTCCATGAGGAGCGGCTGCAATGAGACCCCCCAGAGCACACCCTGAACTTGGGCTGTGAAGCCTGGACAACCCTGGTATACCACACAAGATGTGCCAAGCAGACGCCCAGCATCACTCCCCCAGCTCCTGGGCACAGGTTTGTGTTTTTTCACTTGTTCCTACACCATTTCACCCCAGACATGTTCTGTCTGACCTCTGCAGCCACCTCTGACCCCACAGTCACTCCACAGGTGACACCTTTAGTACTCCTATCCACATCCTGCTCCCCTCCCCTGGGTTCTATGGTTTTCCAGGAGGATGGTGCACAGAGGGGACCAGGGCTCAGGGCTCTCTAGGCGACAGAGAGAACATCAGTATCTGAACAGCTTTGAGCCAAGACAACAATAGTCACAGAGTGCAAAAGGCCCTACAGAGTTTATTATTGTAGAAGAGGACAAAGCTCTGATTGTGTTGTGAAATGGTGGTGTGGGATTGCCTCAGCCTACGGGCCACAGGAGGGATGGAGACAGGCGTCACTGCAGGTGGGGCTGGGAGGTGTGGGGCTGCCTCCAGCCCAGCCCCACAGGAGCCATTGTCCAGTCCTGGGTGCAGAGAAATGCTCTGAAGCATCCTGGCCCTGCTGTGTTTAACCTCGCTAATGAGTAGCCAGGCAGGATGTGGCCATTCAAGGACACTGGATGAAAACAGCCCTTCTGCCTCTGCTTACACAGCACACACAACTGGGCCATTCCCACATCCCCAGGATCCTGCCTGAAGGCTGCACATGGCTGCTGTGATGAAGAACAGGTCTTGGACCACGGAATGACCCCATCTCTGCAGTGAGAGACCATCAAAATCTCTGAGAATGAAGTGTGGCTGAATGGATCCCTGCCTACATGAGAAACACCCTTGCTAAAACCCCATCTAAAGTCGCCCTCTGACCAAAAGCTGAAGGCATGGGGTGCTGTGCTTCTCCTGAGCCAGCAAAAATGTAAGGACCAAGAGGTTAAAGGAACAGAGAGACTGCTTTGCCTGAATGCACATATGCTGCACATGGGAACAAAGGACCAGAGAAAATGGGTGTGAACAAGCAAGCACGGGAGACCAGGCTTGGCTGCTCCAGGCTCCTGCTCTGCTTCACGTGGATGTGTCTGAGGGACTCATCTTAGGAGCCATTTAGAAGGAGCAGTTCAGGATTTGTCTGTGTTGCTGAAGAAGGAGGGAATGTCTCCCAGTTTTGGAGACTAAACATAGGACATGTCCTCTGGCAGGTACTCATCTCTCCTAACATGAATGGTTTGACACTGAGACAGACACACAGGGATGGTGTGGACTCTTCATCTTCAGAGAATTTCAAAATTTTAATGGACTGGGCCTGAGATACCCATTGCAGATTTTAAGCTACTTATGCACAGGGCAGGAGGTTGGACTAAGAACCTCCAGAGGTTCCTCCTAAACTAATCCTTCCTGTGATTCTTTCAGCTCCCTGAACTTCTGCTCTTTGCAGACCAGCAAAAAAAAAAATGGGCCAATCCATAGGTTCCCACCTAAGGCAAGTTTGGGTGAAACCAAGAACTGGATTTTCTTGGGTGTAAGTAGAGTTTGGTTTATTCATGGGGTTTGCTTTGCATGGCTCTGGGAAAGCCAAGGCTTGACATGTCTCTCACACATGCCTCCCACTCAAATTATTCTTCTTGTGACGAGGAAACCACTTAAGGCTCTCACAAGTGCTTCTCATCAGCTTGAGTGAACAGAAAAGTGAATATGAACTGATCTTAGGTAAATGAAGTCCACTTCAATTGTCAGTTAAGGGTTCAAAGCCATTTCATTAATACACTTCAGCTCCACCTCCCTGTACACAGATCCAAAGAGACACCTCACACCCACTTTCAGTGCTGTTCAGCAACTAACACCCCTACTCAATCCACAGGTACTTGAAGACCTTAGTGAACCTCATCTAGGTCCAGATCCAAAATCCTCCTCTGATTCAGCAGACCCAGGACAATTTCCACCATTTCCTAGCCTGGCACTTTTCCTCTTTTCTTTTCTTCTTTTCTTTTCTTTTCTTTTCTTTTCTTTTCTTTCCTTTCCTTTCCTTTCCTTTCCTTTTCATTTTTCTTTCTCTCTTTTTTATTTTTTCCTCATTTCCTTCCTTCTTTTTTACCTTCTTTCCTTCCTTCTTTTTCTTCTTTCTTACTTTATGGTTCTTTCTTCTTTCTTCTTTCTTCCTTTTCCTCTGTACCATTTGAATGACAAAGGTTTCTGATTACAGTCCTCCTGGGGAATCAAACACCAAGGCTGCTGCTCATTTACTGACTGGCAGATTAAGATGGATAAAGGGAGAGATTTGTATATTGACTCTGTGTTTATGTAACTCATGTGCAAGGCCTGGCCAGGAGCAAAGGGGAATCTGACCCACATAAATAATAACAAGCAGCATTTTTAAACTAAATCATCTGGAAAATTCACAGACTATTCCATCGGTTCCTTCTATTGTGTCACCAGAGGGTCATAAATAATTCAGCCTTGCTCAAATATTTATGGAAATCAATTTAGCCCTCAGTCCAATGCCACCTCCCTGAGAAAACAGTTTCCTTTCCTATCACAAGTGCAAACTTAATTCCCATCTGTCTCATGAGCCTTCCCAGGGCCAAGGGCACCTGTAACCTCCCACAGCACATCCAGGCGCCAGCCCGGCCGAGCAGGACCCCAGACAGCTCTGGGGCCACAGGGACCACATGGAAGATGAAGCTGCACATGGTCTTCCAGGAGAGGAGCAGGTCCAGCAACTGTCCCCCTTCTGCTGTTACCACCCTAAGCTTCACCATGGGCATCTGCCCTGGCCCAGGGTGGCTGTCAGCTCCAGAGCTGATGAACAACCTTTGGCAAAGCTGTGGGCACATGGAGAGCAGCTCCTGTGCAGATGACAACTGATGCTCGAGTCAACAAATCCTGCACAGGAGAGAGATGCCTTGATGAGATCAAAGGTCACAAAACAAACTCCCACAGGAGCCAGCAGCCCAGGGGAGCTCCCTGTGCCCGCTCCCAGGGCAAGGTCCATGGCTCTGCCATACCCACCGAGGAGCAGCTGCTATGCAACCTGAGCCATGACCCGACACTCCTGCTCGCTTCCGTCCTTCCTCTCTGGCTGGCACATGGCAAGGACTCTCATGCCAAAAGCAGAGCGGCCACACAGGCTGCCCATCATGACCAGCACCCCATGCTCCTGGCCCTGAGCACCTCACTGATCCTTCTGGAAGCTCAGCACGTCTATGGGCTGTTCCTGTTTCTTGACCAAAAAACCCACTTCCTGGGAACTGTGAATCTCTTCCAGCACCTTTATTGCACACAAACAGGACAAATTCCTGGGGTCAAAGATGTGCACACTCTTTAGGGGTGCAACATGTTCGGCGAGTAACTAGACCACCACACAGATTGAGATCAAACCTCCTCCCAGCTCAGCCACCAGCACAGGAACTGGGAGCAGCCACACACAGCCCATGACCATACAAGAAGCCACATCTCCTCCAGCCCGTGTGTTCCCTGAAACTCCTGATCACCTCTTAGTAGGTCATTTATCTGGCCTCTCCCCAAGTTTCTGAGCCCATCTCTTTCCCAAGGTGCACTCTGCCTGGAACAACATGCAGAACTGTGCAAAGGAATGACACAGCCGGGTTCCCATGGATCCATGGCAGACATTGGGACACTTCCTCCTGCGGGGTCTCATGTCTGTCCCAGGCAGCAGTGCAGTGAACTGGGCAGACACTAGCTGTGAATAACATGGGGACCTGAGGAGACATGGACATGCTGCAGTGACCAGGAACTCAGCGAGGGAATGTTTTGGTGGTTTGGGAGAGATTATCCTCCTGTTTCCACCACAGGGGTATCTCTGCACCAAAAGCACCAGTCTACAAGCTTTGGCTGTGAGCACCTGGGGCAGGAGACAAGCCCGGTGGTGAGCTCAGGGCAGGCGTCCCAGAGTGTAACCAGGGTCACTGACAGCCGAAGAGGTGAAACATGAGTGTTCCCTCCAGCCATTCAAACTGTTTCAGACTCCTCCAGCTCTTCAGGGTAAGGAACGCACTGTGCTGCAGGACGAGGCAGAGGGAGGGAGTGACTGGCAGACAGAGGGGTGGTGGGAGCTGGTGTCACTGTGGGACAAGCTCTGCACCATCCTGGCTGAAGAAACAGCAGAGGCACACTCCAGTATGTGAGGAGGGTTTTGTGAGCTTCTCCAGTGTCAGGTGTGTCAGCACAGGAGTTTTCCAGCCAACTCCCTTCTGCTTTCCAGACTCTCTTCTTTCACTCCTACTTGTCACCATCCCTAGAGGGTTTTAAGAGCTGTGTAGATGTGGCATCTGGGGACATGGTTTAGTGGTGGCCTTGACACTGCTGGAGGAATGGTTGGACTTGATGATCTTGAAGGTCTTTTCCAACCCAAACAATTCCATAATTCTATAAATCTACTTCACACAAATGCTGAGGCACCCCCAAGGCCCACACATATCCCACATCTGCACATCTGTAGATGTCACTAGATGAGAGCACAGCTGTTGCACCAACAGAGAAAAGCACCAGTGGTCCACACAGGGGACACTTGCACGGGTTTACATGTGCAAAATCTTTACTTCACGTGACTCTCAAAAATCACAACCCACCCTCTCTGCTCTGCCTGCACACCAAGGAGCAGCAGGATGCAGTTGGCTTGCAATTCTCACCATAGGGGAATGTCTTCCCCAGCACAGGAGACAAAGGATCATGGAAATTACTAACATGGAAGAGCTTCACAAAGGGAAATAATTTGTCCTTGTTAGGAGAAAATCCTAGGAAAAAGTTAGGTAGGATCCTCTTCTGGTTTTTTTTTTTTCCCCTCCTTGCCTGGCAGAGTCCCTCTCCTGTCCAGCATTTGTGATTTAGGATCTTGGAAAGTGTACTTTTCCTTGTCAGACTGGTGATTCATTACAGACTGGAATAAAATGGATGTTCCTGGGCTGAAGGGCCCTGAACTGCCCGACATTTGGGATGCCATCTAACGATTACCCTTCATTCACAGTCTATTGTACAAGTGACTGCCTCTGCAGTCAGGGCAAGGACATCACCTGGTCTCTCTGCAGAGCTGTTTCATGACAGCATGTGCATTAGCTGTATTTTATTCAAAAAGGGGTTAATTTGTGCCCTCTTATCCCCCAAGCACAGGAACACAATCAATCTCAAAAGAGGTGCTTGGCTTTCTCCTCCCTTCTCCAGCCTCACTTCTTGGCTCTTAATAAATTATTCAGCTTTCCTAAATATGCATAGAGATCTCATTAACAACTAATTTTGCTTATTTAAACCAACTGCATAATCAAACGACTATAGTGTTTCCCCTTTCTTATAGCCATGAATTATTCATGTGCTGGGAATCTGCATACAAATTTATTGATTCTTAAAAGGGCACCTTTTTCACAGCCTGGAAAAAAGAAACCCTGGGTATTCTGGTGTTCAACATTTTGGCCCAAACTCCCATTTAACAAATCATATGGTGTTTTCCTGGGAACAGACAGTGGACAAACCCACAGCATCACCAAGTGCACCTGGAATTCCTGAGTGCAAGGAAAGGGAGTGTTTCCGACACTGCAATTAATCATTTGCAGAATCTCAAATTGCAGCCCTTTCCCAGAGTGTGAAGGGCTTCTTGTTGCAGCATCCATGTCACTCTGACTTCCTGGTGCCTTTAGGTTCTCCCACACAAGCCAGAAACACACCCAAATAAGAAACTGACATCTTGCAAAGGCCTGCAAAGCCACCAGTATCCCCAGACATGATCTGGGCTTATCCCACAAAGGAAGCACTGAAGATAAAAGCATGCACAGGGTCAAGAGGGAACATGGACCAATGTGTGCTTTCAGCCTCTGAGCCTGCTCAGCCCTGTCATGGAGAGGAGCAGGGCTTTAGGGACCTACACATGGCCCTGCTCATGCACACCCCTGGATTCTATACTGGCCTGTTACATTTTGTCTCATCATGAAGCTCTTCTGAAAAGCTGTCTTTGGAGATCTACCCCCAGACCCCACACATCTGGCACAGATCCCTGAGGAGGTGGTCCCATTCTGCTCTTAGGCTCACGGAATTACAAAGGAATTCAGGTCAGAGGGAACTTCTAGAGGTTTCCAGTCCAACCTCCAGCTCAAAGCATGCTCAGCTGTGAGATCAGACCAGGTCGTCACACCTTTACCCAGTCTTGTCTTGAGAATTTCCAAGGGTGGAGACTGTAAAACCTCTGAGCAACCTATTCCACCACTTGACTGTCCTCATGGCGGAGATGTTTTTCCTCATACCCATTCTGAAACTCCAGTTTTCAACTTATGTCCATTGTCTCTTGTCCTTCTGTAATACACTACTGTGAACACCCTGAGTCGCCCTGATTGACTCATCCTTCCCAAGTGCTTCTGGGTATCATTACTCTCCAGCCTTCAAAGCCTGTCTAAACCTCAGGCTGAGAGCTGAAGAATCAGTGTCCATAATGACAGCCACAGCATAAAAAAGCTTCTACAAATGTCTCCCTCAAGAAGAGCATTTTCGGAGAAGGCTTTGACAACCTCATCCCATGAAAAGTGAATGTCAGAAATGGAGCCATGAAGCAGTGACCTTTAACTCACTGTAGACAAAGAAGGATTTTGAAACATCTGTGCATCTTCTTGTAGGTACCCTCAGGTTCTCAGTCCCTGCTGGTGGTTGGGGATCAAAGTGGAGGTGAAGAGTGTCTCCATGTTCCCCAGCTGGAGTTCTTGGTATGAGCCCCAGCACAGACAGCTCCTTCCTGAGGTCTGCTAGGAGCCCAGCAGCAGGTCCAGAAATGCCAGGCAGAATCCCAGGGAATGCACACTGCTTGTGCTTGCGGGGTATTAGCTGTGCTCCCTCCATTGGCAGGAGGTGCAGATGTGTCAACCTGAGCAGAGGAACTTGGAGCTGCCCAGCTCTAGGACATGTCCCTGGCAGCCTCTGGTTCAGTACATGTGGACTGGTCAGATTTGTCCTGCACAGGGCACAGCTGCACCTCTGTAGCCACGTCTCTCTCCAAGCCTCTGCTGACAAAGCCATAGTTTATCTGCCCCACGGGCCATCAGTGTTTCTGCACTGAATGAACATCAGATGCTTCATTTTATTTGTCTTTTGAGAACTGGTGAGGCTCTTTGTTTGCTTGCTTTGTGAAGGAGCAAGTTGATATGTTTTACTTTGTCTTCTTCCTCCTTCATGATAAAAAAACCCCAAGTTGTGGAAGGAACACGAAGCTGTAAATGTTCTTTTATAACACAGCAGAATGCTGAGACATGATCTCCCATTTTTCCCTTTCCCTTTGCCTGCATTGCTGGCTGGCTGTCTCTCTGCTTACTCACCTGTTCAGCTGCAGCTTCTCAGGGTGTCGCTCAGAAGCAACCCCATGTGGAGCAGCTGGAGGACTTGATCCAAATCACAGCCCCTACCTGTCCTGCAATGGTCTGGATTCAGCCAGGACTTGTTCAGGGAGGACCTGCTGGTGAATCACAGTATCACAGAACCATTTAGGTTGGAAAAGCCCTCTAAGATCATCAGCTGTAACCATTAACCCAGCACAGCCAAGCACACTACCCATGGATGCAGGATGGCTGCTGACTGTCACCATTTCATACATTCAGCTGAGGCAGTGATGTGCTGACCCACCCTTGAATGAGGGAATGGATCTGCTCCTTGCTAGCCCTGTGGAGGTGCCAGCACAGTGTGTCACAGCGAGGTCACCTCAGAGCTGGCAGGACAACACCGCACTGCTGTGAGTCACTCGTGGCTCTGCCAGAGCTCCTCACATGGCACTTGGAGAAGGCAATGGTACTCAGGGTGACCTCTGGAGACCAAGGCACTGAGGAAATGGCAGGTGCTTTCAGGCTGTTGTGGATGTCTTCTCAATGACCCACATTCCTGTGCACCCAAAAGCCACCGCTTTTCCTCCCAGCTTGACACCCCTGATCACAACCCCTCTGCTCATCCCCATGTACCTCAGCCCTGTGGTCCTACAGCTGGGCTGTGCTGAGGGACTGAACACGACTGCCCTGCCTGCAGCCTCGACGGTAGAGGGGGGATCTGGGTGAGCGATGCAAGAAGGACAGGAAATACTGAAAGCAGAGATGCAAAGGCACTGTGAGGAAAGAGTAGGAGAGCAGTGGTAAGCTGCTCCTCACAACCACCGAGCTGAAGCAGCTGAACTGGTTGTTTGTAAACCCAGCTACTCCAAATCTTTGGAAGAGCATTCAGTAGTTGACTGAGAGAAAACCTTCACAAGACAGAGCAGCTATCGCCCCTATTCTGATCAAGCAGCTGAATGATCCCAGGAGGAACTTCATTTAATCAGAACAGCAGGAACTTGACAGAAATCCCAGTTGTGCATCAAGGGACACATCAAGCCAGCCACTGCTGTAGCCAGCAGGCAAAGCCCTGCAACCCTGGAGCAGCCGCACGGACACCAGTGAGGCTGCTTGAAGCACAGATGAATACATGTTCTCAAGAGCTAATTTTGTACAGACAGCAGGCCTGAAATAGCAGCTTCTGGGAAACATGGCCAACAGGCAGGGAAATGAGACCATTCCAAGCCTGGGTGCTGAAGGAGTTCTTGGCAGTGTGGCAAGGGAGGTTTGGTTACTGTTGAACCAGCAAGTTTGTGCTCTTGTCTTTTGCTCTGAGTTCTACTGAAACCAGCTGAAGGGCATCCACGTGGTTTCAGCTGGGAAAGTGCTCAGGTGGGGATTGCAGGATGAGTCACTTGGCAGAGGACAATCCATGATTGACATAGATCCTATCTTGCTCCAGGAGTCACACTCCTCTGTTCAAAGAACTTCTGTGTCAAAGAAGTCGAATTCACTACCTTGAGATTGAAATCTGCCTTCCATGGCCCCTTTTCACCTTAAGAGGAGAGTGAAAAGGTATTGGCATGCTGGGTTCACACTGAGCACACTGCTGCTGGGCACTGACAGTGAGGAGAAGAAACGGAGTTTCATGCAGAAGTTAACATGCCTCCAAAAAGTCAACCTGCATATATTTCATCAGGGACAGTTGGTCTCAATGTAACTTCAGGCACATTCCTAGAAAAACTTGGAGCTTTTTTCCCCCTTTGAAATCAGGCTTCTTCTTGTCTGTGTCTTCAGTCAGTCTCTGTTCCTTTGTTCACCTGCACATTATATGAGCTAAGTTCATCCTGTGATCCTGCTGGTAACCAGGATGCCTGGGTCCTGTGGAGGGCAGAGAAGGCACTCTCCTTGACTTCTTTGTGAGCATGAACCAGTCACCTTCCTCTCGCAGACCTCATTTTCCCAGCTGGAGATGGTTCTATTTACCCATACTTGTCAATACAATTTTACAACCTGGGTGTTGATTTCCAAGTGACTGCATTAAACTCATATCCTCAGCACCCCTTCAAAGCTTCTCTCTTTCCCAGCACTTCACAGGTCAGCTGCAAAGCAACACAGATGCATCGAGAAGCTTCTACCAAAGCACAGCTCTTTGCTGCAGCTGCTCTTCCGAATGTTCCTCGGGACAGACCCCTCACACAGCACCCAAGAAGGAGATAACTTGGCTTCTCTGGGTGCATTTTACCCATCACAGCTGTACCTCCTGGCACATATTCCAGACCTGCTCTTCAGAAACAGATGTCTGACCACCTCTTGACACCTGTGTCCAAGCAGAGCCCAGCACACATCCCCCATTCCCACCTACTCATGCCTTAGGAGGAGCAGATAAAATCCGAAATATTGTGAGAACAAATATACAAATGGATTATGTTTTGTTTACATATTTTCATGTCTGAGCAGCTCTGCTAGGCCCTGTGGGTGTGTGCATGGCGCTGTCCCTTCCCAGCCCACCGCCATCGCTGGCCTCTCCGCCTGCCCCATGGAAACAGGGAGTGGCAGAGAATGTCTGGATTCCATAAGAAGCTGAGATCCTCATATAGGCAGCATTAATTGCAACTTTTAACCTTTAATTATAGGTTCCCTTGGTTTCCACTGTGTATTTTCAGCTGATTGCCTCTGTGTTTCCATAGCTCAGACATGAACTCACACTCTAGCAATGGCAGAACCAGGCCAGTTTGTGACCTTAATGATCTGCCACCCATTTATGGGCACCTAGAGAGAGCCCAGGTGACGAGCTAAGTGTTCCCCACCGATTTCATCCCGTTACAGCATCATGTCCCAAAAATGGCCTCAAGTGGTTTAGGAGAACAAGAGTCTCCTTGAGATCAGCAGAGTTGGAGAGTTGAGCCTTTGGGGCCAGTAATCCACAGGGAAGTTGGGAGCTTCAGTCCTACAAGATACTGCTCCAGTGGAGCTCCTTCCAAATGGACTGCCAAAAAGATCTGATCATATGCAAAAATATGCAGATGGAGGTGACTGCTCTGAGTCACACCTAGTGTGCTTCTCCCAGTGCCCACAGTTTCACAGGAATGCATGCAGCAGGGACAGCACAGGGACCTACCTGTGAGAACTGAGTCATATCATGACATGTCCCATCCATATCCCTTCGCTGCAGCTCCCTGCTCCCTTCCCAGTCTCTGCTGTATGGAACTGCCCTTGTTTGGGGGTGATATAAGCTGCCAGGATGGGTTTGTACTCCCCTTGGAGCAGCATGGCTCCAGGCCTGCAGGCCTGGAGGGGGGCAATGGCAGGGCACAGCAAGAAGGGAGCATCCTTGTTTCTGCACTAATCCCAGCACTCTTCCAGGAAGCTGGACCGGCAGATCTGGGCCTTAATTAGGACTTCGAACACTCCTCTGAGCACCGGATGTCCATTATCTTTGCTGTGAGGGAGGCAGCTGCTTCCTTCAGCTGAATGATGGGTTGTGTGACCCAGGAACAAGAGCCTGTGGCGTATTTTGCAAGATCAACCATATTCCCCTGAAGATCCTCCCTCAGAGCTTGCCAAAGGGACAGGTCCAACTGGACAGGAGGCACCTGGCCATTCCTAGAACCAGGCGTGATCTGTGCAAATGTGCCCTGTCCTGCCCTCCCAAACACAGCCTCGTGCAGAACCACTCCCTGCCTTCCCTGGAAGTAAGCTGAGCTGCCATGGCAAGGACGTGCCCATGGGATGAGTGCGCAAGAGCTCCACACTACAACGGTGAGGAGCAATGAGCTGAATCCACTCTGAGAAGGCAGGAAGCAGCCTTACCCAGCTTCCCAGGACAGCCTGGCCAGCCCCGAGCCTCTGTATGCCTTTTTCACCCTGGCACTGGGCATCACAAAATCACCTGCAGACGCTTCCTCCAGTCTTTTCCCATGGGTTATGCCTACTCCCACTGCAGAGGGCTTGGAAACCTCCTTCTGTCTTATCACATCTCATGCACAAGCATCAGCTGGCTCAAGGAAAACAGCAGCAAAACAGCCCAACTGCCCGTGCTCCTTAGACTGCCCGTGCCGCCAGGAGCACACGCGTTCCCAGGTTGGCAACCTGCTTCCCACAGCAAGACCCCCAAGGGCCCCATAGCAGCCCTGTGACTCCTATTCCTCCAGCAGCACCAGAGCTGCTGCATTGATTAGGGCAACTTGGAAAGAGAAAGGACCAGGGGAGTTCATCTCATGGGGCTTATTCCCCCCTGGTTCTGGGCCCCCTGCAGCCTGCACATCACAGCACCAGTAGTTATAAATATGGCTTCATTTCTTTGAGGGAAGGAGAATACGCCCAGCACAGTAGAAATGTGATCGCTCCCTCCTGCACTCTGCCCTACTTGGAGACAGACAAGATAAATCCTACTGACTCCCAGCTCCTTCTACTCCTGCTCTGTGTTTGCTCAGGCTGGCACACCAACACAAGCAGTCTGCATTGCCTGCTCACTGTCAGCTGCAGCTGCACAAGGCTGGCCTCAGAAGAGCTACGAGATCCCTGTAGCTGGGGTCTTTTATCTAAACTACCTTATAAACCACACAAGGATCCAGCCCCTCTGAGATGGTAGGGGACGAACCCCATCACTGGGGTGCATAGGGGGGAATGCAACAGCCTCAGTCCCATCACACTGTGCAGCAAAGGTGGTGGATGAGGCCCAGAATCTCTGCCAAGCAGCATGGTCCACGCTGACACCACACTCTGCAGCACCATGTAAGGGGACAAACCCCAGGCCCTCTGCATGCCTCAGCTTCTCTGTCTCCTAAAAATGGGGACAATCATAATTATCTGCTTTGGGAAAGTTCCAACCTGGGTATGAGGTTTTGTGCATGAGTCTTGTTAGCCTTCTTGAAACATCTCCTGGGGACTGTCTCCTAAGACTCCAGCGTCTTGAAGGGGAGGGTGGCTGCCACCTGGAGCATGGCACAATGACCCAGGACAGCTTGCCTGGAAACCCTAGCCTTTCCTCTCTGTGTTGGTCATCCGTTGGCACCAAGTAGCGGGGCTGTCCAATACCACCACTGGTATTACGAGCCCTTCTTCTCACTGGAGAAACAAGCTGCTGCACAACCATGACATTCGAGAATCCGCCTCTCCCCCATCATTTTCTTGTCCAAGTCAGTCAATGACAGGCCCCAATGTAGATGGTCACAGCAGGACGTTGCTTAACCTGACTGCTGTTCCCCAAAGACAGATCCTTTGCATTTTGGCTTAATGTCACAGAAGAGTCATCCAGGGAGTCATTCAGCCTTGGGCAATGCCTGTCCAAGCACAGAGCTGGTGTCCAGTCCTTAGGGCAATATACAGCTATGCCTGGGAGATAGAGTAGGACACGCTGGGGCACAGCACATAGACCATCCTGTCCTTAAACATCAACCAAACAACAGGCCCAGGGACAGGTGTGTCTGCTCCTGGCAGGTGGCACCCACTGGCTCCTCTGCAGCTTGGAGGCAAATGTCCACATGACCGTGAAAAGTCATCTCAGCCCTGACAAGTGGGTGGAGAATAAAGGAAGAAAGTATCAATCCCATCCATCAAACTGGAGCCTTCTCTCCTGCTAGGCCTCCATGCATTACCCCTTGGCTGAGTTATACAGGTGTGGGGGCATCAGGGGCTGCTGCTCGGCTTGCACAGCCAGCCCTGTGTGTGCAGGGGCAGGGAGAGGGGGCCCAGGATAGAACCCCCTCCGGCCTCCTCTCTCTGGCTGTGCCTGGTAATGCACAGGCTCCAAGTACCCCAGTGCTGTTTGCATCTCACCTCGACTGGGACACCAGCCAGATGACTCCCAGCTGGGATGCAGCCCACAGCTCCTGGCAGAGCCATATTCCTGGGGCAGGTTGCAAAGGGCCAGTGACACAGAGGGGTGACAGAACCACAGGATCATTTAGCTTGAAAAAGACCTCCAGGATCATCAAGTCCAACCTGGGAATACTCCCCGCCTTGTCACCCCGCACTGAGAGCCACATCCAGATGTTCCTTGGACACCTCCAGGGATGGTAACTCCATCACTTTCCCGGGAAGTCCCTTCCAATGCCTGACCACCCTTTTGGTGAAGAAATTCTTCCTGCTGTTCAACCTGAACCTCCTCTGGTGCAACTTGAGGCTATGTCCTCTTCTCCTGTCATCAGTTGCCTGGGAGAAGAGGGAGACCCACACCTTGCTACAACCTCTTGCCAGGTAGTTGTGAGAGTCATAAGGTAATCCCCAAACCTTGTGGGACCTGAGTAGTGACTCCACTGGGTATAGCAGGTTCCCCTGGCTTACCAGAGACCTGTACCTGGGATCAGGCTGCTGGCATCACCACAGAAAGGCCAGCCTGAAAATTTCTCAACAGAGCTGATAACAAAGCACACAGGCACACATGGCTCCCTTCCAGACAACCACCCCAGGGCAGCTCCACATATGGTGTGTTCCAGCAAAACATCTCACAAGACAGCAACAGGGCTGGGGAGGAACCAGAGGAACCACACCAGCTGTGCCATGCCAGCTCTTTCCTGGCTGCCCCACCCCAGCCACTCCTCCCAGCTGCTGCTGGGACATCCTGAATCACTGCAGGACACCACCCAGGGGGCATTTTGCAGTGTGACCATCCACGTGATGGATGTTTCTGCTACACCTGCCCAGACTCTCATCCAATTCCCAAGGGCTTTCTCTTTCTTCTTCCCTGCCAGTAACTCTGATGCTGTGCCCTGCAGCCTGTGGTCCCTGGGAATAACCAGGTCTCCCCCATCACAGCATCTCATCCCAGCCATGATCCCTCATGCACAAGCTTTTAACTACATCCCTGTGGCTCGGCCTGTTTACACTCACCATGGCCACAGACTTCGCTCAGCTCCTTAACTTGCACCACACTGGGTGTTGCTTTGTATCCAAAATTGCAGGATGCTTTTAAGCGAGGTGTCGTCCAGCTCTCATTAGAGCCAGAACAAGAACAGCTCTGGCCTTGGGAGGATCCAGATGAGTCCTCTCTGGGTTGTCTGTCTATGCACAAGCTCATTCTTTAGCTCAGCCAATCCCAAGCAGTTTCATTCCCATGTAGGGAAATTACCACATTTGCCTGTGTCTGTTAGAAACATCAGAATAAAACTCTTCAAATTCCATCTTAATGGGATCCTGCCCCTAAGGGACTAAAACCTTTTCTTCACAGCAGTCTCTGTCTGAGCCATGCATGAGCACTTGGAGATCTTCCCAGTGTTTAACCTGAATCTGGGAATAGGTGCCGTTCAGTTGGACTGCATGAAGTTAAAGCCCTTATTAGACATTTCACCAGAGCAGTCTATGGAGGCTGATCCACTGTGGGTGGGTTCTGCCCCACCACATCCCTGCACCCACCCAACCTGCCCAGGTTGCAGCCCAGGGAGGAGCTGGACCTTTGCTCTGTGTCTTGCTCCAACTGGGCAAGCAGGATACCAGAGTCCCTGCAGAGAACAGGGGTCAGACCTTTGGCCCTACAACTCTTGGACCTCTGTATTGCTTTGGCTTGAACCAAACTCCGACCCATCACATTACATAATTCAAAGGAAAACTAGGGGCATTGGTATAATCCAAGTTGATCTGAATGCTGAGAAAGTAAATAGCACATGAATATTATCCCTGACAGCCACAGGACAACATAATTATTGATTGTACTAATGGGACCACTGAGGCCCAGAGCATCACATGCCTGGGATGGTGGAGGCCTCTGATTCATGTGCAGCAGCGGCCAGATAGTCCATCCCACAGCTTCAGCAGAGAAGTCACCCCCAGAGGTTAGAGTCAGAGAATGGTTTGTGTTGGAAGGGACCTTAAAGCTCATCTCGTTCCACTCTCTGTCATGGGCAGGGACAATCTCCACCTTCCACTATCCCAGGGTGCTCCAAGCCCCATCCAACTTGGTCTTGAACACTTCCAGGGAATGAGGCAGCCACAGCTTCTCTGGGAAACAGAATCACAGAACTGTTAAGGGAACCTTTGGAGATCATGCAGTCCAACATCCCCCAAGGCAGGGTCATTTGGAGCAGGTACACAGGAACACATCCAGGAGCATTTGGAATGTTTCCAGAGAGGGAGACTCCATGACCTCCCTGAGCAGCTGTTCCAAACAGAGACTGGCTTAGCAACAACCTCTGCCAGCTCTGCCAGCACCCATGGGTGCATCCCGGGAGGGCCCATGGATTTATAGGTGTCAAGTCTGCCTGGCTGATCTCTAACCCAACTGTCTATGTCCAAGGGGAAGTCTTCCTTTCTTAAACCTTCTCAAACTCTGAGGTCTGTGACTCCTGACGGCCAACCTCAGCAGTAAAGACTGAGGCAAATGAGGCATTCAGGAATTCTGCCTTCTCTGTGTCTTCCCTGTGCCAGGGCCTCACCACTCTCACAGAGAAGAATTTCTTCCTAACATGTCATCTAACCCTGCCCTGACTCAGTTTGAAGCCATTCTCTGTTGTCCTGTGAAGAGGTTCAGGCGCTCCTGACTCTTCAGGGCATTTCCTGGAAACCAGCATACAACCATCTGGCAAAGACAGAAGCAGGGGCTTGAAGGGTGTCAGACACCTCCCACCCAGGACAGGTCAGGGTCAGGCTGCCAGTGACTGAGGGATTGAAAACGATGCCAGTTGAGGAGGGGCCTGTCCCTGCCCTGGTCAGTGCTGTGCATTTCTGAAAATTCAAGGAGCCACTGGCTGGACAGTGAAAAACCCCCATTTCCCTGCACCTCACTGGTGCCTCTGCTTCCTGAGAGGCTCATGTCTTTTCCTAGCTTCACCTGATGAACAACTGCCCCTTCCCACTCTGTTTCTCAGCCGCAAAAGGACAGCAGATGATTTGTAATGAAGGAATTAAGGACAAGATTTTAAGTGAACCAGAGGGAATTGGCAATCCACAATCCACTGCAGTTCAAACCTGTTGCTTTCAAGCAGAAAAGTCCTTTCAGCAGCACCAGCACAGTGTCTGACTTTGCTCCCCAGTGATGAGAACAAGCCCTTTGCTTTCCCTATGGGGGGTCAGTCCCATCAACAGCTACACCCTGGCTGTGCAAATGGGGTTCAACCTGTGCCCAGCTTCTGCCAAGTGCATTCAAAACCCACAAGATAAAAGGTTTCGATATCATGCTCTGCTGCATTATGTCACATTAAGTCATGTGTTGTCACCCCACACTATGTCAGCTCACAAAGCAGCTGTGTCCTGGTGACTCAGTCATTTAGGCTGAAATACAGTCCCCTCTCCCAAGGGGACATTCATGTCTGGGTGACATCTGAAGAACACATAATATTCTGTAATTCTCTGAGTAACTGTTTTCTAGGTGGAAAAATGAAATTTCTGAAAATTTACAAGAAAATTATTTATTAGCACATGAGATAACATTAACACAGAGAAGACCCATTATAAAAGCGTCTGACTGGTGTCAGGGAGCATGTCCACCACTGACCCTATGAGTGAAACAGCACAGAGTCTCAGCCTCTGATACAGATGAAATCCTCAAGAATCTCAGGGAGACATCCCATTTCAATAACATTTTCTCAGAAATAACAGATCTTTCTGCCTCTAGCACTCTCTGAGAAATTTCCTTCTGCAATAGCTATCACTCTTCCTGACATTCACTGTGTCACTCCTTCTTATTCTCAATTACCATGAAGCCACAGCACTGTTATTAGGAAAGCTCATCTCTCAGAAGGGTCACTGCAATTTAAACTTAACTTTAGCCCTGACTTTCCCATTTGCTACAACTGAGTATAAATAACTTCTGAAAATGTTTTATCATCAATTTTTGAATCTGGGCACCCCATCTAAGCAGACTTTCCTGGCTGCTTCTCATCCAGAAGTCTTTACACCCCTGCTGTTTGTGCTGGCCTGTGCAGTGCTGCTCTCACAGGTGGGATTGCTCTGTGGGTAGGTGAGTGTTGCTCTCATTTTTCACATCCTGCACCAGAGCTGCCTGAGCACAGCCGAGGAGCACTGGCACTGCTGATGAGCTGGAAAAGAGTCATGAAGCTGATTATAGTCTGTCAGCTTCCCTAACCACTTCCAGCAATTAGATTTAAGGACCTTCTTACTAAATTTAGAGAAATCGCTTCCTTTCCTCCTGTTCCTCTGAGCAAAATCAGCAGAGCCTGATCCCAGCTCTGCCCACTTGCACTGTCAGAACAAACAGTCCCAACGCATCCTGGTCAAACCACACCTCCAGACTGCTCAGGCAGACCTAGCACCGACTCCCCCAAGACCCTGACCTTTACCAATAACCCAAGCAAGAGAGCAAGGATATTTACCTTCAAGCCAGGTGCGTGTCATTCAGCAGTTGAAGCAGCCTCAGCTCACAGGCGGTGGGTGCTGGACTCGGGTCAGGGACTGCTTGGATTGATGCCAGCCAACTCTAGGGATTTGTGGACTGATTTCTTCTCCTTTCCCCTTGACCCCATGCAGTCAGTCCTCTTGCAATTTAAACCCCTCTAATTCTGCCAAGGCAGGACCTGCCATCCCAACCCCTGTGAAATAGCCCCTTCCCTTGCACCAGGCACTGTCTCTGGCCATGCAAACAGCCATCACATGGGGCTGATTTGGCCCAACACAAAGCACATTTGCAAGGTTATTTTTCCCTGAATTAGCTCAGCCAGCACTGGCACAGGGGCAAGCAGGAAGATGCCACCAAGGGCAGGAGCCCTGGCAGGGTCATGGAAGCCTCCACTCAGATTAGCTCCAGCCATGGAGTGAAATGGATGCATGAAAAAGAAGATCTGTGATGGGGACAGTTCATCCCCTCCCTGCCACACTCGGTGTTCCTTCCCTTCACTCTGTCCTTGGCATAACACAAGCTGTACCTTTCCACTGCAGAACGCATATTTTTTTCCTCTTGCAAAGAACGAGGCAGCCCTGTGACACCAGGCAGGAGGCAGAAGCTGTACCAGAGTCCTTGTTTCCCAGTGGGTCCATCCTCAGGAGACAGACCAGCTGACACCCTGCAGAAGAGTTCAATCCATGGTGTGTCCTTTGCATACCACACACAAAGAATGAAGAAACAGAGCTTCTAGAAACATTCCCAAATCACGGGGATGGCAGAAATCCACCCAGAGCCTGAGTGGATGAATAGGGACCTGCACAGGCAAGAGCTCCAGGGACCTTTTGGGCTGGAGAGCGTGCAGAGGAACCTAAAGGTCTGTTCTCCTGCTCAGTTTTCTCCTGAAGAAAACTTCAAGTCTAACAAAGCTGTCTGTCAGCTCATCCTGTTTCTTGCAAGGCAAGTGGGAACCCAGGAGTGATTTCTCATGGACTATTTTGTCATTAGCTACTCTGCAAAGAAGAGGCAATGGATGTCTGAGAAATGTGGCTGTATGGCAATGCGTAGAGCAGACCAGGTGCTGCTACCACATCCCAAAAGAGAAATCTAGCTGCAGCAGTTCTCATTATTTGCTTTTTAGCTGTTTTATGTAGCACATGTGTTCAGCTGGCAGGAAAGCTCTTCATCACAGAGTAACTTCCCTCAGTGATGGGCTCAGAAAACCTCCCATCCTCTGATCGTGACAAAACACAAGAAGAGACTCAAATTGCCCTCCTGTCTCCTCAGCTTTCCCTCAAAGGGAACCTGGTCAGTGGAAAAGTTCTGGATGGTTTCCTCACACCTCCCTGGCTCAGGTCCCCATCCTACACATTTGTCCCACTTCATGGGGAAACATAACCAGGCTGGGGATAGCCAAGACTGAAGCTCCAGCACAGGAGCCTTCTCCCCATGAGGGCTATGCTGTGGGGCAGCTTTTTCTCTGTCTGTGCCACTTCCCCACATTCCCTTGTCTTAGGAAATGCAGTACTTATAATCTAGAAACATTCTGTCAACACATACCAATTTTGGCAGTTTTTCAATATAAAAATCTGTCACTTTCTTCCCCCCTGCCTCACCTGATCCCTGCTCCCCTGTCAAGTCTGCTTTTTAGCTGTAAATACAATGCTGCCACTTCCAGTCAAACAAAAATATCCTTCATATCCTCAAATTGGCTTGAAGATCATTTAGAGCATAATTTAAAAAAATTATGGGAAAATTAGCTTGGTCTACTTTGCTCTCTATTCTTGAGCTGAAAAGGTTCATTTCTGTCCAAGTGTCTCCACCCAAGACCCTTTATCCTAGGTGACAGCTAAGGCTCAGCTTGGCATCTGCTCTGGATGGATCTTCCTTGGGGACCAGAGCTTGCATGAGTACAGATTCTGTTTTCAAGTTGAGCCCTGGGGCTTCCCAAATGCAAAACCTCAGGCAAGTTCCTCTCACAATGGCATGCAACATCATCTGGCTGCTTCCTTCTGACTTGAGCTCTGCCTGATGTAGGAGAACCCAGAGCACACCTATGCAAATATGGCAAACCATAAACTGGAGAGCAGGAGATGAGATATGCCTGCCAGGCTGAGGAAAGGGATTATCTGCCCTATGCGGGGCTACACCTGGAATATGGGGACCAGTGGACCCCAGTTCAGGAGGGACATGAGGAAACTGAGGAGGACCACGTCCAGAGAGCCAGAGCACAGGGCTCGAGGAAGAGGCTGAGCGAGTGAGGTTGAGCCAGCATGACAAAGAAAAGGCTGAGGGCAACCTAACAGCCCACATGGAAAGGGAGATCTTCATCCCATCCTCATCTCAGAATTTTTCAAAAGTAAGGCAGACACAACCAGCTTGACCCAGTTCTGGGAATAGTCCTGCTGTGGATAGTCCTGCTCCAAGTGTGAGGCTGAAGACCTTCAGACACTGACACCAGCACTTCAGTGATTCTGCAAGACTCCTTGCCCCTGCTCTGAACCACTCAGTGCCACTCAAAAATGTTAGAGAGGAACCCAAACAGCTGTGTCCCTCCCTGTTCCCGAGAGAGATCCCATTTGGACGCATCCTCAAACATGGGTTGCACAGTGGGGCCCAGTGCTCACCCTGGAGTGTGCCCACCTTCCCCGGTCTGCCCAGCAGCAGTAGGGCTCCTCCACACAGCCCAGTGGCAGCAGCACCAGCTTCCCCTGAGGGCCCAGGTCGGCTGCTCTGACAGCCTGGACATCACTGCAGAAACAGCTGTGCAAAGCCAAAGAGTTGGCAGCACTGGAAGCGGACAGAGGAGATTGCAGAGACTGTCCAGAACCTGGCTGGAGCCTTCATACCATCAGTGTAGCCCCAGAGAGCATCCAGCAGCCTTGGAGTCTGCTGAGGACAGCACGGTGTGGCCTGGGGATGTCTCACCAGGTACTTCCATCACCAGTTCGTAGGCTGGGAACCATCACCCCTGACACATTGCCTGTTCCTGTCTGGGAGCAATGCTTCCAAGGCAAGGGCTGTCAGAGATATCAGGAAGTCAAACCCATTGCAGCCACCCTAAAAGCCTCTCTCCAGGAGTGCCACCTCCTGCATCATTCAAAGCAGCATCACCCAACGCCCCTCAGTCAGACAAGGGCTGGGACTGCCCCCAGCAGAACCTTGCTGTCAGTTTCTGAATGCTCACCCTCCTCCTCCTGCCTCGGCTCCCAGAAAGCCCCCACAGCTTCCCCACATGCTGCTTTCTAGAAATGCTGAAATATGGCCAGTCCAATGTGGAGCAACTGGGCCTGGCTCTGCCACCCGGGCTGGATGGAAGCAGCCAGACCTGCCTGGGGAAGAGGGAGGCTCTGTATGGTGCAGTGTGCCCCCCAGTCCCTGCCCCCCAACTCACACACTGCCTGCACCCTGAGGTCGCTGCTGCCTCCTCCCCAGCGGGGAAACAGCTTCCTCCTCACAGAGCCCACAGGAAGCACTGTGGTATTTATAGAGCCCTGAGAGAGTCGTGCACAAACTCGGGGAAAAACCTACACTCAGTCAAAAACAACCTCCTGCACCCAGAGCTGCACTGGGATTTGGTGCCTCAGGACATGTTCCCAGCACTCTCTTGGGCCCACAGGTCCTGGAAGGAGTTTGTAGGACCTTCTCCACCATACAGATGGGATGTGGAGCCTTTCCAGGGCTATTTCTGACCCTCTCCACTGTCTCCTCCTCATGTGTCTCCTTCCATCTCCCACCATTTTAGTCATGTTCCTCCCTCTTCCATCTTTCTCTTCCTTTCTCCTTATAACCTGTGTGATCAAAGCTGCTCCCACCTGGCCACATGAACTGAGCACAGAAAACAACCACCAATACACAGAGGACTCTGCTGCACAAGAGGGGAGAACAAACCTGCTGCCCTGCATGGGGTGAAGAAAAGCAGAAGAGTCAGAGCCACGCATCGACAAGTGGCAACATGTGCTCATCTCTCTGGGACATGTCTCTGTAAGTGGCACAAAGACCCCTTCCACCAGGAATTTCAAGATGTCAGAGTTTGATTTCCATCTCAATTTTTGGAAACAAAATTTTGCATTCATTATTTTAGAGAATTCAAAGTTTCCATTTCTGTTCTGAACTAGAGGTCATTTTCTGCTATCACAAAAAGCAGGAAAATATTGAGATTTCAAAATATACACTTCAGAAGGAAACCTGGAAGTGTTTCATTCTGAAAGAGCTCTGAAACAGATTCAACTACAACCCTGAATTTTCCTGAATGAATTCTGGTTCATCTGGCCAAGTTCCATGACTTCTTAGTAAGTTTGTATAAGCTGAGGCAATAGCAATTCCAGGAAATTTTTCCCAGCCACTTCTGGCCCTAACATGAGTCCACTTACAAGCTCAGTAATGTTCATTTCCATCTGACCCCGAGGTATCCTTGCCCTTATCTTTCTCCTGCAGTCAGCCCTCTAAGCAGCCTACCAGACACAACGGATGATGATCTTCCTAGCACCTCGCCGCAAATGACCCCGCCAGTACTTTTGCCCCACTTCTCTCAGTCCTACAGCTAGCCAAGCGTGCCCAGCAAAGCTCTCCTGTGGATGGGAGAGGCACACAGCCAAGATTATCCACCTTCCATTCCAGAGGGATGCAGGGACACACAGAGCCCAGGCTGGGTGTGCTCAGAGCAGCAATCCCCTTGGAGGAGCTAAACTGCTGGATCCTTCCCAAGGCTGTCCCTCACCAAGAAAGCTGCAAGCCAAAGGTTACCCACTGGTAGCTGGCTGTGCCGAATCTGTGTCTGGAAGTGCTGCTGTTACCCAAAAACCATTCAGAGAACCAGTGTTGCCTCAGGCACAGGAAAGTGGAGCCTTTTCTACATCGCTCAGCATAAGAGACAAACCACTTACTCCTTGTTCCTCCACCATGAATGTGGAATTGGTTCTCCCAGATGAGCTGGAAATGGCCAGCATGGGCTGGGTCCACTGGAGCCATGGGCCTTCCTGAGCTGTTCCACAGGAATCAGACCCATTTTTAGGGACAGGCAGGCTCTCATGTTTAACAAACGTGCTGTGGCTGAAAACGTAGTCCACCAGAAAAGTGCTCTTTGCTCACTTCTCCTGTGTCCCAGCTCTGCAGCAGCACAAGGAGAGCAAGCAGAGAGAGCTCCACCAGCATCAGCCCAAGGGGCAGAGGCAGCAATGGCATCAGTGAACAGCTGTGCAGAGACCAAGGCTAGAGTTTACCTTCCAAAAAGGATCTCTAAAGCCTGTGTGCAATGGGGAAAATGTTTACTTTAAGGTCACTATCTGCTCTGCAGAGCTTTCAAACAGTGCTTTCTGCAGAGCAGAAGGGAGAACAGGAGAAAATTCTGTATTCCCATTCCAGGGCACAAATGATTCCTAAGAAATCAGCAGCATTGAGTGAGACCAGGCATTTAATAACAGTCTCTGCATTCAGCTGTCATGATTGTGGTGGTATAAGATTTGTCCCATCTCTCATGGCTCCACTTGCTCCCTCCCAAATACCAAGGTGGCGCATCCTCACCCTGCAGAGGCCAACCAAGCCTTGCTTTGAGAGATTAACATTCATCCCATATTTCTCCATCAGCACTCCCAGGCACCGGCAGCTTGGCAGTGCAGCTGGCTCCTGGCAGTGTGGTCAGACATCGAACACAGCCTGCCTGTTCATGGCCACACCAGGACTCGGTGCAGTGCTCATGACCCACCACAGACATTTTGGAAGTGCCACTGAGCTGATTTTGGATGTCAGATCATTACAGCACTGCTTCTGAGGATGTCAGACTTAAAACAGTGCTGCTGGTTCAGGAGTGAGCCCTAACAACCTCCCATTCTCATGTGAAATCAGACCATGCTCAAGGCCCACCAAGACAGGTCCAAGAGTTTCATTTCTGGAGGGCTGCAATCTTCAAACTTGTTTACATGCAGTTTTTGTTTGCACTGAAGCCCAGAGCTTTTTCCAGGCCACGTGGCTGGAAAGGAAACACATTCACAAGATCACCAAAGATGAGAGAGAAAAAAAATCAACTCAATTGCTTTCTCAAGCAGGAAAGGAATCAGAAACAAAAAGCCAATGCAAGCCAAGTGCCAGCCAAGTGCAGGCAGCTCTAACAGCTCCACTCTTTCCCCAGGGCAGCAGGAAGTGACAACCACAGCGCTCAGCCCTGCAAAGGAACAGTGCAGGCGCACAGGAACCTGCTCCCACCTCTGCACTGGTGGCTCCTGGACCTTCACACGACCACCAACACTTCCATCACTGCTGTATCCCTGCTAAGCAAGAAAGAGTTTCTGTTCCCACTCACACCTCAAATCCTGGGGTCAGTTTTGGGCCCCTCATGACAAGAAGGACATTGAGAGGTTGGAGCATGTCCAGGGCAGGGAATGGAGCTGGGGAAGGGGCTGGAGCCTCAGGAGTGGCTGAGGGAGCTGGGAAAGGGGCTCAGCCTGGAGAAAAGGAGGCTCAAGGGGGACCTTCTGGCTCTCCATGACCCCTTGACAGGAGGGGGCAGCTGGGGGTGGGTCGACCTCTTCTGCCATGTCTTAAGTGAAAGGTCAAGAGGAAACTGCCTTAAGTTGCACTAGGGGAGGTTCAGATTATATATTAGATATTAGGGGAAAAATTCCACTGAAAGCAGAGTCGGGCACTGGAATAAGTTGCCCAGGGTGGTGGTGGAGTCACCGTCTCTGGACGTATTCAAGAGGTCTGGATGTGACACTTGGGAATATAGTTTAGTGGTGATTGTGGTGGTGCTGTGTTGAGAGCTGGACATGAAAGTTTCTTCCAGCCTTGATGATTCTGTGATTCTGTGATATTGCAAGATGCTGGGTCCTCAGGAGGATCAAGGTAAATGTTCAGCACTGGGGCATCTTTTCTTAAAATATGCAGCTGCATAACTCCTGACACCATTGCCTCAGTCCACAGGGCCACTTAACTGTGACACTGGACACTTTCAGCAGCCACAGATATGGGAGAACTGGACAAGCTTCAGCAAGAACCAAGCATGCTCAAATCTGAGCCACCCTCAGCTATCTGCTCTGGCTGAGGATTTCCTCCTTGGTCTCTCTGAATGGTCATTCACAGAGAGTGAATTCATCTCCAGGGGAGCCCCCAGGCTGCACAGTTGCATGACTGCCTCTGACAGCACCACTGCAGGAAGCCCTAAGGCTTGTGCTGCTTCAGAGAAAGGAGGTGGCAGATGACTAAGTCCATCTGCACTCTCTCCACTCATTCCATCCTATCCCATCCCATTCCAGCCCATCCCATCCCACCCCATCACATCCTATCCGGTCCCACTCCATCCCAGCCCATCAGTAGTGTCGGGCACAAACAAGGAAACCAAGAAGGACTACACTAAATAGCATTTTACTTTACAGGCACGATGCATGAAATATACATGAAATCTGTGCTACAGCTCCGTATTCAGGACTTTTTTTGGATTAGCAGAACCCATTGTCATAGCTGCAATGAGCTGTCAGTTCCAAAATACCAGCAGGGAACATGGAAAAGATTTTTGATGTGATGGAACTCAAACTGGCATGGATTTGCCATTTTGCTAGTGCCATTCCTCAAAGCTGAGCCCACAGGGACTGTCAATAAACACACCATACACCCTCCTTTACCCTGCTGCCCTTCTCTCTGTGTATATGTGCAGATGTGTTGTCTGAAAATTCCTGCTTGTGTCTGGGAGATGCAGAAGATGAAGCACCGGAGTGCAGGAACAGCTGTCTATGACCCCTGGTTCTCCTGGCAGAGTGCTAAGATGATCCACCTTTGCCTGTAAACCATTGTCTCTCCATCCTCTCTGGGACACCCACGCTGTGGCAGCATCTTGGAGATAACTTCTAACACAGGAATATTTGTACAGCTCTCTCTCCTGGAGCCAGGCCAAGCTGCCTGTGGTTTGTGGCCAGCAATAACAAACGTTACAGCAGAAGACAGTATTTGTTTAACTGCTCGTTCTGTCAATACTGCAGCTTGCAAAAGCCCAATTGCACAGCCAGAGCTGGCAACATGTTGGAAATCATCTGTTCTTGCACCAAGAGTGGGGGCTGTTTTCCTGCCAGGTGGGACTCTGCCAGGCTTCACTGCTCTGGTGACCAGGGGGTGAGAGCGTGGGATGGGAAGGGGGTGTACCTGCTTTCCAGAAGAGGTGAGTCTGCTTTCCTGTTACAGTCTGAGCTTGGAAGTTTCCAGCATAAAACTGTGCCCTGCCCTGCCCTGCCTGGGTCTGACCACGCCTTCAGCAGTAGCTTCTGCACCTCGAGTCTTGCCTTGTAGAAACCCAGAGCTCTGGCTGTGGGACAGTCCGTGAGCCAGGCAGCTCCTATCAAGGTGCATCAGTGTGAAGCCCTGACAGCAACAACCCCCAAGATACAAGGCCTTCTCAAAATGCAAATAATGACAAGTCCTGGGTGGCATAGCTATCTGCACAGACTTTTTTTTCTGCCCTCAAGGAAGCTCCTTCAGGATGCTCCACATGGCAGCAGGCAGCTTGGTCCTCTCTTGGCCTGAACTGTAAATCTACGCATTGTGACTTGCAAAGGGCAGATGCTCCACTCTGGATACTCAGCACACCCTGACACAAGAGACTCTACAGACCACAGAATCTCATAGACTGGATGTGACATCACCTTGAGACTAGAAGGGACTTTGGATGAAGACAGGCATGCCCTCCAGTTTCAGGTAGCTCAGCTATCATTGCATTGTCCTATTTTAAAGTTCTTACAAGATGAAGAGCTGCCTCCAGGCAGGAAGATCTTCCTTGAGTCTCACCTGAATCCTCCTTCCTGCAGCTGAAGCCTCTTAGTCATGATGCACACCATGATCATGGCAGAAAGATCCATCCTCCACCTTCTCTGTAGATTTGAAGACTTCTCCTGCCTTCCTCTGCTGTCTGTTCTCCAGGGTAAACTTCAGCACCTCCAGCTGTCAGGGCTCTGCTGATGATTGCTCATCTCAAAACACTCTCCGGTCCATATAATCCATATCTTTCCCGAAGTGCTGAGGCTTCGGAAATTCCCTTCCCGAGGGCTTCCCCACTCACAGCCATCCCGTCAAATCTGCTCCACTATGCCAGGACAACACTGAGCCAAAAATCGCCACACGTTTGTGGGGTTTCAGCACTGCAGCACAGTTTGGCCCAGGTTCATACCCCAGAGGAGGGAAGCAGCAGCACCCAGAAGTCCCAGTACAGGGCTGACGCTTTGGCCAGAGGCACAGGGTGAACTCTGAGAAAACCTTCAGCAGACATCCCTTCACTCATTTCAGCTCCTGCTATTTTGCTAATGGTTTCCTCAGCATCTGGCTGAGGTACAACACAGATCCAGATGGAGTGTTATCCATTAGTATTAGTACAAAGCCTAGAGCCCTGGAATGCCACAGGTTGCAAAAGCAGAGGAAATCAGAAGCCATGTGTTTTCTGGCATAGCAGGTGTAGAGCAGGTAGCTGTGTCTGTGGGCTCCTGCCAGGATGCAGGTAGATTTTCTGGTGGAGCTTGGGAGTTCAAGAAGTGTTTGGACAACACTCTCAGGCACAGGATGAGACACTTAGGCCTGTCCTGTGCAGGGCCAGGAGCTGGACTCGATGATCCTTGTGGGTCCCTTCCAGCTCAGGAGAATCTATGATTCTAGGAAGCGGTAAGCACAGTGAGGGAGGCAGGCAGCCCCTGGCACCCAAGACCCTGACAGCATTTCCATGGCCAGCTTTGCAGCCCAGTCCCACTTTCCTCTCTGTAAAAGGCTTCAGGTTTCTTTTTGTGATGGCTCAAGTTTGTTGTGAACCAGAACTGAAGTGTTGAGCTGGAAAAGCTGCTGGTTTCATTGCTCCTCAGAATAGCAGTTCTATTTCCTAAGCCTTATTTATAAACTGCTGCTGTTTGGGGTTTTTATGACAAAGATAGTGAGTTCAGGAAATCAGCAGTGGTTTATGTTATCTGGAGCACAGCCACACGAAAGAGGGAAGAGGGTGTCACGCTCCAGGAGCGTGTTCATGGAAACTAGTATCTCATTGCTTTGCCCCTTGAGCACCAGATATTTATAATCCCTCACACTTCCTCTTCCTGCTCCTTGCTGTCACCAGCTCCAAAACCTGCTCATACTTTTCACCTCACAAAAGGACTAGCAGGGGAAGGCCACCTGTCTTCACTTCCTTAATTCCATGTGTAATTCATTGCTCACACATTGCACAGAACAACACAGAACGGTTGCAGCAGCTCAAGTTGTCTGCAGTTGATCTTCCCATCTACTGGTGTGCTTTGTCCTGGCCTTGGCAGTCCCCCCATCAACCCAGGTACACCTGTCATTCCTGCCCAGGCACAGCTCAGGTCCACACAAACCCTGACATGCCCCACACTTCTCGGGCAGCTCAGAGCCCAGAGCAGGAGGGTGCAGTGAGGAGCAGTGGGTGAATGGACAGCACATGGGGCACCCGGCTGCCCCAGGGCAGGCAGACCCCAGGGATCACGGTGGTTGCAGCATAAGGACATAGGAACCCACGGTGGCTCCAGCTCCCTAATGCAGATTGCAAATATAACAGTGAGACATCAGCAGCACAACCCTCCAAGGCATTCCCAAAGGAAGAGAAGGTGCTTGGAAGCCCAAGGAATCTCAAGATCTCCAAGAAGCCCAGAAACTGCTTCACAAACTGCAATAGAGAAAATATGTGGAGTTACTGGAGCAGACAGAGCCAAAAAATGAAGGGATTGGAGCATCTTCTATATGAGGAGAGGCTGAGAGAGCTGGGACCCTTCAGGTCCAAGAGGTGTCCATTCCCTGCAGCACAGATCTGATGAGGACAGATGCTCTCCTGGCCCAAGTAGAGGAGCCCCTGGAGGCAAAGGACAAGGCAGAGATGCCACAGCAAGGCTCGTCAAGCTGGAAGACTTTAGAGCACACAGCAGGCTGCCTCTGCCTGTGAGACTTGTGCTCCCTGTCCTGCCATCCCAGCGAGTGCAGGCAGCCCCAGTGAGCAGTGCAGACCTTTACAGTGATTCAGACCTTGATCTGCAGGTTTGGAGCTGCTTTGTTCTAACACAATGCTCCGGCCAGACCACTGCAGGGTGCAGCCACAGACTTTGCCACATCCCAGGTACAATATCTTAAGGCAACTGCTCTGGGGACAACACCTGAGTGGGTGCCCTGAGAGAGCAGCAAGTGCATTCAGCTACCAGAACAGCTACCTGTGCACAGACCCCCTCACCTGCCTTGTCCTCCCCTTCCCCCAACAGCATCTGGTCCAGCACACACCCAAAGCTCAGGAACCCAAATGCTGCACAGTCCAAAACATGGGCAACACCTGCCACATTCCTGTGACACTGGGTCACCCAGTCACAAGCTCAAAAGCATTCCCCTGTGGCCATGAAGAAGAGACTACGAAACACATGCCGAAATCTAGATGAACCCATGGAACACATGCATCTCCCATGTTGTCTCCAGTGAATGGTAATCATTCCAGGAGTGCCTGCAAAGTCTGTGTGCTGTGTCACCTGCTCCCACACCTTGAGAAGGAAACTGCATTGCTCATACAACTTTGGGAAAGGGGATCTTAGCTGGGAATGCTGCAGAAACCTGTGCAGCTTGGATCAGCTCCTCGTGTGGGGAGAGTAGCAGCAGCTCTCTGCTGCCTTAGGCTACTTTGCAGGGCCCACATCCATGCTGGACCTTGCCAGTCCTCTCAAGTCCAAACCCAGTCCAAATCCTCCTACCTGACAACATCCAGCTGAAAATGCCCAGAGGAGGTCCCAGATACTGGTGGGGCTGCACTGCCCTGGACACAACGTGGCTCCTGCTGTTTCTCCTCCTCCTGGTTGCTCTAGCCAAGTGCTCCTCTTTGCTCAGCTCTGGGGGAGCTCAGCTCCTGAGGCACAAGGCCCTTTGAACTTCTCATTCAGACTCTCATGGCTGAAGCACAGATGGCAGGGGACTGCCATGCCACCAAGGTGGAAGCTTAAAGCTGGTCCAGATTGCTCTCCAAGGTTGAGGGTGCATTGCATGAGATTTAGTGGACCAGATTAATGCCACATATCCATAGCAAGAAGGACACCTTGCTTCCCACCCCAATGCGCTTCTTCCCTGCTTATCAAGAGCTCCAGCACTAGATGAACTCCTGCATGTGCTGCTGGAAGTCCCTAAAGCATCAGATAACTACACCAGTGAGAAGGCAATTCAGCTGCCTGCAAAAATGCAGCCATGGAGCACAATTCCATGTGTGGTTTCCTCAGGACAACAGTAACACAGCCACCTCACTCCAAGATATGGGAATGCTTTCACGGTGCTGCTGAAAAGTACAGCACAACCAAGCCACAGCCAGGAACACAGGAAGAGTTGTGGCGGCCCAAATCTCACCCAAAACCTCCACCTTTGTCCCAGGTGAGAGGCCTGTAACTCCATGCAGAGCTGTCTCCCAGCCTTACACTGGTGTCTCCTAGGGACTGCAGTTTTTTAATGTGGATTTTCCCATTTCAGACCCTCAACTTTTCCCTAAGCTCATTTCACGTTCTCAACTGCAGAGCCCAACTCAGACCTTGCCAAGGCCAGAACTGGCAGCACTTGCGGTCACTGGTGTCAGGAAACGAGATATTTAAAGGGTGCTGGCATATGACTGGCACCATCTCATGTCTCTGCTGAGTGCATCAGGGAGACCCCACTGGCAGGAGAACCTCAGAGTCTGGCCTTGGCCACTTCTCCACTGAGATATGCAGGAGCACCCCGTGAGACAACCCCACCATGTACAACCCTGTCCATAGACTCAGCAGCAGAGAGAGATGGATGGGGCAAGTGAAGGAGGGTGGGGGAGGAAGGAGAGATGCTGCTCCCGTTCCTCCTGTTCCCCCCCCATACCCATAGCACCAACTATCTCAACACCACTTTCCCCAAAGCCCAGGCAGGAGGCTTCCACAAACTACAAACACCTTTCACAAGCCCACAGCATGGCCGTGGCAGCAGGAGGAGGGTTTCTCTCCCCACCTGGCAGTCATCTACTTTCAACAGCTTGTCCCTTACACAATAGACGCCTTCAGCAGTCAGTGTTCCCAAAAAGGGCAATTGAGTTTTAATCCTGACAATGGCAGGAGCAACAAGAGCTGTTTTCCTAACATCACATATGCCAATAGCTCCCATGGATTTCAGTGGATACTGGCCAGCAACATGCATTTTCAGATAGCACATATTTTCAGTTTACTCCCAGTAAATGAATAATTCACTTAAGCATCTAGACCATTTTCTTCAAGTAAAAAGAAAACCTGCCCACATGAGAACTGGCCTTCCTTTGGCCACAAACCCCTTTACTTTGGCTGATCTCCATGTACACTGCACCAGGCCAGCAGTGCTGCTTGAGCCACTGACACACCACCCTGGTGACATGACAAGAGGACTAAAGCCCAGGCGGGCAGCAGCAGCAGGGCTGCTCAGTGAGATAGGCACAGCTATGCTTCTCTCACCACAAACACCAACAGATGTTTTCTTCTGTATTTCTAAGATCAGAAGCAGGTCCTGCTCCCTGTCAGCTTTTACCACGATAAAAAAGAGAATGGATGACGCAAGAAAAAATTGTTTATTTCTTCAAAATAAAACAAATATTTTCATGAGACTGGTTTGCTATTAAGCAAAAAATTACCTATCAGTGAAATCCCTGGTTTAGCTAGCAGGTTTTTCTGCTGAAGCTTGGCCTAAGAAGAAATGTCCAGCTCCAGAAAGATGTTGTTGCAGATGAAGAAAACAGCAGTGTCCCGCCACGAGTACCTTCTCCCCAGGACTGTCTGCAGCCTCCTGAGGTTGTTAAGGCTCTGTCAAGGGCCCTTGCATCAGCCTGTTGCCAGCTCTTTCTCTTCTCTATATAACCAGCAGTTTCTCACACAGCAGTGACTCTGTCCTGTCCTACCCCAACCCAGTGGCAACTCAGGGATCAGCCCACAGCCTGAGCCAGGGGCCAGCAGAGCTCACCTCTGCTGCAGGAGGGGGCCAGCTGGAGAACAAAACCCAGGGGCTTTTGTCCCAAAGCCCAGTGAAGGGTCTAGAGGAGAAGCAATACGAGGAGCAGCTGAGGTCACTTGACTTGTTCAGCTGGACCAGAGGAGACTGAAGGCAGAGCACACTGAGAGCTACTCAAAAGGGGCAGTGCAGGGGCAGCTCCAATCTCTGCTCTCTGACCAGGGACAGGAGCCAGGGAACGGCTGGAGCTGGGCCAGGGCAGGCTCAGGCTGGAGATCAGGGAAAGGTTCTTCCCCCAGAGGGTGCTGGGCACTGCCCAGGCTCCCCAGGGAATGGGCACGGCCCCGAGGCTGCCAGAGCTCCAGGAGCGTTTGGGCAGCGCTGCCAGGGATGCCCAGGGGGGGGTTGTTGGGGTGTCTGTGCAGGGCCAGGAGATGGGCTCCATGATCCTTGTGGGTCCCTTCCAGCTCAGGAAGGTTCTACAGTTCTACAAAGTCTGTGCTGCAGGCTCAGCCCACAGCCACCATGCACAAAACACAGCCACACATGACAGAGTCTGAAGGACAGCAAAGGCTGTGGTGCTTTGCCCTGGCTTTGAAGGAGCTGGTGGGGGGCAGGCCCCCAGGCAGTATCAGAGCTGTTCCAGGGACACAGCCCAAGAGGAGCAGCTCTGGCTGCAGGCAGCCACAGGACTGGCACAGCTGCACGTGGCCACAGCGGAGTCAAAACCCAGTCACTGCAGAGCTGAGATCCAGCCACCCAAACAGGCTCTCCACGTGGGACACTCTCCACGCTCTGACGCCTATGATGCCAACCAGGTGACAACAACACAATTTGTTTTCAGGAATACTGAGCTAGTGAATAACAAAAATAGGAACCTGACAAACAGGTCCCAGTGACCTGGATCCCAGGCAGCTCTCCCAGGACAAAACTTTCAGTTGCCCTAAGTCACCCGCCCTGATCCTCCCCTGGCCACGCGAACCAGAGCTGCCGGCACCCAGCCCATTCACAAGCTTGCATCTTCCCAGGGCTTTGCTGTAGTCCCTGCTCAACACCTGGACTCATTACTGGAGTGGAAAAGTATTTGGGGATCCTAATACAGTCAGGGGAGTGAGAGGGGCAGGTATGACATTGGATGTTATAGCCATGAGGGTCTGGAAATACCAGGAAGAGTTTTGTTGCTACATCAACCCTGGAAAAACAGCCACTGACATCTCAAAAGGAGGTTGCATAACACGAAGGAAAGAGAAGGCAGATAAACAGCAACAGCTATTCCTAAAGATAATGAAAGAAACACCACTCTACAGCCCCCCCAAAGACTCACCACCACAGCCCCGACTACCCCAAACTCCAAATGCAAGTCAGTTGCATGAGGCAACAACAGACCAGAGAAACCGCCACAGCTAATCTGCATCAGCACAGCAGCAATGCAGGTGCCTGGAGATAACAAGAATTAACCCCAAGCCTCTCTGGCTCCCTGCCCCAGAGAACCCTGAGTCTTGCAGGAGCAGCACTTGAGTGAGAAAGCCCCACTGCTGTCCATCTCTACTGACCCCACCACCACATCAGGTCCTGGGAGGAATGGGCAGAGGGACAGGGCATGGCAGGGAGACCCAAGAATAGGCAGTCTTGACCCATGATGAGACAGGACACAGTAGGCTTCCTGCCAGAGAAACCACAGCCCTGCTCTGTCCACCTGTGCCTCAAATCCAGCCTGAGGGAAATCATGGTGACCAGGACATCCAGAAAGGACATGCAGTGATGACCATAAGCCTGGGCAGCAATGTGAGCCAGGCCTTGGGCAAAGCAGCTTCCCACCCTGAAGCAGATCTATGGGTCACTTACATGAGAGGGGTTGACTCCTTGGCTTGTCTTTAGAAGGGAAAGAACATGCTGGGGGACCTGGACAGGACATGGGACTGACAGGACTGTGCAAGAGCAGAGCCCCATGACTTGGGAAGTGGACCATCCCTTGGACACCAGAGCCAGCTAGTTCATAGTCTGTGGCCCACAGACTCCATACAGAAACCTGGAAAACTCCCAGGTGGAAAGGAAGAATAGAAGTGAGAAACACCAACAGAGCACAAACAAGGCCTATGCAGACTGGTGGCTCAGCTGTGGCCAGCAGCAGGACAGGGTCAGTGCCTCAGTTTCCCTGGCTGCAGCAAGCCACAGAACTGTGCTGGGGAGGGATGACAGCACGGGGAAGAGGTGAATGGTGACACGTGCACCACTCCTGCTGAGGCAGGAGCTGGTGACACTCGCGGCCCTGTAGCATGTCAGAGGCTGTGCTGGCAGACTGGTCTGGCAGGCTGCCTGTTCCTGCCACGCTCAGAGCAGCACCTGGAGCCCTTTGGGCCGGGCTCAGGCTGCACATCCATGGCTGAGTGGCGCTTGGGCTGCCAGCCCTCTCCAAAGCAGGACAGATTTTCTGTTGTCAGACCCTATATGGAGGTCCCTGAGGGCTCAAGGGGCAATAAGTGGAATCTCTGGGCAGAGTAGGGGCAGGCAGCTGGGTGGGCTGGAGCTCAGGTACCACACCACCTGTACTGGGGTTGGCTCTGTCACAGGACAAGAACCCCTTTGGGCCTTTGAGGCTGAAGTGCAGCCCACCCTAGCCATGGTACAGACCTAAACCCAAAGCAGCTGCCCTGGCACAAGCGCTGACAGGAAAGAGCCAGGATGCAGAGCAGGAGCTCGTGAAGTGCCAGCCCCACTCTGCAGGGCATCAGTGAGGACAGCCCAGACCCCACTGCCCCTCCTGCTTCCTGCCAGCATCCCAGCCCCAGCCCCACAGGGACATCCAGGGAAGCACAAGGTGGTGCCGAGCTTGCTCTGGTCACTCTACATGAGACCAGGAACCAGGAGCAGTGAGCAGAACAGGAAGCAGGCCCAGAGGAAAGCAAACAAGAGAAAGCAATTGAGGAAGCTCGTGTCTCATTCATGTGCGTCTCAGCCAAAGTCCAAAGCAGGAGGTTCTTGCAAAGGACACTGGAAAAATTCCAGTGATGTTATCTGCCCCTACAGAGCAAGATTAGCCCAGAGGAAAAAAAATAAGTTGTTTACAAGCTGAGCAAGCCAGCTTGGTGGTTGGAGCACACAGGGTGCTGGGATCAGCTGCATCTGCCGCTCCTGGGGGAGCACCAACCCCTCCTGCCTGGCTCTGGCCTCAGTCACCTTTGCACCCTTTAGTGGCCCTAGCAGGTGAGGTGCTGCTGAGGGGCAAGTGGGCCCAAATCAGTGCACACAGGAAGCTGTGTGCCCAGCATGCATGTGCAAGGAGTTTGCACACCCACCACCTGCACATTTGGCTGGCTCCCACAGAGCTGAGAGGAGGCCCAGCCTTCCCAACCTTGGCATCCCAGCAGGGTTAATGGCTCCCCAGAGCTGGCTGTTGGCTGCAGACCAGTCCCTGCACCCAGTGGGGCTGGTTTTGCCCCCTCCAATGGGCTGTTTGCACCCCTTGGCTCTGCCTACAACCTCCTGCCTTTTATGAAATGTTTCCATCTAAATGCAGATGAGAATCACAGGCTAATGCAGCACCTGGATTCTGCTCTCCTGGATGACCCTTTTACCAGGCAGAAATCAGGGAGAGGAGATTTGGGGTTGCTGTTGGGTGAATGCTTGTGTGGCTGCTGTGTAGCTGTGCAGTTACTTGTGCCCAGAGAAGAGCCACGCCTGAGCTCTTTGTTTTTCCTCCTTAATATCTGGGGGTTTTTTTAATCTTAATGAAAAATCTTTCCTGCTGCATACCCATAGTTGTTCTCAGAGAAGAACCCACACTCATCCCATCTCTCTCATCTAAGAGGCATTTGCTCAAGGAAGCTCCATGCTGGCACGAGCCTGTTCCTGCCCTACGTGTACTAAGAGATGGTACGACACTATGACTGTGCTGGGCAAAGTCGTTCCCTGTAAATCACCTGTGGGGTGACAACTCCACAGACCCATCACCAGGCAGGCAGTGTCTGGGGCACCTTCCCAGGAGATGTTGCTCTGCCCTGCTCACAGCCCCCAGGGAGCTCAGATCTACCACACCTCCTTGCTGGGCCATGCTGGTACCCATGGCCGTGATGGCACCGCAGATTACCCACATCCTGCCCAGTGAATGCTGCTTGTCACCTTAATTGTCCATGTCAGACCCATCTGGGGACAAGACATAGGTTTGGTAACGGGGTGTCTCAAAGAATTTGCTGTTGGCCAGCTCTCTTTGTCAGAGACACCTGTAAGTGTAACTCAGTGTCAAGAAGATTAATATTTAATTTAACTTCTAAATCTTGCCTTGTTGACATACTTATTTAAAGCCAAACTGAAGAAATTCCATCAGAATTTGCTCCTGGTTCAGTATTTATAGCACCATAGTCTCTGGTAGACTTCTCAGCTTCAGAGCTGAGGTTTGCAAACTGCAATGGTCCTTAAACAAACAAAAAATGACAGTGCATTGCACCCCCTTCTCATCTCCTGGTTGTCAATAAATGAATCTGCTGGGAAAGCATTAGATGTGTAGCAGAGATTCCCTAGGATCCTTTCAGATCTGGTATAGAGACCTATAGCAGCTGATAGTGAATATTTGATTAAAGTGTATGTCCCAAGATAGTCAAACATTAGGCAGAAAAACTTTCAACCCCTTGGCAGTGCAGGGAGAGGCAGCACTCTGATGTGCCCCCAGGAAGGACTTAAAGGAATGAGATTGTGGCAACGCTTCCACCAGAAGAGAAAAGCAGGCCCTGTGGGGTGGGCGATGTGGGCTCTAGGACTCTCCAGGTCCAACAGATCTGTTTAGCCTCCCTGTGCCTGATTGTGGCCCCTCTTTCTTCCCAGGAGCCTGAACCACCAGCAAGGAGCTGACTATGGGCTGGTGAGCTGCTGTAGCGTCTCTACCACCTTCCTCAGGGACCCCTCCTGCCCTTGCTTTTCCAAGTACCCAAAATGTAGGTGCTACCTTGGCATGATGGGGACAGATCAAGTGAGGACAGAAAGTTTATGGAGAACAAGGCAAGTGGGAGCTGGTTGCTGCCACATATGATGACTGCCTGGTGTTCAACAGCTGATCCTTCCCAGCACTGTGTGCCATTGACATTCTCGACCCCTCAGGGAACAGCGAGTGCTTCAGCAATCCAGCTCTGGACTCATCCAGCCCAAGATCTTCCCAAGTGCCACAGTCCACCAGCTGCTGGGCCCAGAGGAGCTACTGCAAGCCAACAGCATGCAAGAGAAGCACCTCGCCTGATACCCAGCATCTTCTGGAAAAATAATACTTCAGGAATACTTTGTTGTGATATAGCAGAGAGCTGCAAGGAGTTTAAGCTGATGTGGAGGTGAGTTATGCACACATGCCCACAGAGAGACCCAGGTACAGCAACATCAGGCAGTTGTACCTGATGGATCTCAGTCTAGGTCACACTTTTACAGACTTCCAGCCTCCTACTGTGCATTTCTACTCTCTGTATTTGTCCCTCAGTGAGTGGGGACTGCAAAGGGGCTTCTGCTGGACATTTGTCCCTCAAAGCCAAGCTTCTCCCCTAACATGATATTCCAAATTGCTTTAGCACTTATCTGCACACCTCAATTGTTTTGAAACCTGCGAGAGCTCTGTAGGATTAAGTATTGACTTAATTGGGCATCCAGGAGTCTTTGAATAATGGGGGTTCTCAGATCCTTCCATGTACACCCAAACACATAGCTCACATCACTACTCAAATTCTTCTGCAATCTCCATGCAAAGGTACCTCACACCCCACAGCTGAGGGTGGGTTGTAAACTGAAATGCATAGTGAGAATCATTTGGTCCACGGTAATCCCCCAAAAAGTCCTTTACCCACTCTCCATTCATCACTACATCTTGCATTCTACAAAGCTCTTTATAGAAATGTTCTTCCCACCCCCCACCCCAGAACTAAGCATCTCAGACTCTTGCAAAAAAAAGGTTTTGTACTTGAGATCAGCAACTGCAATTAGCAAGAACCAGTTCTGATACATGCAAAACCTTGCAAGATAAAAGTCTTTGCATCTCTGCTTACAAAAAGCACATGCCCATGTCCACCTCTCATCCCTGGGGAGCTTGGGGTCAGGATTTTACCACCAGAATACCACTGGAGCTGCGCAGTCAATGCATGATGATCAGGGATCAAATATGTGGAGGGAACTTCTCGCAGAAACAAAGTCATAGGTAACACAGAGCTGTGCATCAGGCTGAAAAGAGAAGATCTGCAATGTGCTGGTGGTCAGATCCCTGAACTGCTGCCCCACCCACATGGATGCCTTTACCTGGGACACAGGCACATGGGCAGTGCTGCCACATCCCCAGTCATACCAAGGCAAACTGGTGCCACTGGAGCAACAATCTGATTAATTCCCAGCATGAGTAATGCACCCTTGATAACACAAAGCTGATGATACCAGTACAGCCAGCCTGGGGAAGACCCATGTCAGGAAGCCATGAATGACACCCTGCTGGAGGTGGCTGATGTGGTGACTTCAATCAGGGCTCACTGACCAACAGCCCAAGGGCTGGTTCTGGCAGTTTATCTGCTTTCCCAGAAAGGCCAGTCTGTCCATGGGCTGATGACAGATGGCAGGGCAGAGGGGAGAGACACAAGCCTCAGGTTAGATGGGTCATACACAGTGTAAATATGGCTGCAGCAGTTTGAGTCCTTAATCCTCAAGACCTCAGCACAACAAGGACCCACTGGTTGTTCTGGACCAAAAAGAGCAGTGAGAGAGATGCTACCAGAAGTGGTCAGCCCTTTCCCAGCTCTGCCCCCCAGCCACCAGCTGGGCAGTGTGAATTGCAGCAGGCCAGTCTAAGCTGGTTCCTGTAAAATAAAATATTACTGGTTCAATAACAGGGAGCCCTCAGGACACAGAGCACAGGAAGCTGGCACATACATGGCAAACATGGAGGCTGTGGATCTGTGGGCACCTCTGCCCACTGCAGTGCCTCCTATCCTCCTATCCCACTGTGCCCTTCCATTCCTGCAGGCACTGGTTCTCAAACACCTCAGGTCATGCTGGGGAAACATTTAGGGACAATGGCACAAAGCTGGCAGATAGCTCTATTTCTGGTCAAACTATTTTCAAACTGGATGAGTAGCTGATTGGTCTTAAGCTTCCAGGAGAAGGGCATGAGTGAGGATAGAGAGGACCTTCCCATTTGTGTTCAGCAAGAGTGTTCTCTCATCTACTAATTTGTTTCCAAAATGAAGGGCAATTTACCACCTTTGGGGTCTTCTGTAATGCAAATGCAGTGGAGAGCCCTTTCCCACCTGTTACACCTGTCCAAGAATTCCTGCCCCTGCCCAGGTCTTGCAGGACACACCACACCTCTCCTCCAACTGAGAGATGTTTTCATGGCTGGATGCCTCTGAAAACACAAGGGCAGACACTCCTCTAGCATTTATTCCTCACCTGGGTGTGCATCTGCATGTGAACTTGTAGGAGGCAGGTATATGTATTGTGAGCGTGTGTTTATTCGTACTAAAAAGGCATTTGTCAAAATCTCCACAGTTAAAAAACAATCATTACGTAATTATATTGAACAATTAACCAACTGATTCATCAGCTAGAGGCTCACCAACAACACCTGAAATCTATCCCAGGCACTTAACAAGGCAGAAGGTGGCACAAACAAAAGCAACTCCCAGAATGTCCTGGAGATTTATGGCCCTGTGCTCTGTCCTGGTAAGAGAAGACACTTTCCATTCCTGGCTGCTGGCATCTCAGAGCTGAAGGCTCCCAGGTGTTATCTGCTCCGAGCTGCTGGTTTAAAGTGTTTTGATACAAAAATATTCCTTATAAGTAACCCTTCAGGTCAGTACCATGGCTCAGAACTCACCTAAGGTGCCCATGCTGCCTGACTTAGTCCCTTCATGGTAGTATGTACCTAGACCTTTCCTCTGCTCATCAGGGTCTGCAAGCACCATGAACAGGCAGAACACTTAAAACTCCACAAAACAACCTGCTCCAAGCCAGCAGAAAAGATCTGTCTGTCACTACCAGAGCCATGGCCTGTAATGCTGTGGTTAAGGCTTGTCTGGGAGAGGACAGAGACAAAGAATGAAGTTGGGGAAGCAATTTGAACTTTGTCATTCCCTGCCTTCCAAGCAGGTAAGTATGCAACAGTAGTATCTTTTAAAAAGAAGTCTCTAGGTTCCTTCAAAACACAAAGCATACAAGGAAGATCACCACTGTCCTTTCATACACTACTGGAAAGCACCACGTCCTGCAGAGAGCACCACAGTTGCTGTAGTCTAGGCCCATGGTGATATAATTTGGCTAGCACAGCTCAGCAGGTGGGCATGTAGGCTGCATTGGAACCCTGTGAGACAAAGCTCACCTCAGAGGTGAAAAAGACACTGCTGCAGTTATACCAGCAAACCCCTGTGTGTAACAATACCCTTAGTACCACCTGTGTTTGGAAGGTTGATGCATCCTTGCTAGGAAGATGCTGCCGACCAAGTAACCAACCACCCAGCTGATGCCACCAACTATTCTCAGCCACTAACCTTGGCCCTGGGAGCACCTGACAAAGGTGCATCCTTCAGCATAAACAGGGAGCTCAGCACAAGCTCCGCAGCGGGACCTGAGGCCCAGCCAGGGTGCGTTAGCGGGTACAAAGACTTGGGCAGTGGCACTGTGAAGAGGAAGGCACCGAAGAGGTGACTCCAGAGAGCTGACGGTGCGCTGTTTGCAGTGCCAGAGGGATACACTGCCGTGCCGTGCCGAGCCGAGCCGAGCCGAGCCGAGCCAGGCAC